>JAAGVU020000078.1:642380-669548 GCA_011763525.2 Mormyrus iriodes | reverse complement strand
AACATCTGGTGCAGTGCGGTATGGTAAGGAAGTAGCTTGAGGAAGAGCACTGTGGAGAGTGAGCTTTTTGTCTGCTATGTTATTCTGTTCTGTTACAGTATGTCAGTAACATTTGGTGCAGTGTGGTATGGTAAGGAAGTACTCAACTTAAGCTTTCCTGCCTTTCACTGTCTGGTATTTATGGCCCTAACAGCATGCATTATATGACGAAACATTATAACCAAACCTCTGCATGGAAATGATGAGCCATCGCTTAGATGATAATGGCTGTAATGAAACCAGTTCCAGTTTATCGCAGTCTGACTCTGTAAAAAACCAAAGGTAATGTTAGCGTTATATTCCAAAGTCAGTTTACCAGCTGTAATATCTTTTTAACCAAAGCCAACTAGTCCGTTTTTATTCACACACAGGCAGTTTATAATCACAGGCAGAGATGTCCACTGACTATTTGGACTAATGACTATGGCCCGTTTTCTACCATGTGCTTAAGTCAAAAAAGCATGTTGCTGTTAGCAATTTTATTGTACATGTTCAGATACTCTAGATAGAGTAGCACCTCTTAAGGCCAGAAGACTGAAATCTGGTGCAAAGCCATGGTTTAATAACACCACACACACTTTAATGTAGGAATGTAGAAGAGCTAAGCTCAAATGGAAAAGAAACAAACTCCAAATCTCTTACAATATTCTCAGAAACGGTTTAAGTAAATATCAGTGCACTGTGAAAACAGCCAAAATACAATATTTTTCAGACCTCATTGAAAGAAACTCCTATAGGCCCAAAGTGCTCTTCAGCACTATTCACGCATTCCTCAGTCCCACTGCTGCGACAATGACTGACGCTTCACCTGAACTGTGCCAATAATCTTTTAATGTATTTATTGATCAGCGATATTAGATCACAGATCCTCTCTCACCCGATCCCATTTGCTCTTCTTTAAACCAATTCTAACCTGTCTCTTTAACTCAGTTGCATAATACTGTAAAAATAATGAAGGCTACTAAATGTTGCTTTGATGTCTTACCTTCACACCTTTTCAAACAGACATTCACTGTGTCTTAGATATAATTAGATACAATTAACTGCTCATTAACATCTGGTTCAGTACCCTCTCTTTTCAAACATGCTGTGGTTCAACCTCTTTTAAAAAAAGCTTAATTTGGATCTTCAGATCTTTTTAACTGTAGACCTGTTTCGAAACTATTCATTTTATCTAAGGTTATGGGAAAAAATGTGTTCTCTAAGCTTACCTCTTACTTATGGGAAGATGGGATCTTCGAAAAGTGTGGGTCTGGCTTTAGGCCATTACGTAGTATGTAATCTGCTCTTCTAAAGGTGCTAACTGATCTCCTGGTATAAGCCGGCTCTGGGTCAGCCGTCGTTTTAAATTTTATTTATTATTTAAGTGCAGCTTTTTCTGCTGTCGATCATGACATTCTACTCGACCATCTCTGCCATACTTTTGTCTTAGAGACTTACAGACAGTCATTCAAGCATTTATCACGTCTCACATTGACTACTGCAACTCCCTTTATGTCGGAATACCACAAGCCCTCTTGTCTCGCTCGCAACTTGACCAGAATGCTGCAGCCAGGCTTCTAACAGGAACCAAGACAAGAAAACGCATCTCCCCTGTACTGGCGGACTGGCACTGGCTCCCCGTATGGTACAGAATAGATTTTAAAGTTCTACTATGTGTCTATGAGGCACTACACAGTTTGGCCCCACAATAGATCATTGAACTTCTAGACCAACACTCCATTCCACTAAGTCTTAGATCCTCCAAGGAGTTGCTGTTATCCACTCCCTGGACCTGTTTAAAATGTGAGGGCTTTTGCAGTAGCTGCTCCCAAGCTTTGGAATGTACTTCCATTTTACATTAGGTCATCCTCCGATCCAGTTTTAAATTCCTTTTAATGAATCATTTTCACTCTCTGGCTTTTGAAACAACCTGATGCTATACCACTAAAGATCTGTATATATATATTTTATCTCCCTATATGCATTATATAGCACTTTGGTGCAACAAGTGTTGCTTTTAAATGCGCTCTATAAATAAATTTGACTTGACAACCCTGCTGCAAGGCCATTTTGATTACCAGTTCCATTCAATTGATTTTCTTATAGCACCTTTCTCAACCGAGTCGCCCCAAGGCACTTTACATGGGTGTGTTGTGGCACATTACAACATTATTAGGAGTGAATAATATAAAACAGGGAATAGGAAAGACAGAGAAATGAAACAAAGAAAGCAAGATGACAACAGAGGAGAGGAACCAAAAGCTAGGGAGTAGGGAGAAAAAAAACTTCTGGGGGTCCAATGTCAAATGGTTGCCCAGCCCCCCCGAGCATGCTAATATTATTAAAAACAGTCATGGCCTTGTGGTTAAGAAGACATGACCAGTTGCATACAGCTGTGTTAAGTAAATTCTCGTAGTTTTGTGAATTTCCCCCAGACTGGAAGCATACATTTTATTCACTGTGATGGCACAGGTGATTGTGGGCTGGCCAAATGTAAGTTACCTTAACCTAAAATTTTAAGGCAGCACAGTAACACATTTTTCTTAAGTTGAAACAACTTCTTTTTTTTACAGTGCATAACAACTTCAGTGCACTAAAGTAAACTCAAAATACTACACTGAAACCAGCAAAACTCAAAATAATTTTTACAATGTACTCCTGGCTCCAATTCTGCATTCACACACACCTCCATACAGAACTATTAACTATCACCCCACTGAAAGCCTGCTGCGTGTCATTGTGCCCTTTCACATGCGGGTCATTTCAGAACTGGGACCAGTTCACACTGGAATCTGAAATTGGCCCCATTTTTTAAATAATGCAAACAGCCTAACAAAAAAAATTGGATCTGAGCAGAATATCTAAGTTGAGCACCTGGGCTTGCTATGTTGTCGACTTCGTTGAGAAAAATTGATTTATATTTTTATCTCTAGTTCTAAATACTCAAAACATCAGTTTGAAACAACTCGTACTTTTGAGGTAGCTGGGTAACAGAATTTTTTTACAGTGTATAAGTGAGAATTTTGAGGCTTTTCTGTTGTTAGGGAAATTCAAAACATATGCAAAATTAAATTGTAAATTTTATTTTATAGCTCCATTGCTCTTAAAAAAAGAAAATGAACAGATAAGTATCCATTTTATACTCTGTACTGAGGCTGGTCAGACAGGTCCAGCAAGCTCTATAGGAACAGGCAGCATGTGTAACACATGCAGCATTAAGAAAACAAGCTCTGTGTTTATTACTATTATCACATTAGTCTTTTCAGTAACTATTGTAACAAAATACTGTGTAAGTAAGTGTTCCTGTACAAAACAGCTGACAGAGGAACACTGAGACACACACGCATGGAGAGTTATGGCTAATAGTAACATTCTTATGTGGCTAATTATTGTGATTTTAAATATTTAATTCATAAGAGCTTTTATTAATCGTTATTTTTACTTGGGAGTGCAGCATGTGACACTTCTAGTCCCAGAATTAAAAATCATAAATTACTACTAAAGTAACCAATATCATTTTGCTAAACTATTCTATGTCTTACCTTTAGCCATACGAGATGGCGGACAAAACTCGGTGTTACTGGCGCAGGAGAGAGAAATGGCTGGTTATAAAGATTTAGCAACTTCTTTTTTGTAGTTATGGGGCGGGACAGAGCACATGAAGTTGTGAAAGGAGGGTGGGACAGGTCGGTGGAGAGATGGACAGACAGACAGAAAAAAGGATACAGCCCTAAAATAGTTTTTTCTCCTCAAGGTACAAACAACATTACAAATAGGTAGTTTATTCAGACTGGGTACATAGATGTTAAACCCCGAACCAGCTGGCTCCTTCCCCATTTAGCAAAATTATATTGTAAAATTTATATTCTATTTTATAAAGTCTCTTTTTAGAAAAAAAATGCTAAGTTTAAAAATTCAGATTAATCTGAATGAAGTGCCTGTAATACTGTCGAGTACCCAGCACTTTTCTGCTACACAGTCTGTAGTGCATCATGTAAGATGATCAATAAAGACTCGTTATTTTTGCTCCGATATACAGGGAAGGTGATGGGCTGTGACTCAGATATCAAACAGTGACGCCCACTTGCCCCTGCTCTGCTTTGGATTAACCTCTTTCTGCAGGTGCACGTGCAAAAATAAAAGAAAGACCTTTAAGACTCATTAAAAGAAAAATAAAATATTAATTTAATAAGTATCATTAAATATTTCACAACCTGCCATAGGTAAAAGAAAACTGAAGGTCTTTAATAGAAACCAAAAATTCTGCATGCAAGCCTTTTTTAGTCATTTTACTCAGGAAATTATTTGCATCCTATTCTTACTATTTGCGTCCTCTTTGATTTTTTCCTCCTTTTTCTCTGGTAATGCATTATTGAAGTGCTTTCCTGTCACTGAAGGGACTATATAGGTTGTTTCAGTGTTTAAGTAATACACACCCTCATGTGATGCAAGTAGAAGTGACTTACTCTGGAAACTATCTGTGCATGCAAGTACATGCATAGGCTACTTCTCACAGCCTACACAGATATTTAACCCTTTAATGAGTCTTTTTATTGAGTCAAAAGGTGCCTCTGCACCAATTTAACACTGGGTGTGACCTTGTCTGCTTGCCATCTCAGCATGCACTGTAACAGATTTTTGTAATTTGAACAGTATTTTACTGTGTACATCTATTTACAGTAGCCGCAGGGCTCGCGAAAAACTGACCAATGGCAAGCCAGAGAATTGGCGGTAGGGAGAGAAGGAGGGTTACGCACAGTTTATTACACATTTATAAAGGTAGAATTTGGCAAAGAGTAGTAGTAAATTAATCACAAAGAACTTTTTTTAATATTGGGGTTTATGGGAATCCCAAAGTAAACATTCGTAAGGGTTATTAAAAAGCCTGGTCGCGTGATCCATGCTGCGCGTGCATAGTTAACTTTGGCGGTTAGGGTGACATTTTAAAACGGTGACATAACGTTTGGAGCCTTTTCTGGTGGCTGTCATCTTAATGGTGAGTCAACTAACTTAGCCTAAGTAAACGCTAGTTTATTATTTATATTATTTTTCTTTTATTATTTTTAGTTTATTAAAACATTAACGTGAATTACAGTGCCGCTCCGATCTACTGTTAACTGGCATTAGGTCTCCACATGCTCGCGTCATTCACTGTTGATGGTTAATTGCAGTTTTTCTCAGGCGCTTAACTACATTGGCCATGCCATTAGTCCAAGTTATCATTTCCAAATAAATATAAGCAAATCTGCAAACTTTTTTGTACAACAGAAACCACGTTATCATTGCTTGCACATCACTTATCATTGCTAAAAGATTTTTGCAAAACACTAGTCACAGTGATCATTTGGTGACACCAAAATCACATCAGAGTGTCTGATTAAGCAATGAACTTCAAAACAGCGGCAGCTGCTAAATCCCAAACCCAAAGCACTAACAAAATTGGGCCTAACTTACAATTGGTTGCACTACTTGCTGCAAAGCTAACTGTCAGTCACTCATAAGTTGCTAATAAGGTATAAAAGTAGTAAGAATGAGGTGGCATTTTTAACACACAATGGAACAAGGCCGGAGAGGATGTGGACGTAGGTGTGGAGGAGGAAATGGTGGGCAACGTCAGGGACAACCAAGAACAGTGGTCAGCCATGAAATTAGAGCCACCATCATTGACCATGTCATTAATCATGGGCTCTCCTCATGTGAGACTGGTCCAGAGGGTGCAGCCTAACTGTGATGTCCAGCCCTTCCCGGTCTGTTTCCCCAGCGTTTCCCCACGGGAGGGGCTGGGTAGCAGCCACGCCTGCTGAGTGTTGCTATGTTACCACATGTTCTTTGCCTGTGTTAATCACCCACAGGTGCCCCTCGTTCATTCCTCCCTGTTTCCCTTATATAAGCTTCCCTGTCCTGTGGTTCCTTGTCGGTTATTGTGAAGTGCATGTTTGCGTGTCCCCTCTCCTTGCTTGTGCTCACGCACGAAATAAAGTCCCCGGACGGGGTTCCCCTGTACTCGCTGCCTCCTACTTTCCTTCGCCCGGCACCATGCCTCACCGCTCTGTCCGCCCTCCTGATACTAATATTTCCTGGTCATGTGTTGCATCAATTATTCAAATGTTCAAGAGGGACAATAGGTATGTACCATTCACTTGTTGTAATTCAAATAAAGACCACAGTTCTTGCATTATCAGATCTATATTTACTGCAGTATTCTACATTAGATATGTTTCTATAGAATTGACAGAAGACCTACAGCTGGCGGGTGCGGCAGGCTGTTCACTGCAGACCAAGAAGCAGCAATTGTTCAGATGGTGCTGCGGAACAAACAGTCCATTTACGGGAAATACAGGCTGCTGTAACTGCAGACCACACATCATTGATTCAGTCATCTTATCAACTATTGACAGGGTCTTGAAACGTCACCAGCTGAGCATGAAGCAAATCTACAGGGTACCATTTGAAAGGAACAGTGACTGGGTGAAGGAGCTGAGATACCAATATGTACAAGTAAAAAGTCACTATATGAGTTGTTTACTGTAAGTATGTGCAGGACCTGTGAAATTTCATATCCATTCATGTGTTCCCTTTGGGGTGGATGTTGTGATTTCAGAGGATCATGGAGCTCGAGTCCAGTGCTGAACCTCCTATATTCTTGTATGTGGATGAAACTGGCTTCAATCTGGCCAAGACCATGAGGTGTGGGAGTAATATCACTGGGCAACGAGCAACAGTGCAGATACCAGGGCAGAGAGGTGCAAACATTACAATGTGCACAGGTATATCAGAAACCGGTCTGGTGGTATACATCCCAACAGTTGGGCCATATAACTCTGAGAAGCTTATTGCATGCCTTGATGAGCTTTACAGAGCACTTCTGGAGTCTGAAGAGAGAGAAGATGCTACAGTCACAGCTCAGCATTATGCTGTCATATGGGACAATGTTCCTTTCCATCACACAGTTGCCATGAGGGACTGGTTTGTCGCTCATCCACACACTGCAATGGAATTGCTACCCCCATATTCTCCATTTCTCAATCCAATTGAAGAATTCTTTTCTGCGTGGCGATGGAAAGTCTATTATCAGCATCTGTATGAGAAACAGCCACTTTTAGATGCCATGATGGAGGCATGTAGAGCGGTCACAGTGGCAGACTGCCAGGGCTGGATCAGACAGTGTATTGCTAGGGAAAATATTGTTTGTGATGTTGATGACAACATGTGACCTGATTTCAGAGATCGAAGAGATCAGGCAGAGCAAATCACATGGCTTTTTTTATCACATGGCAAATTTATTTTCTTGATATTCGTGCTTGCATAAACAGCCAGTAAACCCACTTTACCTGCAGAGAACACGTGTGCTCTCATTTTTGTATGTTGTTGCTCCCTCTGTGTGTGTTCTGATTTTACTGCAGTGAGAGAGTATTTTGTCTGAGAGTGTTCACTGATTGCTTGCATGTGTCTCCTGTTTGATTGTGTGTCACTGTTTGAGTGAGTTATGCAGTTTTGCAATAGCTATTTAGTGTTTTGATTCACGTAGAGGGTTTTGCAGGGAAAATGGGGAATTCTGCCAGATTTGTTAGTGTTATGCAGGCTGCGTTGGCTGATTTGGGAATGTGGTTATTGTTCTGAGAAAAGTAGTTAAGCGCCTGAGAAACTGTAATATTTTATATTTGTAAACCTTTAAACATATAATGATTTAATATTGTATGCATAATGTTATAGTAAAGATGTAATTATGCTTTTGTACACTTAACGTCACAAGAATGCCAATGAAAATTGAGAGTAGCCTTACGCAATGTTTGAATGTTCATGCTGTGCTCATATTTTTCTATTTTCGTTTGTGTCTTTCCAGCTCCAAAGAGGCAATGCACTCCTCACGGCACGAGAGCCCCAGCCAGCTTTGCCACGGAAAATCGAGAACGATGTGGGACCACCAAGTATTCCTGAGCAGGATGGAATGGCAGACAATACAATAACTTGATATCAATGTTTAACGACATGCGTATTGATTCATTCATTCTGTGTAAGGAATGGATGGATGTAAGAACAAAAGGAAGGCATCAGCTGGCTTATTTACGATTCCCTCTGGAATGCAGAGAAAGAGGGGTGGGGGTCTCTGAATTAGTTTAACCAAAGAAAATACTCTTCAACAACAGGCCTTGTAATAGACAGGGTGATGACTAAGACCCATCGTTACATTTCTTTAAATGTTTTCTCATTACTCTGTTAGACGTGAGAATATGAGTGGATATCTCAATTCAATTTTATTTTTTATTTATTATTACAGCATGTTTTCACAACATTGTATTGTCTCAAAGCGCTTTACATTAGAAGGAAGACACCTTGGCAGGAACCAGACTCAAAGGGGGAGCCCATCCTCCAGGGGCCGGCAGAGGAAGTCAGATGAGCAAAGTCCAATTCACACTGTCCAGATTTTAAGATTTGAGTCTCAAAGCGGAGGACAGGCAGGTGCTGGTGCTGCTTCAGATGGCAGGATGAACAGTGGTACAGCAGCAGGGAAGGAAGGAGAGACGTCACACGCAGAAAGACTAGCAGGCCAGAAGGAAGGCACAGGTACTGTAGTAGGGGTGTCACAGGCAGCAGGGTAGGCAGAATATCCTAATGATATGGGGTAGCACAGCCCAGGAGGGGTAGGGGAAATAAAAAGTGCAATTAGCCAAGTAGGGGAGACTAGAGGCAGTGCAAACAGCTAGTTGAGTGCAATATGTAAGCTCTGGCAGATATGGCTATGGCAGCATAAGTAGGAGGGAGAGGCAAGTGGGAACACAGGCATGGGGAGTCCCTGAGACGTCAGCACTCCAATTCCACAAGGGAGTGTGAAGCTAAAGTGACAGAACGAACAGTTCGGTTCATCCGAAGCCAATGGCACCGATCCCCACCCAGCTCTACACCTCACACTATAGGTCTAACTGGGAGTGAGTGGTTAGCTAGAGCTAGAACTAGAGTCCCTATAAGATGGACTAAACAAGTGTGTTTTTAATCTAGACTTGAATATTGAGAATGAGTCTGAATGTCGCACATCCGCTGGGAGACTATTCCACAGCTGAGGAGCTCTGAAATAGAATGCTCTGCAGCCTGTCGCAGTTCTTTCTACTCTAGGTACTAATAGACTTCCTGCTCCTTGAGATTGAAGCAGGCAAGGAGGGTTATAAGAGGCCAGTAAATCTCTAAGGTATTCTGGTGCAAGGCCATTCAGTGCTTTATAAGTTCATAGCAGTATTTTGTAAATATGGTCACAGAGAGCTTCATGAGTCATTTTATATATTAAAACATCTAAAGGTAGAAACTCACCTGAAAAGTGCAGCCTAATGACCAAAGACAGCTTTAAGCACTTGTAGGTGCAGAGCAGCAGAAATGTGATGATCGGAAGCAGGGAGCGCAGCTTTGAAAGGCTTGCCTCATACATTTATAACTAGTAAGTGTTCAGAATTACACGTGTATCAAGAATATTCTGCCAAAAGTTCCATGTAGTGATATGTGAAAAGTTCCATGAAAATATGTGAAAAAACTGAAATTTGCCTGCTTTCGAGGTAGAACAGAGCAACCTTTGAAGGCCGAGATTGTATAGATGGTCTTGTTTTCAAGGTCCATTTAGTTACTTAGTTACTTCCCTTTTTATTAAACTTCTCATGTTGGCCACCAAGAACCAGAGTGATTCTGCACCAGTGTTTTGATATTGTAGAATAGGAGTAATTAATGCTGTTTATTGGTGAAACAAGTGATTTTATTGATCTGTCTCTGATAAAATAAAAATATTAACCGAGCATATCTCGAGGTAAGAAGCTGCCCCCAACTCCTCTTTCCATGCGCATAGAAATGGGGAAGAGGCAGAGGAAATATGCAAGGCAGAATAAAAAAAAGGTACCAAAGACCACTCTCAGTAGTATCACTATTACTACAGTGAGGTTCATTAATAAAAATGTCAAACAAAATCTGTATGTTACACTAGTACTTTAAATGAACCTATAATTAAGAAAATGCATCACTAAGATGCATAGAGTATAGAAGCAAAGTGTAACCAACACGCAAGTACACTTACACAAGGCACAAATTTTTGAATGACAAGTTTATTGAGGACAGGCACTTAGAATTTTCTCATTAAATGTTAGGTGCGGCAGTTTTGAACTGCAAAATTCTTTTCAATGCACAAAAGGAATTAACAAAAAATAAGACAGAGACTGCCTATTCAACTCTTAAAAGAGACACATCCATGCTCTCAATAACTCTGCAATCATGTGAGTACCCCCATTTTGGACACAACTATGCAGAAAAGTCCCTAATAATCACCCCCATCACCATCTGCAAGTAGACACAGTCAGTCTAGAGAACACAAAGACGCTGGAGTAAGTTTTGTGTAAGACTAATGCCCAGGCTTGAAAGCCATTTATACACACGTACACAAAAACACACACAAACATCGTTCTGTCCATTTTGCAAACTAGCCTAGCCAGCTGAGGATGGCAGTCTAAACATTGTATACATGCACCTTCATTTCAACCGGTTTCAGTCTGAGAAATTAAAAAAAACAGCCCTACTCGGTAAGGAAAATTTTAATCGTTTTAGCTTGAGTTAAGTTTGTTGAAATACAGCACTAATTTTGACATAATGAACAGTTAGCATGGAACTGCTGGCATTAAATAAAAGGCACTGATCAGTGGGATTTTGACTTAAGTGGAACTCACTGACACAAAGTAACGTCATATGAAAAGTCATATTTTGATTAAAAGGTTTTATGAGACAAAAGATAAATTATTGTCAAGAACAGTTTTTATTATTAGCTGAGCAGGGAAGTAGTCTCATGCCCAACTATAATGAAGTGGAGTCTCTTGTATTGGTGTTCTTACCTCTAAAGGCATTGGCGACGCGCTGTCTGAATTACCTACAGCCACGAGATGGCGCCAAAATCAATCCTAACGTAACAGACTTTATACAGAAATCTACTGACCGAGAGCCAAACGGCACATGCCAGACAAACACAAGCTGGCAACACAAAAAGTATGTACGAGGGACTCAGTGAAGGCAGCTGGTGACATTAGAACGTTTTCTCCATATTAAAGTGCTTTTAGTATTGTTAAAATACAATCACTTAATCATGTGCACTTACATGCACACAAGCTGACACACAAACACAAATTTTTTACATTCCAGTGCTTAGGAGTGTCATACATTTTCTCAAGTGACTAAGTTCCAATGATCAGTGTACTACTGCTGTTAGTACAATAGATAAAAATGTAAATATGTAACTTTGTATAAAAATGCATTCTCATAAGCACCAATCAAGAAATGTCTTGTTTTCAAAATAACCCCTTTGTTCGCTGGCACTTTATTCTGAATACCATCTATTGATTATTCTTATGAAAAAGCTTCTGTGCGCTGCTACCTTTGTGGTTTTCTGTACTTTATCTGCCGATACCACACGTGCACACACACACTCACACACATGCACACGCACACACCATGACCTTGGCATCTAAAAAAGAATTTAGCATTCTTTCATTGTCCCGTGGTGAAGTACATTTCATTTGTGCCACTAGGACAATTTTTATTAAAGTGTACTATGTGCTCTTCTGGGCACCTTCCTGTCTCTAATCTTGGAGGCACACCAGTGCGTCAAGGTTTTACAGATTTCATAACGTGGCCTTAAGCCCAGAAAATGATGGAAATGTTGAACTGTTTCAGTCTATGGTTCGTTTAGTACTGTCAGGGAGTTAAGCTTCAGGGTTTACAAGAGATCAGGAGATGCTGGTCCATGTGTAGCCCTACAGATGCTGTGAAAAGCTGAAAACGATGAGTTGAGAAACAGTGACCCCTGCAGGGCAATCTGGGGAAAAGTTGTCCCGCCGTGCCACAATATTCCCAAACAACACAGAAATCATTCTACAGCCCCTTCAGGATACACAAATGGCCGTCACTCGTTCATTAAATCATTATTTGGAAAAAAAAAAACACCAGTGAAACACTCAATGGCAATGCAGTTTCTTCTCCATTTCCGACGAAGTCTACATAAGATCAAATGATAAAAACACGAGGGAGACCAGAGCTATCATTTTTAAAAAAGCCTCATCAGTCAGCCGGACAAGCATGAGCACGAAACATGAGCATTTACTCCCTGTCGTGCCTGTCAGCACGCTACACGTTGCTGATACGGACACTGAGTGGACTGCTGTCTCTAGGCCTCACTCGCTCTTCCCCCCTCTCCCTGTAGCTCTGCTCTAGGCGCATCTTCTCGGGGTCTGCCCCTTCAATGACTCCACCCCCAGGGTGTCCATGTGGGGGTGGGCTCTGGGCGGGGATCTGCTTGAACAGAGGCTGGGTCTTGGTCTTGGCCACCTTATCGAAGAAGGAGAAGTCGGCCACGTACTTCCCGGAGGGTGAAAGGGAGACCACCGGTGGAAACTCGTAGCCCCACAGGATCTCATCGGGCAGGTAGGAGGTGCGCACCTGGCAGGTGGCAGATGTGGGCTCCACCGTCGCGCTCAGGATCACCAGCAGTTCAAAGTCGGCCAGCTCCGGGTCCGTCCAGCCCCCCCCTGCACCGGGAAGAGCAGGACCTGCTGCTTCATGATGAAGGGTGAGCTCACAGGAAGGCCATCAGTCTAACAGCCTGCAGGGGCAGGCACTCTCACTGTCATGCTCAAACACATGTCGGGCTTGCAGGCAGACATAGTTTACAAGCAGAGCCACTTGACCCCCCCCAGAGATGGAACATTCCCCACACCCTCAACTATCCACCTGCGTCAACAACCACACTCAGTGCATCGCCCACCTGTAAAAACAGTCTCACACATGACCTTGGCACACACAGGAATCCGCCAGTTATGGCCGAGAGAAACACACACACACACTCTCACATGCGCACACACACCAATCCTCTGCCCCATCCATCCAACTCAAAACCACAGTTTTGCTCATGTTTGGTGGTCCTGCTCAAAATTGTAGTGTTTATAAGTTTTCCAAATTTTATAATAAAAACCTTCACTCACACATGTAGCCTAATACTGCACACCCCCCGTACACATTCACACTGCACACCCCCATGTACACATTCACACTGTACATCACCTTTCACACATTCACCAAGTACACCTCAATTCACACATTCACACTGCACACCTCCGTTCACGCATTCACACTGCCCTCAGCACACAGGCTATGGGTAAACTCCACCAGCTCTACCAGAATCTAATAATCTAATAGCCCCCCTCCCCATACCTTTGGCAGCCCAGGGTCGCAGGGGGCTGCTCTCATCGATCACATGGTAGAAGGTGAGGGGCAGGATGAGGAAGGGGCTGTCACTGGAGGTGTCCACCTGAAAGGGGACGTTCCTCTGGTCCAGGCGCACTGTCTCACCCTCCTTAGTCAAAGAGGTCTGCAGAAGCTTCCCAGTCACCTGAAGGACACGCATGTACGCGCGTGCACACACACACACCAAATACAGTGAAGTGTATCATGGACTTTATTTCACTGTCAGTCTTGAACACAAACCAGCTGAGAGAAGACAGGTCTGCAGAAAAATCCTGCACAAAACACAAATGCCAATGACTAATCATAACAACACATACAGCTATGTCACTGGCATGTACAGACACACACACACACAAACACACTGTGCAGACCCAAACAAACTGTAAATTCTCACACCGAAATGTGCATGAGCACATTACAAAGATTTGCATAACCTGTACTGCTGCATGGACACTCAGGGACAGACAGGGACACACACAGAGACACGTGGACACAGAGGGATACACAAAGAAATACACAGGGGCACATAGTCCATGCACAAACATACAGAGGATCACACTGGGACAAATAGAGGGACACGCTGGGACACACTGGGACACAGAGGGGCACATTAGGACACACAGAGAGACAAACAGAGAAATACAATGGGACACACAAGAGGACACACTGGGACACACAAGAGGACACACAAGAGGGCACATTGGGACACAGAGGGACACAATGTGACACACAGAGAAACAATGGGACACACAGAGGGACATACTGGGACAGAGAGGGAGACACATAGAGAGTCACACAGAGACACAATGGGTTATACAGAGAGACAGAGAGGGACACACTGAGACACACAGAGGGACACAATAGGACAACCTGAGAGACATACAGAGGGACTGACTGGAACACACAGAGAAATGCACAGAGGGACACATAGGGCTGGCCACCCACCTGGCATCCCAGAAGCAAGCTCTTGCGCATGTTAGCCACTCGGATCATGAGGCAAGGTCGGCCCTCATGGTTGGACACCACCGCGTGCTGGCTGAATTTCACCGTCTCCCCTCGCTTCTTAGGTCGTGCCACCTGTGCACCAAACAGGGTTGGGGGGGGCAGTTGGTGTTCAAAGGAGGGCTAATGAATCTCAGCACCGTTGGCAGGTGAGAAGAACAAGGTGTTGCGATGTTGGCTGCCACCACTAGGTGGCGCCGTGACACAACATGTCCGGAACTACCTTGGCGAGGAAGGTGCCAGTGATGAAGATCTCCATCACCATGGTGATGACGAGCTGGAGGATGAGGAGGATGATGGCAACAGGGCACTCTTCAGTGATGCACCGGAAGCCGTAGCCGATGGTGGTCTGGGACTCCAGGGAGAAGAGGAAGGCGCCTGTCAGGGTTTGCATCTGCATCACGCACGGGGTATGATTCGACGGGGGGTCAAACTCTGCCAAGGAAAGGAGGTGGGGTGCAGGACAGGGTCACACCTGACAGCAAGATGTATTTGACAACACTATTAATAGGAAGCACTGTTAATCTCTAATGTGTTGATCAAATCTAGGTGAATACTTGCCAAAGGATAAAACTATAATGATGATGAAAACAATAATAATAGGAATATGGAGGTGAAGAATCTAGGAATGTCATTTGACTACATTCCGGAACTATTTCGGTGTGTAAAGTAGGTCTCTAAAAGGCCATAATTGAAATTCTTCATGGTCTCAAAGTAACCAGTAGAATGTATGGAAATATTGTCAAGATATAACAGAATGATTTTTATCATCATTGTGCAGGTAGCAAGTACAAACGAAATTCAATGTTCACATAACCCATATCACTCTCCTGAGACACACACATTCACAGGTGAGTGAGGTTTGGGATCAGAGCACAGGGTCAATCATTTATCTGGCTCCTCTGGCGCATGTTTTTAGGGCCAAGGGCCCAATGGTACTTGGAAGCTGTCCAATCACAGATACAGAGGCCTAACCCATAGGGACACATGCATGTCCTGGTCTTGGCCTGGCTGAACACCTCTGTAGCTGTGAGTGAGTGGCTCGCTCATCCAGTCTGTGCCTCCAGGCCCTTCGGACTCACCCAGCAGGTCTCCGTGGACGAGAGCCACCAAGTACCACAGCACCCCAAACAGGAACCAGGTCCCAGCGAAGGTGGCGGAGAACAGGAAGAACTTGTAGCGCCACTGCATGTCCAAGAAGGTGGTCCAGAGGTCGCGCAGGTAGAGCGCCCCACGCCCGCTGACGTGGTCGATGCGCACGTTGCTCCGGCCATCCTTGGAGAGCACACGCCGGCGTCTCCGCAGTGCCCCCTGTCCTCCGACGATTCCCCCCGCAAGCAGAGGCTTCAGCACGTCTGTCTGGGTGGTCTGAGAGTGACACACCTTCTGGGGGGAGGTGCTCTGGGAGTTGGCAGGTGTGGCAGAGGTCATCTCTGTGGGGTCAGCGCAGGGAAAGTTACACACTGCAGAGTCTTGACCAATCAGCTACAGTCAGTATTTATTAACTGTACCGGTGCATAAAAAATTTGGAAAATGAGTGAGAATAAGACGACAGAAGTTAAGGAGAGACTGACGAGATGAGAGGAAATGATGGTTTACCAAGTGAAAGCTCTACAGTGTCGGGGAATGCTCGACAAATCTGCGATTTTCTCCCTCATTAACGAAAACGGCAAGTTTTTTTTAAACACTGCGCTACGGTGCAGATTGATTTCAAGCAAATACAGATGGAAAAAGGCACGCTTTATTCTCCGTGAGAGGAACCTTTAACTGGCAAACAGGGGGCATGGGACAAATTTTCAACTGGGAATATAAGCAGGCAAACATTTCATCTGGCAAGGGTAGAAATTTGTACTTGAATTGCCCCATTATTGGCGTCTTGTCTTGCTGTTTGCCAGGGTCTGCCTCCCAGGCACCCACTAGCTGCCCTTGTTCCTTGTCACACTATCTCTCCGTTTTCCCACACTCTCTTTTCACCTGATTTCAGCCCTGGCCTCCATCTCGGTCGAACACCCCCCCTTGCATTTGCACCTACTCGTCTCACCCTTTGTAGGTGAAGACCCGACACTATCTCCCAGGACAGGCCAGACCTACATTCCCCCTTTCAGCTGGAAAAGAGTGAGTGTAAATATGGCATTAAACCTCCACTCCTTTCCGCTGCCTTCACCTCTCCCAGGACCTTGAAGGCGAAATGGAATGAATGAATAGAGCTTTCAAACCTACACATATATACATAGAAACAGTCTATGTGCATGTGTAGTAACCCACTCTTAAGTTGGTGCTTACATTAATAGCAGGTGGGCAGCCACACAGAACAGGCAGCGTTGTGTACAAGCCCGTTACTATGACAACCCCTCCCGGAGTCTCTTAGCTTAGTCAGATGAACACTTTTACCAGAGGGAATTTTTCATGATACGCGGAACTGATTGGAGCTACTGGTGTCGCGGTAAACAAAGATGAGTGGATATAAACAGGGCGGAGTGAGCGAGTGGCATGAACTACAATGTTTCAGGGGGAATGAAGCGCGGGTGAGGGGGGCTGTAAATCCAGCAGCGAGAACAAAAGCGCATCCACAAAGCTGCCCTTGTCTGTATCGCTATCCAGCTCTTCTTCATTCACAGCTTTTTCCCCCAGCACGAATTACATCTGTATAAAAAAATCGACCACTAAATATTATTCAGCAGCTGTGGGAGTTCAAGAATAAGAACTGGTAATTATAATAATGATTCTCTGCAGCAACAGCCACGAATCAAAGGCATGCTGTGAAGCACTAGCTGAGGCCGCAGGGTAATCTGAGTCTGGTCAGACGGGTTACTTTCTGTCCCTCAGGTGACTGCGCTTCAGTGTCCTCTGATTTCTGGATAGAGCGGATATTCATTTTCCCTTTTGAAAGGCACAGGGAACCACAGGGAAGGGACGAAGCAGGCTCCGCCTCTCAAATACAGCTTCTCTTTAAATTTTGCTTACAATTATTTATCCCTTTCCGGGACACACATCTCCCAAGCATTTCAACGCAACGCCAAGGCAAATAGGCAGTCAGAGTAACACTTCTGGGTCTCCATCTCACTGGGATCCAGCCTGTCTTCATGATATAAACAGATATGTTTTCCACTGGAAGCTTAAGGTTGACAGTAAAGGGTGCAGGTGTGAAGAAGCTTGGAGATCGAAGCCGTGGAAGCGCTGATCCCTCCCCTCGTCCCCCCACATCAGCTACCAGTCCCTAAGCAAGGAACCGCTGTTTTTGTCAATTATGCTCCTGGCATGTTTACCATGCAACTCAATAGCATGTTTCCTCATGCCAAACACAATGAACTGCCTTTTGAAGTAAATAATGCATTTATACTGTGTTTACATAGCCCCTCGTCCTCCCCACAGCCCCCACTGGGGTTCAAGTTCAATTCCGAATGCAGGCCATAAGGTTAGGAAGGAATGCTAATCAAAATACAGTGGGGAGAAAAGAAACTGTTGTTTGGAGAATAATCACCAGCCAAAATGTAAGGAAGAGGAAGGGAGAATTATCCGGTAATCTGAGGGGTCAAAGGATCTAGGAATGGGGGTTAGAGCTTCTTTTCATGAATGCGAGCAGTTGACTGTCTTTGTGCCTGTTGATATGGCCTGCATTTCCATCAATGTCCACTGGGGGCGCTGCTGAGCCAACAGTTCTGACCTCTGACCTTCCTGCTGGGCTTCAGCCCACTCAGCCAAGCATGTGCCTCCCTGACCTATTCGCAGCGCACAGCCATGCACGGGGAACGTACACGCACACATACAGCGCGTGCAGAGAAGCCCTATGTCGCACAAACACACACACATACACTGTTAGTGGACACTGATGACATGTGGCAGCCATCATTACTACACTGACAGTAACCTAGTATCCTGTCTCAATGTCCCACCCACGTCCTTGTAATGCAGAGATGTTAACAAAGCCCACGGCATTTCTTGGTTTCGAATTCGACCGCATGACAGATAAGATCTGCTAAGTAAGCAGATTATCAAAAGCAACCCATGCATGACAACTAAAATCCCTAAAGTCATGTGCAGCCAATGTGATCAGCATCACTGCATTGCAACTTGCAATACTACATTCATGACATCAGCGACACATCTTACCGTTAACTGAATTAAATACTGCATCCATTTCTGAAAAAAACACTAAGCAAAGACGCCGTACATCACCGGCTACCACAGTGGCTGTTCAACAAAACACGTTCTGGAAAAGCAGCCAAACTGCCAAAAGGACAACAGCAGGCTTCATGGCATAATCACCAATAGTTACTCTGCCGTTCTCTTCCTCCGTCCACTTCATCCCTATCTTGCCTCCTAACTTTTGCTATCGCCGGTCCTCCATGTCTCTGCCGTTTTCACTGGTGTCTCTCCCTTCCTCTCTCACTTGCTTTCGCTGCCTCTCTCTCCCTCCCATGTGGACAAGAATCCTTTGTTTAGAAGAAAGATAAAAGGGACAAAGGACACCATTGAGAAGGGGGGGCAGAGTTGTGTGTGTGTGTGTGTGTGTGTGAGTGCGTGTGAGTGTGAGTGAAAGAGAGCTGGTTGGGGGGGGGGTGCTGGAGGGGGCCGAGGAAGAGAGACAGACACGGATTTGTGACAAAGAGGCCCTCGTTAGTATTCTGGAGCGCTGGGTAATCCTGCACAACCGGGCTCGCTGTTAACCCTCCTTCATCAGAGAGGCCCGAAGAGGAACGCATACCCCCGCAGAGCAGGCACATGAGCACTCTGCAAACCCCGCCCCCCCCAAGCCGATAGCAGCCTCCAAAAGGCCAGCCCAGTCAGACAGCCCCAGTCCTTCACGGCCCAGGTGACCACAGTGTGACCATGACCAGGAAACATGCAAGGAAGGAGAGCTGGACAGGAGGCCACATGCAGGAGCAGAGAGGAGCTTGAGGAGAGATGCTGGGGGATCTGGTTGCCTGAGGTGTGGCCTGGGCAGCCTAAGACTCACCTTCAATCTCCTTTCACTTAAGCAGATTTTCCAACTACCTTACTACCACTCGCACTGTGGAACAAGCACATTTAAAACTACTGTAATACTGAAGTCACAATTAAAAGTGCAGCTAAAATGGTCAATCCTATTAGAATGAATGCAAACTAGCAGTAAGTGCCAGGAAAGGTAAGTTTATTTATATATCACAATTCAGATGTAAGGCAATTAAAAGTGCCATAAAACAGGACACTGAACAGGTTGTTAAACACCCTAAATGGCTTCAAAAGTTGCCATAGATCTGAATCAACATCTCTGTGACCCAGTCTCAACAAATACTGTATGCCATAAGCTTCACGAAGCTGGAGTTTTTGGTGAGGCTGCCATTCAGACAGCCTAGGAAGATGACCTAAGGAACACAGAACCTGGACCACTGAGTAATACAATGTTCCCTCATGGTGCTCCCGTAACCTGGCATGATAATGCCTCTAAAATCACAAGAGAGGCTTCAAGAACACCAGGACAAAGTCATACGCCTTCCACAGCCTCCTCAGTCACCACATCTAAACATCACTGAACTTTTATGGGAAGTTCAGGAATGCAGAGTGCAAAGCAGACTTCTACCTCCTTCATCCCTCAAAGAACTGTAGGCTGCTTTTCTTGAAGAATGGCTCAATATTCCACTGCCTACAGGTCAGCACTATTAATGACAGCATTCCAAGAAAGGCTGAAGACAAAGGGTGGCCCTACCACTTATTAGGTGTTTGACTTTAATAGGGTATTAGGCAGTTCCTCAATTTTGTCCACCACATGCGTGTCTGTGGACATCATGGAGAAGATCCTGCATGGTTCTGGCCTCTGCGATAAGGTTCTGGCATCGCTAAAGAGTCACGTCAACCATCTGCAGTGCCGGCATTCCACAACTCCACGCTCCCCGATTCATATTTATTCATCATCGGTCCATTCATTCATTATGCATTCACGTTTATCCACGGGTCATCTATGTGTACTCCCGGAGTGGGCCCACGCGGGCCCGACCAGGCCCGGCAGGGGCGGCTGACAACATCGGAAGTTACCGCTCACGCACTGAGCCAGATTATCTGCATCCTAAATCTGTTAATTTAGCCTAATGAGGCTCAAAGCTCCTCAGTCACTGGATCATCATAAAAACATGAGTTTACCTCATAAACCCAAACAAGTCGAACCCCCATCTCCCCTGACGCCGCCTACTTGCTCTGAACCTGTTCTGCTTTCCTAATCGCTGTTTCACATACATTATTACCTTCACTAAAGAGTCTGTGAAAAGCAATTCAGACAGCCACAAAACGGTGTTTTACGCTTGTTGGTTCCTGGCTGTTAAATACAAAACAAGTGTCAATAAAACGCTCCCACGTGTTTAATTAATTATCAGTTAAAGGAACGAACTTGCAACCCAATGCTGTGCCAGCTCTTTCCAAAGTCCTGCCGTGTCTTTGTGGATGAATTTCCACCGAGCGGAAGGCGGTCTTTGTGAGAGCCCATGCCCAGAGACACACACAGAAACAGAGAGACAGATTTAGAAAGTGATTCAGGTACCACAGAAATGACGCATGAAAATATAAATAGAGATTATTTAAACTGAGTTTGCAAGTAATGGCATCAATTCCATCCATCCATCCACTACAAATGACTCATTTCCGTTTGATTCAGTTTATTCCAGTGAGGGATCACAAACAGGCTGGGCCGGTCTGAGACATCAGAACTCTGCACAGTTTAATTGCCCCAAAGCGTGTAATTTCAGTGGGCTGCTCATCTCTTTATCAATCCACCCCGCCCCCCCACCGCCCAAAAAAAATAAATTAAAAAAATTACAAGAGAATGTGTATAATTTGGGTATTCCAGATCCTACAGTTAACAATGATGCTGATAATTAAATAACAATGTATTCCGGAATGTATCTTATATGTGACTTACCCCACATCTGCTGCTACATACAGTACACCTGAATATAGCTCACTGTCAACATACTGTAATGCAGTACACTTTCAGATAAGGAAACAATTTAATGCAAATGTAATATATGTGTGGGACTGCCAGTGACACGAAATGTTTTCTAGATATTTCCACTTGTTTCTTTAAATTGTGCTATGACTGTTACGTCATCAAAATAGAGCAAAGATGAGCAGCCCATCAAAAACAGATGATTTATTGGATTAAAAACCAGAGCTTTAGTGAAGAGGTTTAAGATTAAATCGCATTAGTTAAAGGACCATACTGCATACGTTTCAAAAGAAGCATCTGAGTACAACGTCTATGTATGGAAAATTATTTTTAGAAAGGACCTACAGAGGAGCGGTGACCGACTTAGGCTCAGGGAAATACGAAAAAGGAAAGAGAAAGAGAAAAAAGTAAAGCAACATTATTAATATTACATTTAAAACAAAGTAAAATCTGTTGAGGTCATACTAAGACGCCAGTCAGACTTCTCAAAACACCTAGGCCTACTAAAGGATTAAAGTTTTGATTACCAGACATTGAATGAGGGACACTTGGTGTTTTTATTAACGAATTGTTTAAAAAATAATGTTATTGATTAACCGATGGCACCAAATTACTACTTTGTTTTTGTAAAAAAAAAAAAAAAAAAAAAAAAAAAAGAGTTAGATTTCTGCTGGGAATAACACGCTCGACACCTGCAAAGGCAATGGCTACTCCGGACCATTTCTCTGCTCAGAAAGACTGTCTAATGTAGCACAAGGAAACTAGTTTTCCAGGTCATATATTGGCGGGTTGTGTCCTCCAGTTGTGTAACAATGTTCGGTAATAGACCTTCCAATGTACATGGTCGATGGCAAACTGAATTTGTACTTTTTGGAGAAAATGTTATTAAAGGATTCGACAAGAAAAGCATACTGCATATTTATATATATTGCACGAAAATTATATGAGAAAAAATATCTTTGCAGGTTGCAAGAGGATTCGGACAGGGAAGCCAACAGCCAAAGTCAGATCTTACAAAACAGGTGAACAGTATTCAGCATCACATGGGGAATGACCGAATAACTTTCATATAACATTTATGATTTCTCTGAGACGTTGCGGAGATACATACATAACGGCTTCTTACTTTTACATTTAGCATGAATATTTCTTACCTGTTCGCTGGGATTCTTCTGCCACTGATTTGAAAGCAAATTATTATTAATGCCTTAATGAGATAAATAAAATTTGACCAGAAGGGTCTCTTCTACAAACGATCCTTTCGGAGTTCCCTGCTTTATCACTTACATGCCCACAAGTCTAATGGTTTTATTTAATGTTTTATTTGCAGGTAGTTTACTTGCAATCACCCTGTTTCTTGTTTGAATGCAGTTATACCAGAAACTGTGTATTAATTTATGGGAAGTGGCTGCCTGTTGGTAATAAGGCTAGAACTGTACTATGCCTTCGCAGTGCGGTCTGCGTGCCGGCGCGTACCGCTCGGGCGGATACCAAACAGCGGCTTCCCCTCTCTTAAGTCTTCTTTTCGCTCCGAGCGCAGCTGTACTTTCAACAGGAGAGTTTGTGTGTTTATATGAAGTCGTGTCGGCTTGCGTGTGTACCTTCTCTCTCGTTTCTCTCTCATTGAAAATGGAAAAAAAGAACTATTCAGTCACTTCCCCCCCTCTCTCACAAGACCTTTTCAATTCATTAATTCAGCTCGCCACCCCCATTCTCTCCCTCCGCTCCGCTCTCCTCTCCTATACCCCCCTGTTTCTGCCCGTCTCTAGCCGTTTTAAGTGCTTCACATTGCTGGGAGTTAAGCTTAAAACACTTGCTGTAAAATCCAATTACTGCGGTGCGCTGTGCTGCGGACACGCGTGTGTGTGTGCGTGTGTGTTTCTGTCTGTGTGATCGGCAGCGTGCGGGTTATTCGGTGTATCGTTTGTTTGTGCTATGTCCACATCGGAGGAGAGCCCTCAGATCGAAGCGTGAAAAATCTGCTTTAATGACTGAAAGAACTTTTACTATCTATTCAAAGCGGAATAAAACACTCCCGCAGGAGCGGAATGTGGACGTGGAAATTATAACACATACTTAAGAATTAAGTTTTCTATGGCTTTGGGCTTCCCGCAGAAGGATCCATCCGTCCATCTGTCCATCCATCCATCCATCCATCTTCCAATGGCTTACTCTGAACCCAAAACTATTCTGGTAGCCCAGTCTAGAACTTCTAATAAGCTTCACTCAGTTTCTCAGATTCAGGTATTTGAAATGCATATGTTGCTCTCAAAAAACAGAAGGTATTTAAACTTGATTAATTTAGTTTAAAAACATCCCACAATGCACCTGAGCTGTTAGAGATGCCTGGTGTGGTGGTTTCCTATAAGCAGCTCATAAAATAATTTTCTGGTACTGTAAGAAAGCATGTTTATCGCTGGTGCTGGGTCCTGCTTCTTCCTCTGCCCCAGTGCCGGGCAGCGTGAAGCAGTCACAGAATTCATACAGTCACTGGCTCCACACATTTCTCATGCTATTTGTATATCCAGGCACAACTTTAAAAGCTTGATTGTCTGACCATCAATTCTAGAAATGATTTCATGAAAAGCTGATCTGTATAAGAACCTCTTTTAAAATGTACCAATGGGTGGTGTGGTATGGTGTGGTGGCTCTGAGGCTAGGGATCTGTGCCAGGAATCGGAAGGTTGCCGGTTTGAATGCCAGGAATGACTCCATAGGGCCCTTAACCTGTAACTGTTTTGTCCTGGGTATGATGTTAAACCAGTCCTACAAGCTAGTCCTCCAACTTACAGGGGAAAAGTTGGGGGTGGGTGGCAGGACTGGCTCTCCAGCCATCAAAAACATTTTTGCACTGTTCCATTCCATCTGAACTAGTGTGGTGCTGAGGTGCCACCTGCCGCACGGCTGCATTTGGGTTCTCGTTCCTGAGGTGGTTTGTTGTGTGGTGGGTGCAGCAAAGTGCCGTATCAGCGCTCACTCCTCCTTGTGTATCTTCATGCTTTTTACTGTATATTTCGATTGTCGTATGTGCTGTGCCCAGTACCAGGACAAATCCGCATTAATCTAACGGCTGGCACAAGTTTGGGTGCACCAGTGTCGACCGGGAGGGGTGGGAGGGCAACGGTAAAACTTTCCACCAGGGGGTGGGTGGCACTGCTTTGAGGGGGCCCCACTAATCAGAATAAGAGGCTTGCCCCCCCTCGCCCCCTCGTGGCACTGACTGTGCCCCTCATAAAAATAAGCAGAACTGCAGTTTTGACATTATGAACAGCAACAGAGAGATGATTCTCTGTTTGTTAATGTGTAGAGTGAATGAAAGTAGTGGGAGTTCTTGTCTACAGCATGGCTCTGTGATCTCTTTCTCCATTTGGGGGTACAGAACATCCTGTCTGAAGAAATTGTAGGAAGAGGGATTTTATGAGCGGAATTCTGCCTCCGTTCCTAGCAAAGAGAAGTTATTTGTGCATTTATTAAGTTTAAATTTTTAAACGAAGGATTAGGAATACAGTCTAATGACACATATCATGTTATAGTGCAACCAGGTAACTCTGTGTTACAGTGTAACAAAAATATAGATGAATACTGTGCTGCAGGCTAACACTATGTTACTGTGTGATCAGGTAACTGTTACAGTGTAACAAAAACAGATCAATACTGTGTTTCAGACTAACACCGTGTTACAATGCGACCAGGTAACTGTGTGGTGCAGCATAGTGGGTTATGGAATACCATGCTATCAGAAAAAAAGAGTACCAATTTGTACCTTTGCTTGTCACTTGGGCTGTACCCTGTAGGTACTTGTACCTTTTAAGATACTGAAATGGACTATGAAGAACATTTTTATACCATTGGGGGTACATTAATGTTGTTTGTACCTTGGGGATTCCTCAGAGTCCATTTCTGTACCTTAAATTAGACTAAAAGTTAGAATTACCTACAGCCAGGGTACAATTAGCAGACCCTGAGGGTACAACCCCAATGACAAGCAAAGGTACAAATTGGTACCCTTTTTTCTAACAGTGCAGTGACACATGATGGTGCAGAGTACCACAGTGGTACAGGGTGGGACTGTATCACAACAGCATTATAGCCTGGTACAAAGTGCTAGTCTGATACAGTGGCACAAAGTAATTATGTGGATATAGTGTGCAGAGAACCACAGTGTGACACATTCCATTACAGAGTAACAGTGTTCCCAGCAAAGGCTGTGTGCAATGTGACAGTGTGTTCCACTCTTAAAGGACAGCATGCACCACAGACAGTCAGGACACCACTGTTCTGACTAGTACAGGGTATTCTTGATTTCAATACGCCTGTGCGCTGTTGGATGAGTGCTTAGCTCCCAGTTCCAGCTTCCCCTTTGTGTTTGTGCTGGTCCCAGAGGGGGTTAATTCCGCAGGAACAGATGCAGTGGCCGAGAGCAAGAGTACCATAGCGATGCGGAGGGGGGCCACACGCTTGGCCTGCACGCTTGGCCCGCTCGGACCGGTAGAGAGTTTTTTTCCCTCTCTTTTCTTTCTTTTCTCCCTTGCTCTTTCTAGCTTTTGATTTCATTTGTTATTGTGTCACCCGTTCCCTTCTCCCTTTTCTCCCTCCTTCCTTCCTGGCTCTCTCTCTGTCCTTTTGTTATTTGTTGTTTTTTACCTTCCCTTCCATGTCCCCATTCTGTCGTTTTCCTGGCTTCCTGGTGATCCCACTCTCCAGTTCTTCTTTGCGTTTCTAACGCCTTCCGGTAGGTCTGCTGTCACAAAGTCTTCCTTTGAACATACCCTTATTCAATCCATCTCTTACTCCCCCACTTACCTCCCCCCTTTTCTTGCTACAACATATTTTTATTCAAAATTACTTCTAATAAAAAACAAGTAGGTTTGATGAAAACAGATCAAGAGAGAAAATATCAGACTAGGCAGCATGTGATGACCATGACCTAGGAGTATGGGGCCACTAGAACACTTGTAGTATCCTTGGTGCCCTCTACTGGTTCATAGCAGCATAACACAGTCAGTAATGCTGATTTAATGTCTTCCTAAGAAAACCAGGATTTTTTTCACCAGTATAACCCACTCAATGGGCTGGACTTCTACAACTGAAGTGTACTAATATCAGAACAATGATCACAGATAGAGAAGAAACCTGAAATTGATGAAATCCATGACCAAAGCTGAAAAGATCATATGCAACTTTACACTAAATATTTGGCTAAGTGCTGTGAGCAGATTGTGATCTGTAGATTTCATATTAGCAAATTTCTGTCCTTCGCTGTTTTATAATGACTAGTGTATAAGTCATAAAGCAAGGGCACTAAAATCCACGAGGCCTTGTATTATGGTGACCAGATACTCCACGTCAGGGAGGACACTTTATATAGGGCAGGGTTTGTAAATGATCATTTCAGTTAAAATGACCACTTAAGCACCAAGTTCTTGCTGCATGCTGATTGGTCAGTCTCCTATAATCATTCACGTGTCACCTATGTTAATGTGAGACAGCTGGATGAGTCTTTCAGTCAAAGTAACAAACGACTCAAAGCACAAGAAGAACTGAACGATTTAGCCACACAGGAACTTTTCAGTTTTAAAGTAATTTGTAAAACCTGAAGCAACTCAAAGTGTCCTGTGACATGGATTATCTAGTCACCCTACTTGTATGTACTAGATTTAATAAGTCTGGCTCTTCCCCTTGTGTTTTCAGCAACAGTTATGTTCCTGGCTGGATGTTCCTGTGTTTCTTCTGTAAACGTCACTGTGGTAGGTGAAAATACCTGGAAGTGCTGCTTCTGAGTGCTCCTGGCACTGTGAACATGGCGCTCAGGAAACCATTTTTGAGTTTTGCATAGGGGGCGCTAGGTCCAGGGAGATAGCTGCTGGTCTCTTGATTGTTCTACAGTCATGCGGTGCGATTACACTATGTAACACAAATTTTGTTCCTGGACAATACATGTTATTTCTTAATTGCTTATGTTGTAAAAGTAT
>JAAGVU020000078.1:627955-641068 GCA_011763525.2 Mormyrus iriodes | reverse complement strand
GCATAACAGGTTAGGAAAACACACTTTGTACCCAGGAACAAAATAAAAATAAAAATTTGTTACATAGTGTTATCAGACCTAATACCTTTCCTCCTATGGTTTCCCACAATGACGGATATTGTGGGTCAAAGGCACCCTTTGGCTTTTCACTAAATGCCTGGATTCAGCAAAAGGGGAGGAAGATGCCTCTTCGCACTATATGACATTTACCCACTTGGTTGGAGGCTGACATTTTGTGCATATTACTTCGGGTTATGTTTTTTTGTACACTGGCCTTGGGAACGAGGGCTTTCCAAACAGCATCCCTGCCAAATATCCCAGCTTTGTGAAGCTCACAATTTACACTTTTTTTTGTTGAGACTGGGCCACAGAGGTTCTGAGTTCAGTTCTGAGGCCATACTTTTGTGGAGTTTAGCAACCATCCTGTTAAGTGTCCATCTAATTGAGAGCCAGCATTCCTCTTGAACAAAGCGGCCTATCAATGTTTTATTATTATTATTATTATTATTATTATTATTATTATGGAATATTTTGTCATGATTTATGAGTTGTTTCTCTTGACATGTTAAATAGTTTTGCAGTGTTTATGACAGGTGTGTATATAATTTATTACTCTTTGGACTTTAATTGCCACATGTTGCTTTGAAAAGTCATATATTATTTACAGCTGACATGTAATACTTATCAGCATTCCACCTAATATGACTCTCATCTTGTAGCTGCAGGTATAACTAAAATTGAGTTACTTAAGTCATTCCTTGGGTGGCCTTTGTTTTGTTCACCCCTTATATGTTTATTTTTATGTTTGTGTATATGTATGTTTGCTTATGTAATTCTCACCAAAAATCAAATAGAAAAATCGACTAGGTCAACATACATTTATTTAAAACGTTAACATTTCAGTCCCACCTCCACCTTTTTTACCACACACCCTACCTATTTCTCAATAAATAAGACATGATTCACCTTCCCATCTTCATATACCAGTTGACAAAAGACCTTTTCAATAAATTTAAAGCATGTATTATTCAGTTTGCCCTTTATGCCATTAAAATACTGGCATCATCACACTCAGGACGTTTCTCCATGATGTGATAGTAATCCTTTTATAGGACGAAATGCAGTTCAGGTTAACTGGTGACCTTCAGTTTTCCTTCATGGCAGAGTGATTATGCCCTACAAATTTTTAAGAATTCAATTTAGAAATGTTAAGAAAATGTTCAATGTTTAGAAATGTCGTTCCTGTATTTAGGGGGAACAAAACTCACATGATCCCTTAGAAAATGTGCTAAGAAGTTCAAAGTAAAAATGTGTTTCAAAAGGACTATAACAGATCAATACAGTACTTGCATGACTGGAATGACAAGCTGGAAACTCAACCAGCCTAGAGTTGGATGGTTTTTTTTTCCCATGGAATTAATATCACAAAAAAAGAGAGTGATTTCAGAATAAAGGTTGTTATGAAAGTGTGTTTGAAGTTGTGTGTCTCACTCCCATGTACACAAAGATCTACAGTACAGGCACAAGGACAGACACGCCCAGGACCTTGACTCAGTTTTTGCTTGGCTGAAGTGTGACATCATAACACCCAGAATTTAGGACACGCAGTTAAACCCAGCTGCAAGTTTTCCTTTTTGTCTGCCTCTGTCCCAGAAAAACACAGCTAAATAACAACAACACATCATATAAATCTGTATAATGTTTTCATTTTCCTATATGGGTGCGATCCATGACCATTGAAACAGTGTTTTATAAAAATTGTCTTTGAGGTGTGCCATTGGAGCCGTCAATGGTATGGGAAAGAGTTTGATATGCGGGGGACACGATAATTTAAATGTAAAGTTTTGTTCTTTGGAGGGATGAATAAAGCCAAATGAAATGTTGGGGGGGGGGGGGGGGGTGGTAACCATACTCCCCAGCTGCTATGGCCCTGCTAGCTGTGACTGGTCCAACTCTGAAATAACTGGGAACTACTTACCCCTTCAACATATACATTTTCAGTAATTCTTCACTTAAGGGGGCACAGATAATGTAGCAGTACACTCTTACTTTACGTATTAATTAACCAGAAACTAAGTGTTAGTTACATACTGATCCCATGTTCGTTCATTATCGATCAGCCATAACGGTTCATGTATTTCATGCAGTTACTATGCTTGTTCAAGATTTCAAAGATTTTGTCACGTGCACAACTGTACATTACAATGGTAGTGAAGTATTTTGATGGAAACAGAGCTCCGTCACGGTGCAACTATAAGGGAAAATGTAAAATGAATACTTCATGTTACTAAGTTACTCATACCTCCTCAAGTAAAGTGTTACCACATATTCGAATACCAGGTATTACATCACTTAAATTACTATGAGATCCATTCATCCATTTTCGATTATAGGTAGGGTTAGGGTCTTCAGGAGGCATGTAAGCATGTGTTATAAAGCTACACACTCTCAAATAACCTCCTCTCTCAGTCACAAACAGGACCAGGACAGGACAGTACAGTTAATTCCTCTGACTGGCATTTGCAGATCTGGATTGTGGGGATATTAAAAAAGAAGTTGAAGCCAGATGAGGGAGGCACCCAAACCACTACCCACCCTGGGAATAAGCATATCGAAAAGCATATTACGTATCATCTGATTAGCCACTTACTGTACAGCATTTGTTTTATGCCTTATGTAGCAAAAATGTGTGTTAGAGTCTTAGTCTAGAATTGTTTTTTTTCCTATGCACATATGCAAGAGAAGCTAGCTAGTGGGGGTGGACTGTGGTATCCTGACAGCATCCTAGTCCATCCAAACAGTTCAAAGCGATAAACCCTGCATACTGAGAGCTAGAGCTTGGTGAAGTTTTTGGTTAATTTTTGCCGACTTTGTTTTTTTCCAATATGTGCAATGTGAGAAAAAACACAGATTGAAAGGAAACAATATAAAACGTCAGCAGAGGCAACCTAAGACTCTCAACAGACATCAAAGATAAATTCCCTCTTTGGGGGGCGCTGGGGAGGGAGGGAGATAGGGCTGATACTGTGTTTGATTTATATGTTGTTTCTACTTGGCTGTGTGTTTGTTATAAGCAAAAATTGGTAATAATTTGTTCAAAAAAAGATACATTTGATTTAATTTATTACCATCATTTAAAAAAAATTAAGGCGTGTTGAAGATACAAAAAAATAGTTGCACAAAACTGATGATTTAAATCATTCTTTTAGTTTCATTAAGACAGCTGAAGTACTTGTGCATTCAGAATATTTTAAGGAGCATTTGTCTTTTTAATGGAATTTTCATGTAATTGTCGTGGTCGCGGGTATGACGGCGAGGCATAACGCCGGTAGCGAAGGCTCAGACGCTGGCGTACTGGATAACCCCGAATGGGGACTTCATTTCTCCCTTAGGAGCGGAGCACACAGATACGGCCGGTACGTCACACTACTACAAACAACTACAATTTCGGATAAGGGAGCGCAGGACTGGGGAGTTTTTATACAAAGGAACATGGAGGAGTAAACGAGGGGCACCTGTGGTTGATTAACAATGGGCGAAAACACGAGGTAACCATGACAATTAACAAGCGCGGCTAAACAGCAGCCCCGCCTGCGGGAAACAGGGGAAAAACCGGTACGGCGGGGCTGGACGTGACAGTAATGGAATTTAATGAAAATTGCTTATTCCTTTTGAGGTGTTTGACTCACATTCCTCAAATTTTAATACATCCTCAAGCAAAATATTATATTGTATGTTATAAATACCATCTCTGATTTTACTATAAATATATCAGAGTCGGATTAAAGAGACTGTACCCTGCTGTGGATAAGGTGACGCATTAGATACGTTAGCCAAACATACAAATACAACTTAATACCACATTATTTCAATGACGATGACCAATACCTCAGCAAAAACATACCCAGAAGTGATCTCATACCTGTACCATGCTGTAGCATAACCAAACAGCTTTACATGAAACACAAGGGGTTGCCGCATTGCATGATGGGAAGGTGGTGACATCGACGCGGTGCCAAGTTCCGGAATTACTCTATGTTTCTATTTCCAAATATTTGCAAATTTTCCTGTATAGCAGTTGACCAATTCGATTAGCAAACCAGTTTTGCGATTAAAATTACAAAACACAGATGCCACATGTTTGGCAAAGGTTTTTAAAGCTTCGGTGCTGTCTTTGAGAACATGGAGTTCCCCTTAAACATACCTGCAAACTGAATGGCAGGTCTGATTATCATAGCCTCGAGTCTGTTTGCGCTGCAGGGTATCGTTAGGCCTCTGCCACAGCCTTTTGGCAGGGGTACCAGCATTCCTAAGCCCACATCACCCTGAGCACGGGCATCTTTGGCTCTGTAGTCAATACTTACAAAGCCTGTGTTGATCACATTCACTCAAAAACACGTTGCTGTACTTCATTCTCAACATAATAACTGTTAAGTTATTTAACAACTTGCCGTTTAAAATGACACATAAAATAACTGTGGCAGTGAAGAACAGAAGCAGTGCTTAGGCAGGGCTTTGTCTGCCGGGATCAGAATGTCTTTGGGTGTGTGTTTCTTAGAATTTCTCTGTAATTGATACTGTTGCTCCTGCATAACATCCCCCATTCTTTAATGCCATTTTTCAGGGTCAACTTCAAACAAAGATGCACAGAATATTCCAGGTTATGGGTAGTCATTTGCAGGGCTGACACGTGGTACAGAATTATACAAGACAAAATGAGAAGTTCTTTAGTCTTACTAAAATAAAAATGGGTATGAACGGTTGAGGATTACTATACAACAACAACAACAATTTATTCTTATATAGCGCCTTTCACGACAGTCACCCCAAAGCGCTACTATACTTATTACCTTACTTGTACCATGTACCTGCACTGCCTTATACACTTATTTTTCCTGTTATTTGATATGTTTGGTTAACCTGGGGTACTATATTGGGAGTTGGGGTGGTGCAGTGGTTAGCACTGTTGTCTCACACCTTTGGGACAACTGTTTGAGTCTGGGTTTAGGTGCTGTGTGTATGGAGTTTGCATATTTCCCCCAGTGTCATCGTGGGGTTTCCTCCAGGTTTTCTGGGTCCTCCCCCACACCCACACGCAGTCCAAAAACATGCTGAGACTGATTGGAGTTACCAAATTGCCCATATGAGTGTGCCCTGTGATGGGTTGGCACCTCATACTGGGTTGTTCCCTGCCTTGTGCCCATAGCCTCTGGGATGGGCTCCAGACCCCCTGTGACCCTGGATGGATGTTAGGAGTTGGTTTTGTAATGCTGCTGCACAGCAAAATTACTACATCTTGGAACAATAAAGATCTTATCTGACAAAACCAGTTCTACAAACGCAGTGAAATTCTTTTTCTGTACTATGTCAGATATTTGACATCAAACTATTTGTCACTTATGCTCGTTAGTGACCTTTTCCTGACAGATTGGAATCCTCACAGCTCACTCACTGTTCAGGGCCGATGTACTAGTGCACTAATCCAAGAAACAGTTTCAATATAACTAAACAGCAATGTTTAAAAGCTTAGGCTTACCATATAACATTTACAATACAATGGATTGTTGAGAATACATAATCTTAATTAAGTCGCTGTAGGTGCACCCTAAAATGATGTGTGATGCCTGCGTTATATTCATCATCAGTTTTCCTTAATTGCCATCTACATACACTGGCCACTTCATTAGGTAAACCTTGCACCCACTTTTGCCTTCAGAACTGCCTTAATTCTTCATGGCATACATTCAATATGGTGCTTGAACATTCCTCAGGGACTTTGGTCCGTGTCGACATGATGCATCACGCAGTCGCTGCAGATTTGTCGGCTACACCAACATGATCATGGCGAATCTCCCGTTCCACCACATCCCATAAAAGCTCTGTTGGATCGAGATCTGGTGACTGTAGAGTCCATTTGAGTACAGTAAGCTCATTGTCATGTTCAGGTAACCAGTCTGAGATGAAGTGAGCTTAAAATTGCCACTTTTTAATGGAGGCCCTTGGATAAGCTTGAGCATAAAAGTGTCTTTTAATGTAATATATGAATGTACTTGGTTGTTGGCGGAGATATTGGAATCAATAAGACAGGCCGTAACAGGCATACGAGGCTGAAATCTTAATAAACATGCATAATAAAATTTTATAATCTAAGTAATTAGAATGTGTGTTTTTTATATAAATCCGCCGTTGTTCACGTCGTATATTATTAATACGACTAATCGTATGAATTTGGGTAATTCGATGAGTACGTTTGTCTAAGATGTTTAAATGTCTACAGTGGTTCATTTTTGCCTGTTCAAATGTTTACTTTTTTTCATTATTTGATAGAGTGAAGTCAAAGCAAGGCAAATACGCACACTGCAGAAAGCAAACGTCAACACGAAACAACGCGAAATCTCAGACATTCCAGGCAAGCTTAAAGTCTAAAAAGTGTACTATATAAGAGAAAATCTGAAACTCTTGCAGGTATGTTTTTCAAGTGATTTTCCACAGCTGAAGCTTTTTTTTTTTTTTTTTTTTAGTTTAACCCATTTTTGAATCTCTTACACTAACCTAGTATCTTCCCGAATACGACAAGCGGCGACGCGGAGTCAGTAGCCATGTGCGTTTAAGACGCTGTGGGATAGGGAGGCGTGTCCCTACTTCCGCCCCTGGTTCGGCCAATCAGAGCGTCCGCCGGCGAGGGGAGAAGCCGCACGCGACGCCCAGGCAAATGACGTGGCGCTGGAGGTATAAATGTGCGGCGACTTCCCTATAATACTAAACGAGGACGGGGCTAGGCGGATTTAACGGAAAATAACAAGCGTTTTTATTTCAGTATAGTCAAAAAATCTGAAAATTGTACAAAAGATTGTTTCTTCTATTTACACTAACATATTCTTTTTGTTCGCTGGTGAGTTGATTGGGTAAACATCAACAGAATAAAGACTATTCTTTGAAATAACCGGCTCCAGTATGTATTCTCAAACTGAAGTCAGGTGAGTCTTTATATAGAAATATGATTTATACAATACAACTGAGCAGCAAGAAGTCAGTGTAATGCGTGCCAGCTTTCGGTGGAATCAGGAAACAAACGCCATTCTTAACTGTAACTGTAATCGTTAATAACACTAACAAGATATATAACGGTCTCCTTTCATGATTATTTAAGAGTTTGCGCCATGTGTCAGATCTATTATTCAGTAAGAGACGTTTTTCTTTATGTGCCGGTCCAGGAAGTGTGACGCAGGTGCCCCTGAAGCGGGAAGTCAGAGTATAAATATGTTAAAAGCCGCAAATACGCTTCGTTACGGTATTTAAAACAGAAGGATACGCGTTTGTGTGAACCTGGATGGATGCACTAATGTGACCTGCTAGCTTGGCCCAGCGTTTGAGACGTCAGGGTTAAACTGATCTCCTCTTTCCTGCTATTCAAGGGAGTGAGAAAGGATGCTCTGTGGGAATCGTGTTGTCATGTAAAAGGCTCCCATGCACAGATCCATTCAGGCACTAAGGGGTGCTTTAATCTCGAATGGGTATTTGGTAGCCAGCTTTGGAGACTGGAATGGAAACAACTGCATGAAATTAGTAAAATGCTTTTTAAAATTGTCTTTATATCGGGTATTGGAAGATACCGTGGGGAAAGATTGACGGAGAGGGCAGGGAAATTTTTTCATTTACGACTAATTGTGAGACATGAGTCACATTTATTTGTTCGCGGTACGCGACTTAAACCACGTACGCGCATGGAAATGTGCCTGGCCGATGCTGGCCGTTTTCCGTCAATACTCCCCTAAATGTACGCTGCTCTTGTGCGGGAGCTGCCTTGCCTCAATGAAAAAAAAAAACTCTATTTGCTATCAAAAGTAATTAATATGAAGACCAGAAGGAATATATAATATCATTGTTTAACTTTTGAAAAATTAGAATAGTCTAGGCAAAGGACCGATTGTTTTTTTTTTTTTTTTTGTAATCCGTCATTAAAAGCATCCAGAATATTCTGAAGTTGCTGTTTTATGGGTGCACAAAAATGCAATGAATGCAGTCAGATGATGTGAAGGTTGATTGTCTCATGTAGCTACATTTGGGTATGCATTTGGGCTGAGCCAAATGTCATCGTTCATTTTAGCGGATGCAATTATAACTGGGAAGGGTTCAATCTTAAGGATAAAACTAGTTATACCCGTACTCTATATCACTTCAATATATCATGTATGTATTTTGCATCAGCGGAAGCGGGATGTAAGCAAATGATGATTGTTACATTAGATTCTTTTTTCTTTATTATCTATTCCTGGTGAATGAAAATTTTTAAACCAGTTAGATACAAATTCAGATCCGTAAGCCTACTGATTTATAATGGACTCACGGGACACAGGGACATCTTTTTTTAAATTATACTTTTTAACATCCACTAGCTGTAAATCTAGTGAGTTGTTGAGCATTCGATTTTCATATAAACGTTATTAAAGTTTTTGAAAATATACTGGAATTATATTGGTTTGTTTTATAGACACACGTCCTACACGTGGCTTTGTGTTAGCCTAGGCATGCTGTTCATCAGTTTCAGTCTAATTTGAGTCAACATTTAGGGGGGCAACCCGCCGCTTTAATTGTTTTCAGATGGTGTGGAAAGGGGTTTTTATTGGAGAACTTTTGGGTAGTTGCTTTTGAGAGGAGATCAACAGCTGTGAAGTTATTTGTTTTCCACTGAACGCGCAATGGAGCGCTCATAATTTGCTAATGAATAGCGATGGGACCCCAATAGCGATGAATAGCCTCACCTTCTCATACGATTAGGAAATTTTAACGTGACGTTTGGCCCACTGAATGCCTCGGGATTTGCACTGCAGTTGTCTTACTAAATGCCACATACCCACAGCATTTTCAAGGGTAGCTCGACTTCTCTGTTTTGTTCTGGCATGTTTCTGTTAAAAGACTAAAGCAAGGAAATGTTAATTTTGGTGTTTTTGTTCTAAAAAGATGAGTGTGTTTTGAATTATAAGGATGTGGTGAGGATTTATTCCAGAAACTTATGCTACCAACATTATATATTCCCATTTTATGAGAACGTCATTATATATTTTCAATATTACAATACAGTAATGTTTTGAAACTAACATTGTGAGCTTGATGCATCTTTGCTTGGGGGAGTTTTACTTACACAAACATGTTCTGAGGGCAGAAGGAACAATGACCGGTTCAGAGTGATAACTAATCAAATTATAGGGGAGATTGGTCAAAGCAACTAGAGGAGGTGGGACCAAGACATCTGATTAGTTGGTCCCACCTACTCTAGTCGCTTGGACCCACCTCCTCTACAATATGATTGGTTATCACTATGAACCAATCATTGTTCCTTCTGCCCTCAGAACATGTTTATGTAAGAAAAACTCCCATGAGCTTAATGCTCACGTGATTTGCATTTTTGTGACACTCAGCTACGAGAAGTGCAAGGAAACTGCTGATTGGCTTCTGGCTCAGACAACACTGCGCCCCCTGGTGGCTGTTGTGTGTGGTTCTGGTATGGGGGACCTGGGAGATATTCTTAAGGATGCTGTGCCTTTCAACTACAAAGACATCCCAAATTTCCCCCAGAGCACAGGTGAGTGCACTTGTGGTCTTGTCTTCTCCTTCAGTGTCTGTTGTAACATTGAGCACTTAGTTGATATTGTTATCGGCATTGTTTTATTGTCCCATCTCTTTCATTCCGTGGAAATGGTTTCCTGGTTCGTTTCACTCATTCAACCGATGCTGGTCAGAGGTCATGTCTGCTGACAGTGTTGATCGGTCCCGACGGAGCTCTTGCACATTATCGTGTCCTCATCAGTGGTCATGTATTGCAGTTCATGGTCATGCAGGCCGGTTGGTGTTTGGGAAATTGGAAGGGAGACCCTGTGTCTGCATGCAAGGCAGGTTCCACCTGTATGAAGGATTCCCGATCCAGAAGGTGTGCTGCCTTGCCCTCACCTTTCTAAAAGTGTTACTGCTCTGCCTTTCTAGCTCACTTTCCTTTTCTTTATTCCCTTTCGATGAGTCATGTGAGTTTTTATTGTTGTGTGAGGATTACCATTGTTAAACTTTGAATAAAAGAAAGTACATGGAAAAAAGTAAATGAAAAAACATCAGTGGAATGATTGTCATGTAATTCATGCCTTAATGAAGCATTTAGTTACTCTTGTACCACTTGCTTCTGGATACTAACTCCTTTCCTAAGCCCTTCTAGAATAATAGTGTATTCAAAATGCTAAGCTTTACAACATGCTTTTTCATTCTGTTTCCTTTTCATTTCCATTTCATTTAAACAATGGTGTTGACACTGATGGTATGTTATAAGCTCTATGGCATGTCTGTCACCACTGTATTCAAAGGTCACGGCTCCCATGAGGATCTTCAAGCTGCTGGGAGTGAAGACTGTGATCCTGACCAACGCAGCTGGGGGTCTGAATGAGAACTACAAGGTGGGGGACATCATGATCATAAAAGATCACATCAACATTCCAGGTTTTGCGGGATGCAGTCCATTAATGGGACCCAACGATGAAAGGTGAGTGTGTGTGATCCTGTGTTTGTGTGTGTCAGGCTGGTGTAATGAGTAGCGAATAAGAGCCAGTACTAAACCCTGTGGTTATGAAATAGGAGCCCTGGCGGGATTAGAGCAAACAATCCTCAAGAAGTGAAGGCAGTAGTGCTACCCATTACATCATAGTTCCACCCACTAAAGCGCAAACTGAGATCACTCCAAAATTGCAGATGTACCCAAACTCCAGTTTTTGGACTGTAGTAGGAGTGCAAGTCACAAGCCAGAAATGTTTGTTACCAAGGCAGACCGCTAGGTGGCGCCAAACCAAAACTAAGTGCTCACATAGTGAGGTTTGCGTGCACGTACAATTTTGTAAACGGCACGATTCTGTTCCAAGCAATAAAACCTGGCACTGTTTGTTATTGTCCGATAAAAGATTACTTACACTAGGTGTCTAATTAGTTTTAAATTGAAATTTAATGCTATCATGCCATTCAATGAGTTATTACCTGTGGATAGTAACCTGCCCCCACATCTCACATTTTGGAGTAATATCCAGAGAAATTAACCAATGGTGTGAAAGACTGTGTGTATCTGCAGAGCAGCATACATGACTTTGGCAACATTCTGACAGTAAGGTGTGAATTTTCTCCTTCCCCCAGGTTTGGCACACGGTTTCCTTGCATGTCAGACGCGTACGACCGCGAGCTGCGGCAGCTGGCGATACACGCGGGGGAGAAGCTTGGCTACAGGGACTTCATGCACGAGGGCGTTTACTGCGTGCTGGGAGGGCCATCCTTCGAGACCATCGCCGAGTGCCACATGCTACGCGGATTGGGGGCCGATGCCGTTGGTGAGGTGTTCAATCCTCCAGTTTCAGAAATTCCTTTGCTATGTTTCGCCATCCCGGTGTCAGATGTAGGTCAACCGAATGTTGACAAAACTTGACTGGTGGGTTTTGGCATGTTTATTGGCTACTGAAGCCTTGTGCAGATAACCATAAAACCAGCTTAAACCAGCATAAGCCAACAGTCGAGTCTTGCCATCATTTGGCTGGGGTACGCCACAGTAAGACTTTGTACCTCACGCTTTGTACCTGGCGGGTGCTTAAGTGTTCATCAAATATTCCGTTACACCTTTCTTTAAACAACTCCCGTACACTGGCATTGATTTCAGTTTTTCCTTTTCGTCAATTCTGCCCACATCCGAGGGCATGAGAGAGAAAATCTGTGAAAATAAAAGCTCTTCTGTTAATATGGAAAATAGGTCTAAATCTTAAAACAACTTTCATTATTCCAGTTTTCCTTTTCATTCATTTCGTCCACATCCCATGTAGCTCTGAATACAACATAATCTTTCAAAATAAAAGTTCTTTCTTCTTTTAACACGGAAAATGCAACACCGTTTCCCAAAAACGCACAAAAGGAAATTGTGTAAAAACAATGCAATGATTTTGAAATCGTATAAACCCATATTAGAACATAATAGAACAAAGACAACATATCAAACGTTGAAACTGAAAAACTTTAGGGTTTTATGACGAATATATGCTCAGTGTGAATTTGATGCCAGCAAACACATTTCAAAAATGTTGGGACAGGGGCCTGTTTACCACTGTGTTACATCACCCCTTCTTTTAACAACATTCTGTAAACGTTTGGGAACTGAGGAGACCAGTTGCTGGAGTTTTGACAGTGAAATATTTTCCCATTCTTGCCTGATATAGGATTTCAGCTGCTCAGCAGTTCACGGTCTCCTTTGTCGTATTTTTCATTTCATGATCCACCAGACGTTTTCAATGCTGGATGGTCCTACTTCTCTTTAGCTGGGAGGATACAGCATCTATGATTTCCAAAAAGAATATAAAGTTTTGATTCGTCAGACCACAGGACAGTTTTCCGTTTTACCTCAGTCCATCTTAAATGAATTCGGGCCCAGAGAAGTCGGTTGCATTTGTGGATCACGTTTAGATCTGGCAGAGCTTCATCCTGCATTGGATGCAATGATGAACTGTGGTCACAGACAGTGGTTTTCAGAAGTGTTCCTGAGCCCATGCAGTGATTTCCACTTAGGAATCGTGTCTGTTTTTAATGCAGTGCTGTCTGAGGACCCAAAGATCACGGTTATCCAGTTTTGGTTTTCGGCCTTGTCCCTTGCATACAGAGATTTCTCCACATTCTCTGAATTTTTTAATGATATTATGTACCATAGATGACGAAATTCCCAAATTCTTTGCAATATTACGTTGAGAAACATTATTCTTAAATTGTTGAGTGGTGAACCTGTCCTCATCTTCACTGCACAGACTGTTTATACCCAATCATCTTACTGACCTGTTGCCAGTTAGCCTAATTAGTTGCAAGATATTAAACCAGGTGTTTTGTTTTAGTGTTACACAACTTTTCCAGTCTTTTGTTGCCCCTGTCCCAACTTTTTTGAAACCAGTTGCTGGTGTCAAATTCACAATGAGCATATATTTGTCATAAAACAGTAAAATTTCTCAGTTTCAACATTTGATATGTCGTCCATCCATCCATCCATCCATCCATCCATCCATCATCTACCGCTTTATCCGAGGTCGGGTCACGGGGGCAGCTGCCTCAGCAGGGAAA
>JAAGVU020000078.1:611375-625369 GCA_011763525.2 Mormyrus iriodes | reverse complement strand
GGTTGTCTCGTCTCCTTCCCTTTCCCTTCCCTTACCTTTCTGCCGATCCCCTACCCTAGACAGGGGATCGTAACAGACACTGTAAGTACACTGTAACCTAAGCTGCACCTCCCCAGAAATGTAAATACGCCTTGCAGCAACAGAGACTACAAGGACTGCGATTGGTCCGCTTGGTAGCAGCCATTTGTTTTATGGGCGTGAAGAAGGTGTACAGCCCAGGTGTACTTATATTGCTGATTAAAACTGAAATGCTATTTATATCTGGCATTAAATAACCCACCCTAGGCAACATAGCAACAGGTCTACAAAAGCCACTTACCTCCATGTAGTTTATTTGTACTTTGCAAGACTTAAAAAAAAAAAAGTAACAAATAGTATAGACGCGAACTTTAGAAGATGCGTAAAAAATGACTTTATGTTTCGACACAAAAACTCTGACGCACAAGTGTAAATGCTCGCGAGCGTAGACTTGGCGCAGAAGTACACTTCAGGCTTTAAGGAGTAAGCTGTCATCAGTCGGGGAATGATGTCCCTAGCGTGAATGTCGGTGTCATTATAAGGTTCTGCACTGTGCGTTTAGGGTATATAGGCCTGGTGAGCTCTGCAATACAGCTTCAGTTGCAACTTGCAAAACTCCTGTATTCTCAGACTGAGCCCGTACTACCTTACGTATCCTTAGAGCGCAGACAAGGTGGGGCCGTATTATTCTCACTCTGTCACTCTGAGCGGACTGCACCCGCCCCCATAACGTATTTATATTGTTATGCTTGTGCAGAATACGATAGACGGCCTAGCTCTCAAATGATCGACTGAAGCAAATACTGAACAAACGCTAAAATTCCATGAAAACGAATTCTGCAAGAAGATGTCACGCCTCTAAAGCAAACAACTGTTGCTTATAATTATTAACATCTTTCACACAATAGAAACATCCTCAGCAACGATGTATGCGGCAAGACTGACTTATATTTGGGTCAGACTCCAGAGAACATTCACCATGCGTTCACCAAGTTATTTAAATAATAATCTAAATGTTCACCCTGTCATTCCACGTAAAACTGATTTAAAAATTCGAAAAATAACTTTTATGCAAACTGGGGATGGATTCACTACATTTTTGTTTCGTTGGCTTCGGAAACCACATCCTGTAATTTCTCTTTTTTTATACAGGTCTTATTACTTTACTTATACATAATTACTTATGTCTCTCTTCTCATTCTCAATTTCGAGCGCATAAAAAAATCGTTTATGCAAATTAAAACCTCACACGCGCATCCATGCATTTCCTGATGTCTGGTCGCAGAAACTCTAAGTCATCTTATAAAACTTGATGCCTCATTACGCCACCCAAAAGGAAATCCCAGACCCAGTTTTAGGTTGCGCGAAACAGAAACTGACAAATAATTCCGTTTTGCGACTCCTTTAATGTACTACAAGTTGCGATCACACTATGCAAAAAAGTCAGCAGCAGACATCTGGGGGGGAAGTTATTTAAAGGCGATCAGCTTTCGCCGGTGTGGATGATCCTGTGCCGCTTCAGGTGGTGCAGCAGCGTGAAGGTCTTGCCGCACTGGCCGCAGCAGAAGGGCCGCTCGCCGCTGTGCACGCTCTGGTGCGTCTTCAGGCTGCTCTGCTGGGTGAAGCACTTCCCGCAGGTGCCGCATTGGTACGGCCGCTCCCCCGTGTGCGTCCGCAGGTGTATCTTCAGGTGCGAGGAGCAGTGGAAGCGCTTGCCGCACTGCGCGCAGCTGAACGGCCGCTCACCCGTGTGACTGCGCTGGTGTATTTTCAAGTAAGGCAGGCGGCTGAAACTCTTCCCACAGTGCGTGCAAATGAAGAGCTTTTCCCCGCCATCTGGCCTCCAGGGGGTTTTCGACCTGACCGCCGAGCGCAGTCCGTTGTGATTCATGGTGTATGCGTCGGTGCTTTGAGCATCTAAGCTCGGTCCCGAGGCGCATGGCATCGCACTCAGCTGCGGCTCCGAGGGACCGTGGTTTTGCTGTGTGTTCGCGAAGGAGACGTTGTCCCCCATTGAGAACCGTTCCTCCCCAGACAAATTGTGATTTAAGCGGGGCAAACTCTGTTTTCTGCACACTGTCTCCATTTTAGCCTCCTCTTTTACGCAAATGGTATCAAACCCATGACTGTACTGTTTATGAAATGAGGGCAGCGTGTTACCAGGGCTTTCCATCGGTGAAAGCCCCGGCTGAAGCTCCCTGTGAGCCGGGAGGATCTGCGGATATGGTTCATTTTCATACACGCAATCGGTGAACTCCACCGGCGCGTCCACGTCCGCCTGCGGAAAGTTATTCCACAGTTGACTGTATTCAGCCTCCGTGCCCTGAGGCCGCCCCGCACCGCGATCAAACTCCCTGGCCTCCACGCCGTTGCCTTGCCTGGCTTTTCCAGCGCAGCTGTGTCCAGCGAGCTCAGCTGCGCTCTCTGCAGACCCTGCGCCGTCCACTAGGGGGCGCGCTGGGACCGGGATGTCCTCTGCCGGGGCAGACGCGGCGTCGCACACCTGCTGGCAGTGCGGACGCTCAAGGGGAAGCCGCTGTCCTTCATGTGGATCGGACTCCGCTGCTCCTGTTTCAGTGACATTGGTAAATTGTACAGTGACGAAAGTTTAAATTCATAGACGTATAATATTCAATAGCGAAGGTTTGTTTTCAACGGTAGGGACCAAATCAGCCCTGGTTTCTCCCCCCTCTCCAAACACACATGGTGCTCCTACAATATTGGTAGGGACATGTCCCTATCGTCCATACCCAACTCGATGCTATTGATTATAGGGCATGTATGGTTTCTTAGTTGTGATACTATACCCCAATGTTTATTGGTAACGTTTCACAGTGGGCAGGTCTAGTGAATGGATGTATGGACAGTAAATAAGTGGAACACTATCGTATGGATAAACCATATTTTTTTTTTTTTTTTACAAATGGTTATAGTTCTACCTTCTATGCTTAATCTTCATAAACTGATACATAAAAATGAGTGGATTACAAAGTTACCTTAAGTTAGAGGGTAATGAAACCTCTTCAATGATGGAAACATTACTCATTAGTAAGTAAAAAGAAAAAAAAAATGAACACCCAAATTTTAAACTTTCCTCGCAGATTAAGAATAATACATGAACTGATCTCTCAGGCCTGATGGCAAATGACTGCAAGCTTTCAGCATGGGGGCAGTTTGGCTGAACACAGCCATGGAGCCGTGCCTGCCTCACAAATCCACCATAGCAGTCAATCCCCAACCAGGCTACATTACCAAGTGGATTTCCAAAATATTTACCCTCGCCATGGATTTTCATAAGGTCCTGTGGGTTATTTTTCCAAGCATCGTCATCAAGCCTCTCCTCCTTAATGAAAAGTTCCTGGTCACCCACTTCCTTGTCTGTCACCTGTAACAGAGGAATCTGCTGTTGGAGTAATGCAGGGCAGTGTATGAAAATGATGATTGAGTAATATAAGTATAATTTCTTAATGAAAGTGTTTCAAAATCATTATGCCATTTAATAAGTTCACTACCGCTTTATTTAACAACCAAATACCCCTTATCATTTAGCCTTTAACACAGCCACCACCATTTCCTTTAGTAAAAATTTCCCAGGTTTTTAACCTCAGCTTTCTGAGAGCTACCCCTATGCGGCAGGAGGCTGCAAAGGCAGAACGATGAATCTGTACGCGATCTGACCTCATATCCCAAAGTCACGGACTGGAGCATAGTGCCATCATCTTCAGCAGCTGTAGACTCTTCATCTCTGTACAGACTAATGCTCCAGTTCTTTCCAAAGCTGTTGTCTAAAGGAGGGCAGTGTTCTTCCTCTGCAAAAGACACGCACACACAGCGGCGCTAAAGAGGTGAGTAATTCATAATGAAGCTGGTAAGAAAGCAGCTGGTACCTGCGCTTTCCGCAGACCGCCCTCGCCGGGCCCGCAGCTCGCTCTCCATCAGCAGCAGCTTCCTCCTCAGCGCCTCGTTCTCGCTCTGACTGCGGGAGACCTCCAGGCGCAGCACAGCGCAGCTGTCGTCCACAAGTTTGCTGATTTCTGCTACCGCTGCTTTGGCCAGAATGTCCATGATCGCGGCTAACTGCGTTTGAAAGGCTGCAGAGTTCGCCATTTTCACGGACGATCGCACCCCGCGAGGCTGTTCCGTCAGAATATCGTCCGTATGAAAGACGGTAGCTAACGGAGTCCTTTATTGTCAGTGTAAAATAGCCAACTTGATATTAAATGTTTTATATTGTTTACTTCCGGACAGGTCAGGAAGTTGCGGTGATGTCACCTATTACCGTAAATACCGAACATAAGCCGCAGCCCAGGTTTTTCTCCGTTTTATTTGTGGATGACAATCGATGGACGTAGCTTCACCCTGCGACATTAATGGGACCAGTGGTTGCAGAAAATTGATGGATGGACATAGCTTTATACCCTCAGTGTTCAGGTTCTATTTCCACATTCGCCCAGCACTGCCTCCATTCTGTATGTTCTCCTGGTGTTTTAGTAGGTTTTCACTGGGTAATCTTTAATCGTCCCGTAATCCAAAAACAGGTTAAGTATCGGTGTCTTTAATTTACCCATATTGTATGAATGTGAACCCTATGAGCACCCTGATCTAGTATCTTACAGTACATGCGATAAGCTCCAGGGTGACCGAAACACAGTACTGGACAAGTCATTACGGAAGATACATGCATATTATGTATTTGTTCTTGGAAATGCACTGAAGTCTGAATATTCCAGTACATATTCAAAAAAGGAAAGTATATGTAAATAAAATTCCTATGGAAACAAAAAAATAGTTGTCTTGTGTTTTTCCACCTGCCCCACTCCTGTTTTACTCTATAAGCAATGTTTCTTAACCCGGTCCTCAGAGACCCCCACACAATCCAGTAAACCAATCAAGAATACATAATACTTGGAACATCCTGGGACCTGGGAGAGAGCAAAAATGTGGACTGGGGATCCTGAGTTCCCCCATGTGTGGCACCACATCTGTACCTCTTCTGCTGGAGAATTCACTTGCCAGTAGCCAGAGTTTACTAAAAGGCTCAAAAGACAGTAACAAAGTAACAGAAAAACGGAAATGACACAAAGCCTATTGTATGATAAAAATCTGTCATCCAATCGCATTAATCATACAGTGCTTTAACCACTCAGGAAACCCGCATGACCATCAGGTGTCCATCTGAGCAGAGACCACGCATATGAGATTTATGTTTACAGGTATAAGCAACTGTGTTGACTTTCAAAGATGGTTTTCAGGCTGCTTTCTCAGACCCAGTGACTCCATTTAGCCAATACCTTTGCTAGATTCAAGGCTGTAGAGGTATAACCTAAGATAAGGAGCGGAACAAAACAATGGAATAGGTTTAAATTATAACTTACACACTCATACGACGTGATCTGGACCCAAGAAGCATTCAATAACTTATGTGAAATGAGTAGTAGTCACAAAGTAAGTTTAAGCATTATGAAATCCCCAAATCATAAGTGATTAGTCTCACACACGTCTCTGCAGCTGTGCAACGTGTGTTCGGCTTTCCGGCATTCTTATACTCTGTGTCGTTCAAAGCAAAAGTAACAGTAAACCCATGGCTATGGGACACAGACTTCACCTTCAACTTAGCCTTAACAATGCATCCTAGAACGAGCCCTGAATGCATTCCGGTACCCGTTAACAAGCTCCATATCATCCCAACATTCACAGATTCACCTCTCTTAAATAAATTATAAGTACAGGGTGATCCAGTTTAACTATGTCTACATTATAAATTCAAACTGAATTCAAGCTTTTTTTTATTGCACTTAAAATTTTTACAATATACACATACCCCCCCTCGTATAAAATCAAAGACACATATATAAAACCATGTGCAGCATACCAGATGGTTTCCAGCATGGAACATGCCTATCCAACAGGATGGGAAGAGTGACATACTGCACCAATAACGTTTTTATACAAACACAGTAATGGCGAGTCGAGCTGCACGCTGCAGACCAAACATACAAAAAAAATCTAAATGTAAACCACTCAGAGTTTCATTATCAAGGAAAATCGACCAAATACAACTGGTCCTATGCAGGTGCCTCACCGATCATTTCACCAAGTTATTCTGAAATTCTTCCAAAATAAACTAAGCTATGGCAATCCAGTAGGAACCTGCATGCTTCCAGCAGCAGTTAATAATTAAGTGACAGAGAAATGTTTTCATATAGCTTATCGAAGTATTTCGGATGGTAACTATGGAGACAGTAACAAAAGCAAAAGGTGTCCTTGGTGATACCATATCATCATGGTGTTTCTGTCAAGTTCTTAGCAAATATTCTCAACAGAAACACATTCAATACAACTTTCTCTCTAACAGACTTGTACAAAACAAGTTCAGTAACATAGCACTGGTATACAGCAAACTGTCAATGACCATAACATCCTTGGCATTGTTGCAATTTTCATACGTACAGCTGTACATTACAGGACTGAATGAGCCATTGCACAAAGTTTCATGTGTAACTTTACAATGTCTTTTGCTACAGTATCAGTTGGGGGCAATGATTTTTTCAGCATTTAAAACAAGTGATTCTGTACATTAAGTGCAACTACAAGTATACATTGATAGCAACACCTGTGCACCAATGTCAAAAATACTTTAAGCAATTCTAACCCCTGCAGATAATATGGTGTCACGCACAACTAAGCACAGGAATATGGTTTTACAGACATAACACATTGTCTTTTTTAACACTGATGCTACATGCAGCTATCACATCAAACTGGCATTTATCATATTTTTGCAATTGCACTTAATGTACCGTGCAACATACTACCACATTAGCCAATGATGTGTATATACCAATGTTCTTTGAAACAAAAGGCAAATCCAATTCTATGATCATGTTATTTCTTTCCACCAGAGTGAATTTTCTGATGTGCCTTGAGAGCACTTAAATGTGGGTAACTGTTCCCACACAAGTAACAGCTGTAAGCCCTGACAGCCGCATGCCGACACAAATGCGCATTGCGGTTAGACAAACAGGAGAACGTCTTTTTACACATATCGCAGCTGTATGGTCTTTCACCAGTGTGTACCCTCTGGTGCCCCTTAAGGCTGCTCTTCTGGGAAAAGCACTTCCCACATGTGGTACAGCTGTACGGTTTTTCTCCCGTGTGAATCCGCTGGTGTCTTTCCAGGTGGCTGAATCGATCGAAGCTCTTCCCACACTGTGCGCAGATAAACCACTTCTCTCTCGTTCCTGCTGTGTGGCCCCTCACTTTCTTCAGCTTACTTAAGCCGTTGCATCTCAGGGCAAGCCCACCCGCATCCTGAAGTCCAGGGGCTGTCCTAAGCATGTGGACGTACGAGTTTGCCAAAGATGACAAAGGTCCTTCTGAATCTTCCTCAGCATTTGGGACAGGCAACAACTCTGTAGGACAAGCAAGAACATGTGAATCCTGGACGGAAACATACGAACAGCTGGAATCACCAGCTTCTATTTCTCTGTTCTCCAGTTTAAAGACAGTCTGTAGTGGACTCCGAGCCTCATCCATCGCATGCTCCAAGTGTACATTATGCTCTAACGTGTTTTTGGGTTCTCTTGGGTTAAGCTTCTGGGCTGCTGTGCGCAGCACAGCTTCATCCTGCTCTGCCTTCACCAAAAAGTCCGCCCTGCCGAGTCTCTCCTGTCTTTGCCCGGACCTGAGCTGCTCAGCAGCCTCACTAAAGCCTTCAGTAGCTGAGGACAGCGCATCCTCCTCTTCTGCGATTTCTGCAGGTGTGGACTTTGTATCACGTTCCCTCTCGTAGTGTTTGCGCTGAGACGATGGTCTTTTTTTAGCACCAGCATGTCCTGCGTGTAAAAAGTTGGCAAACACAATTTAAATTATAATTTAATAACAAGTCTGTAACTGGAATGCGTTTAGAATATAGCACATAAAGGCTTCACACGTACCCTGCTCTGTTTCTCCCAACTCATCACCAACCTGGACACCAACCGAGCAACTGTTGAAGGTGGACTGTTTCAGCGCCGTCCTCAACTCGTTTTCCATCATAGTTAATTTACTATTAAGCACTTCGATCTCATTATCTCGTCGACACACTTCTAGACGCAACATTTCCGATCCATCATCAACAAGTTTACAAATCTCTGTTACCGCTGCTTTCACAAGCACTTCCATAATAGAGGCTACACGCGTCTGAAAAGTAAAAGACGTAGTCATTTTACCTAATTCGTTTACTCCGCTCCCATCTGATTTTATACCTGGTGTACGCCTGTCATAAGGGAATCAAGATGTAAAGAGCATAACCTGACAAGTGGAGAGTTCTGTTTGCGAACTGAAAACTCGTACATGGTACATTTCCGGATGGGAGACGGAAATGACGTAAAAATTTACCGTAAACTGCAAAAAAGACACGCACTTGTTAATGTTACCGGCTCAGGTTCCTGGAACATAGTTCCTCGAATAACCCCCCTCCCCCCACCCACATCTTTATTTAACTGTCATTCATTTTGGCCACATTTATTTATGTTATATAGATGCTTTAATCATTTTATTAATCACCGTGGTGAATTTGCACACACAAGCAATTTCTACATTGACAGTGATTATATTCAGGGGCCTCCTTGAACTGGATAGATGGTCTGGCAGAGAATTATGTGACAGCACTCCCAGGGATATGAATTTACTTCTCCCCCTACACAACCAGTAGGTTAAGGTCTCTTAGTAAGGCTGGTAATATTTTCTATCCAAGAGTAAAACTTATATGGGAGTACATAATTTTTATGTAAGCAGAATTAAAGCATGTTTCATGAGGTATTGCAGTTTAGGTATTCAGCCCAAAAGATGAACAGATTAAAGAAAAAATGATTCTAAGGAATCATAGCAAAGATAAAAGGTGCAATGTGGAAGCTAGTACTGTCCACTGAAAAGATTGTTTGCATATTAATTAAACCATACTTATACCATTAAATCGACCCACTTAATGTGGTCAATTTTTGGTAAATGGAGCGAGAAAGACAAAGAAGGAGAGAGAGAACATGAGGGAGGAAGAGAAGGGGTAGAAAAGTGACTCAGGAAGTCAGCAGGGGAAGTTTTTGTGGTTTTTTGCGTCACTGTCACTCTGGTGCTGCTCATGCTGAAACAAGGTAAGCGCACATTCTTTTTCTGATTCCCTCCTTTCTAATTTTGAATTGATTCTGAAGGCTCATCTTTGGGGATCTGCAAGGGGAGGGGGACAGACACGTGGGGTGATCTGGAGCACGAGACGATGCTCAGTTTAGCAGATGCTCGAGACAGGACACTTCTGGGCGTTAAAAGTCAGGCCTTCACAGCGCAGCGAAGATTTACTTCCGGAGAGTGAGGAGAGGAGAGAGAAAGCCTCAAGCAGGCTGAACAAAGACAGTATGTTCCAGAGGACGGGGGGCAGACAGTTGGACATATGACTTTGCAGTTTTCACGACACAAAGGAGTGGTGAAAGTAAGTGTTTTGCCATGTATTGCCAGGGAGCCTGAAACATTGCGGAGCGTGCTTGAGGGTGTGGCCTGTTTCATTTTCAGAGCTTTCATGGAGTAACAGAAGGAAGTAGAGGGTGCAGCATCGCTTACTTTGCTTCAGTAAAGTCTGCACTCCTGTGCTGTACTGGCATTTATGCTACGAAGTGCCGTTTCATTTATGAACACGGTAAGATAATACGATAGACTGTATTGAACCCAGGGGGAGATTCTTGTGCATACAACAGAATGGTACGAGCATATAGAGCAAAACAGACAAGGACCAAAGACAGTACATGGTCAGACAAGTAAAAATAATGTAAATGAATTTATGAAGTACATAGTAACCAAAGAGAATAAACTGAGAAAGAATACTGAGAAAATAAAAAAAATGGCAGAAAGCACCTGGAGTGGCTAAAGGTATTCTCGGAAACCCCTCCATCGGAGCAAATGGGCAGAATAATGTTCTCTAGTTTTACTACCATCTTCTTCTTCACAGCAGCCTCCAGTGGGTCCAGGCTCAGTCCTGTGGTGGAGCTGGCCTTCCTGATGAGTTTGATGAGGCTTAGCCCTGTGGTGGAGTTGGCCATCCTGATGAGTTTGATCAGGGTCAGTGCTGTGGTGGAGCTGGCCTTCCTGATGAGTTTGCTCAGGGTCAGTCCTGTGATGGAGCTAGCCTTCCTGATGAGTTTGTTCAGGGTCAGTCCTGCGATGGAGCTGACCTTCCTGATGAATTTGTTCAGGGTCAGCCCTGTGGTGGAGCTGGCCTTCCTGATGAGTTTTCTCAGGGTCAGTCCTGTGATGGCACTAGCCTTCCTGATGAGTTTGCTCAGGGTCAGTCCTGTGATGGAGCTAGCCTTCCTGATGAGTTTGTTCAGGGACAGTCCTGTGACGGAGCTAGCCTTCCTGATGAGTTTGATCAGGGTCAGCCCTGTGACGGAGCTGGCCTTCCTGATGAGTTTGATCAGGGTCAGTCCTTTGATGGAGCTGGCCTTCCTGATGAGTTTGTTCTGGGTCAGTCCTGTGATGGAGCTGGCCATCCTGATGAGTTTGCTCAGGGTCAGTCCTGTGATGGAGCTGGCCTTCCTGATGAGTTTTATCAGGGTCAGCCCTGTGATGGAGCTGGCCAACCTGATGAGTTTTATCAGGGTCAGTCCTGCGATGGAGCTGGCCATCCTGATGAGTTTGATCAGGGTCAGCCCTGTGATGGAGCTGGCCTTCCTGATCAGTTTGATCAGGGTCAGTCCTTTGATGGAGCTGGCCATCCTGATGAGTTTGTTCTGGGTCAGCCCTGTGATGGAGCTGGCCATCCTGAAGAGTTTGATCAGGGTCAGCCCTGTGATGGAGCTGGCCATCCTGATGAGTTTGATCAGGGTCAGCCCTGTGATGGAGCTGGCCATCCTGATGAGTTTGCTCAGGGTCAGTCCTGTGATGGAGCTGGCCTTCCTGATGAGTTTAATCAGGCGTTTGGTATCACCCAAACTGATGCCACTCTCCAGCAGGCCACAGTGTAGAATAGCATGCTGGCCACTATGGACTGATAAAACATACTCAGCAGCTTGCTATGTACGTCACATGACCTGAAAGTAGAGTCTTATCTGGCCATTCTTGTACCGCACTGTTGTGTTATTCATGCAGTACAGTCTGCTGTTCATACAGACCCTCAGATACTTCTAGAACTGCACCACCTCCACTTACTCCCCCTTGATGTGTAACTTTGTTGTATTGCATTCAAAAGATGCAAGGAACTGGTCACCAAACAGCCTTTAATTCTGAAACAGCAGCACAATATTCAGCACAATATATACAGAACCGTTGTCTCTTGAACAAACTAGCAAGGTATTTCCGAAATGGGATGAATGCAACGGAAACCCCGCCCCATATCACCCCTGCCAGTTTTGCCAGCCAATCCTCTCCCTGCAATGTCTATTCCACTAAAGGGGTTCCAGGCAAGAGGAATTGTATACACTCCTGTTACAGATGCACCCACTTGAACTGCTCCTTGTCTCCAGACTTGAAGCCCTCCTCTTCCTGTTTAGCAGATCCTTTGTGATCCACAGTTTGTTATTGGGAAAACAGCGCACTAACATTGTGGGGACTGTGTTATCCACACAAATGCGGATGTAGTCCGTGATAAAGTGGCTCAGTGTCCCTCAGTGTCCTCCCAGTATGAGTCACAGAACATGTCCCACTCTGTCTTCTGTAAACCGCGCTGCAGTCCCTTCTCAGCTTCCTTTGTCCTTTTGCTTACGATCCTAGTAGTGACTGGTAGCCGTTGAATTATTTCTTTGCAGGTGGAGGTTAGATGTACCATATTGTGATCAGAACTGACCAGGGGTGGTGGAACAGCAGATTCATTGTTGGCATATAAAAGGTCCAGGGTCCTATTGGTGAGGGAGGATGAGAGTGAAATGTGACTGAAGTCACCACAAAACATATTATATCACCAATGTCACCGCGGCTTCTGCCAATGGAGGGACATAAATGGGCAAAACAATGGTGTATAAGAACCCCCATGGCACTGTGTTGGACACCTGGTGAAAAAAAAACATCAGATGTGACCACTGCAATCACCGTCCTAAGGTTGATGCTGGTGAATTCACTCGTCCACTATTTCCCTTCAGCACTGATCAGCAAGAAGGGGCACCCTGGTGTGACGCGGCAATATACGCAGCGCCAAACGGCGAGACACGACGCGTGGCCCGCGGCACCCACAGATCACATACAGCACGTCTAAGCCACGGGAGAGCGAGACGGCCAAAAGCGGCACAGGACCACAGAGTACAGGGCTGTGAAGAGAGCCTGCGTGACCATCAGCGATTGATGTTAAGGAGAGACACAGTACAGACAGGGGAGCGATGCGGAGAGGAAAACGAAGGGCGGGCAACAAGGACAAAGTCTTCGGCTGTGACCTGTTGGAGCACCTGACAGCTTCTTCCCAGGAGAGTGAGTCATTTCCCTCTATCCATTTGCTCTTTCACCACACCCAAGGCCTCGTCCAGAATACTGAAACATTAATACTACAATATTTCCACAAGTGCTATAGTGTTTATTAAAAATGTAAACATTAAAAATAATAATAATAAATAAGTAAATAAATAACAATTTTCACTAAATATAAATTTACTATTCCACCACACCACAGGATTCTACCAGAATACAAAAATATTAATACTACAATATTACCATAAGTGCCATAGTGCTGATTTACTAAAAATAAATATTTACTAAATATAAATACACTATTTCACCACACAGAAGGGCTCTACCAGAATACTAAATCATTAATACTGCAGGTACCCACACTCAGTAATTCATGACAGTCATAAGTCAAACTGAAGAGGAAATTTCATTCAAAGACTCACTCAGTCCACAGGATACATTTTCGAGAATATTTCTGTGAGTTTTGGGAATTTAACGAAACGGATTCCATGAGGAGTGAGTGAGTTTTGGTTCTCGATACTGTAACATATGACTAGGAAGCCTGACTTTAGGTCATTGGTAGTCTTACCTCAAGAGCAACAAAAATAGACTGGGTGAGTTTTGGAAATTTGCTCTTCTATCATTTCTGTTTCACATGTAATGTCCATTTTATTTAGCCTGAGACAGCATTCTCTGTCACAATGCGTCAGGCACTTTATATTCCCTCTATGACTTTATTCTTTCCCTTCACCCTTTGGCAGTACCCATGGTACTACGGTGTTGCAGTGAGTTTATTGAAGAGCATGGAATTGTGGACGGAATCTACCGACTGTCTGGAGTATCTTCTAATACTCAGAAGTTGAGGTTTGCCTGTTATATCTGCAATTGAAATGGGTGTAGAAATGGCTTCATGTACAGGTTTAACGGTGAAGGCTGCCGTTTACATGGGAGCTAAACTCTGTACGCAGGATGGAGTTTGATGAGGGCAGCCCGGATCTCAATAAGGACGTGTACCTGCAGGACATTCATTGCGTCAGCTCCCTCTGCAAGGCCTACTTCAGGGAGCTGCCCAACCCGCTGCTCACGTACCAGCTTTACGACAAGTTCGCCGTGAGTATACTAACATGCTGCCAAACGGCGCCCAGCACAATCCCAACCACTTTACAAGTGTCACATCACACCCATTAGGTATCAATAGATGATTTATGTCCAGTGCTGAATATCAAAGGAAGTTCATTTTTATCAGTCAGTGTAGCTTATTTGCTATAGCCAATAGAAAAAACAGCTATAATATATATATATATATATATATATATATATATATATAGAGTAGCAGTATATAAATATAATACATGTAAATAAAGTATATACATTGTGTCATTAAAAATAAAATCAACCTCCCTATTTCCAGGAAGCAGTAGCCATTCATTTGGAGGATGAGAGGCTGGTGAAGATCAAGGATGTTCTAAAAGAGCTGCCCACTCCCCACTACAGGTACACGATCCTCCCTGCCCACACCCCACTACAGGTACATGATCCTCCCTGCCCACACCCCACTACAGGTACATGATCCTCCC
>JAAGVU020000078.1:569838-610363 GCA_011763525.2 Mormyrus iriodes | reverse complement strand
TCCTCCCTGCCCACACCCCACTACAGGTACAAGATCCTCCCTGCCCACACCCCACTACAGGTACATGATCCTCCCTGCCCACACCCCACTACAGGTACATGATCCTCCCTGCCCATCCCCCACTACAGGCACATGACTCCCACCTACAGGTACACCATAACTGCTGCCATTACTTCCTCAGCAGACAGTGTTACGGGGTGGCAAATTGCCAGATTTATACTCTGTGCCTCCTTGTGATGAATCCTGTGGCCACTGGTACCTTTACAGTTACCTTCAGCCTAGATCTAACTGCCTTTGAAGGAGGACTTGATGGAAGCATTTCTTCAGAAGTTCTTTTCTGCCACAGGCTTGTTTTAATCTCTGACTAAAGTCCTTCGGTCTTTCTTCTCAGGACTCTGGAGTATCTGATGCGTCATCTGGTGAGAATGGCCTCTCACTCCTCGCAGACCAACATGCATGCCAGAAACCTCGCCATCGTGTGGGCACCCAATCTGCTCAGGTGACTGGAGTTTAGCCCCATCCACCCAACATCTTGTCTTGGGATGGAATGAATGGCAGTTTCTTCTGTAGACCTTCTTAGCTGGGACTGGAAAGAAAAATGCATGTAGTGTTGACACTAACCTAACAATGATGTAGGAGTATTATAGGAAGAAAGGGATGTGAAAGGCTGGTTCTGATGGCCACCATCTGTCTCTTGCTATAGGTCAAAGGACATCGAGGCATCGGGTTTCAATGGCACAGCTGCGTTCATGGAGGTGCGTGTCCAGTCTGTGGTGGTGGAGTTCATCTTGACCCATGTGACTCAGCTCTTTCCGGAAGAAGGTGACTCTGAATTACAAGCTCAGATTTCATTATTACAAGCAAGCTTTTTTTTCTATGGTTCATCATGTGACCCTTTTGATCTCTCCATACCTGCAGGCCACACCAGCGAGCGCAGACAGTCCCCGCCTTTCCCAGCATTTGCCTGCATCGACGACAAGATTAACCCTTCGCCGTTTGCAGGCACCATCAGTCCCGGTGACGGCCCCCCTGCCATGCGGCCGTACCACGCCATCATCGAAGGCACCGATAAGTACGATCCTTTGGGTCACAGTGGACAGCAATGGCCGTGAAGCCAGTACAACATTACAGCACTGGTTTAGCAGTGAGGGTTGTGACAGCAGTTAAAACAGCATCCACATATTGTCACTTGACTTTTGAGATTTTCTTGATATTTGTGATCCTTCACCATAATTATAAAACACGCACCTGCCCCAGGAGCTCGCACCTCTAAAGCTCATTTCTCCTCTGTGACTTCTTGTTTACATCCGTTTCCTTCTGCCTCTTCTAAAGGAGAAAGGGCTCTCTGAAGAGCAGGAAGTGGACATCCATCTTTAACCTGGGGGGAAGGCTTAATGAGAAGAAGAATAAGTACCCCAGAAAAGGTGACCCCTGGCACCTGTGAAATCTCTCATTTTCTGCTCATCCTCTCTCTGTATATCATACAATCACCACATAGTTGACATGTACTGCCCCACTTCTCTCTTGCCTCAATTTCTTTAACTTGTCATCAATTAAACAATTATGATCTTTTATCCAACATCTCAACTTCACTGCCTTATAGACCCATAATACCAAAATACACAGGGGCTATGTCCAAATTCAGGGGCCTCACCCTTCTAAGGATGCATTCAATGATTGAAAGTGACACAGCCATGCGACAAGGCTGGTTGAAGGCTCCTTCAAATGTGGTCTAAAAATGCGTCCTTCTTTTGGCAAGTTGTGAAGGATCCACCTGTTGGATCCTTCGCAGCTCAACATATCCCAAGATTCACTGCGTGAACTTTCATAGGACACAGCCGACAAAGGCTACATAGACCGTGTCTTTCAAAGGACCCCGAATTCGGACACATCCAGGGGCGGATTAAATTAACAGGGGGATCCAGGCTGACATCAACATGGACACTCAGATGTTGCCGAATCAGCTAATCGCCCCATGTTTCCCGAGGCGGGACAGGGCCCTCATGTTTCCCAAGGCAGGGTGGGGCAGGGCCCTCAAGTTTCCCAAGGTGGGACGGGGCGCTCGTTTGCCGGGGCCATAGACTATAGCCTATCCACTAAATCGTCCTTGGGTACATGTTGTCCACATTAATCATTTATTTTGAATATTATTCAGAGGAACATTCTATAAGTATAGGCAGTCATTTCAAAAGCTGGACATCTCAGCACATATTAATCTGTATCAAATCCAACCAGAGCTTAAACAAATTCTGTGTCATATTGTAGACTATGTGTCTAATGGTGTATCAACTGAAAGGGACACATGAACATCCCTATACATTTTCACAATGTCTACAAGAAAAGTAAGGTCACTTAAAGATAAACTTATAAAACATTAAGGACATATCGGTTAATTAGCTTCTGAGTCCCCCAACTCTCTTTTTTTATGTATTCATATGTATAAATAAATATACTATCTTCTTATTGGTCCACAGATGTCACATGGGTGTTGATTATTTTCATGTAACTGCACAGGTAGTTCCGGCAGCCTAATAACAGCTCTATATTAATGCACTTTAATGTTTTAATTTAATGTTTCTGTTGACGGTTTCTATGGTAACTTAAGGGACTTGCTGCTTCCAGTAAGTAGCCTGACCATATGTTCTATCCTTATAGGGACTATATTTTCCCAGCACATCATAACATTATTAAATGCTAATTGAAATAATTTTCTTCTAAAATATTAACCTTGACTAGTTTATTCTATTATTATTTATATTTTTGTATTTCCACACACCTCATTGTGGTTTACCGCTCACATATATGAAAGCAAAATCAAACAAAACCTTTTATGCCAGCCTGGGTCAGTATGGTGATAATGTACCGTGGCTTTAAGGTGGAAATGTCCTTCTCTCTCATTGCAGAAAAAGAGAAGACCAGCCTGAGACCTGCCAAAAGCATGGATTCACTCAGTTCTGCGCTTCCCTCTCAGGAAGGTAGAGTATACTGTATACTGTCTGGGGCTTTGTACTTGAATGAACCTGGATGAAATTATACAAAGCAATGTAAATAACTAAAGCAGCCCATTAATGACATAATTTGGGGTGGCATGGCGGCACAGCGGTTAGCAATGATGCCTCACACCTCTGGAGACCTTGGGGGTGTTTCCATGAAGCAGGATTTCTTGCTTTGCTGGATAGTTAGTCCGATATGAGATAGTCTGGGCTAAATGTAAGTGAACATAGATAAAGTCAATTTAGCCCAGACTACCTTAAATCCGAAAAAATCGTCCAGCTCAGCAAGAAATCCTGCTTCAGCGAAATAGCCCCCAGGGAGTCTTTGTGCCTTTGCATGTTCTCCTGTGATGTCATGGGGTTGTTCCCTACCTTGTACCCATCGATTCTGGGATAGGCTTAGCTTAGGACTCAGTTTTGATGCCATTGATTCCCTCTGTTCCTCCAGGACATGGGAAGCGGTTGGGCCCATGCCTCCTGACTCCTCCCAGTGAGCAGCTGGCGGTAACGTCAGGAGGTGGCGAGTCCGGCAGCCTGGCGGTCTCTCCCGGTGGCCTGGCCAGCAGCTATGCGGTGACATACCGCCGGGGGGGAGGGGCCAGTGTGAGCATGGTGAGCGGAGGGGGCACGCCTGGCACCTACAATCGGCTTGACTCCGGGGGTGGTCTGGCCACCGTCATAACGGACCGCCCTATACCCAGATCCCCCGCTGCCTCCAGCAGAGCTGAGCGCCGAGCCGGCATCCACATCTCGGGGCCCTTCTCTGTCACCGTGCCACTGCACATCACCTCGGGCCTGGCCCTGGGGGTCCTACAAGGGGCGGCGGGAGAAAAGGGGGAGGAGTCAGGGGGCCAGAGAGGAGAAGACAGACAGCAAGGCGGGAGGGCGAAGAGAGACGATCCAGGAGAGCCCCAGCAGCAGGCGATAGAGGGGGCACAGGAAGGCGAGGGTGGTGGGGATGGAGAGGAGAGTCCGGAAGAAAGAGAGGTTACATCAAAGGATGGGCAGAGAAGCAGGAGAGATGATGAAGAAGGAGAAGCAAGCAGGCAAGGCGCTGAGGAGCAGAGAGAGAAGGCTATCAATGGACTGAGTGTAGAGAAGCCTCAGTCAGAGGCCGGAGGAGAGGGAAGAAAGAGAGGTAGTGAAGATGAGAGCAGATCAGATAAAGAACAACTTGCCGAGAACAAAGAGGAAGAAGGAGGCGATGGGGAGCGGGAGTACATAGGTAAGTGGGGACAACTGGCCAGCGCTGAGGTTACTGCAGGCCTTGCGAGGATCGCTGCTGGATAATTCGCCTGTTCTCGTCACAGATATGAAAAGCTGCATGCCGGACTATGATGACTCTCAGGACCTGCCACTGGACTTCCAGGTTACATTTGGCTTCCTTGACCTCATGGACAACACATCAAATCAGGTCTGTGGCCTATATGCAAAAAGTGTGAAACCTGAGTGTGTATAAGAACAAAATACCATATAATAATAGAAATGTCAATAATCTCATGGATGGATGGATGGATGGATGGATAATCTGTAATTACTAAACAGATTCTTATTCATTCATTGCATTGGTTCATATTTCAAATTTGGACTGCTTTACCAGGAGTCTTTCTGATTTTGTTTTGTTTTCCTACACGGAACCATCTGATTAGGTGTAGGAGGGCCAGACATGGACATTAAGGCTGAGCGCATATAAGCTAATGAAGGCAACTTACCCCTGAACATAGACACTGAATTAGAGTCAGATGGAGGTAAAATCATGGCAAATATGAATGAACAAGCCACACTAATTTGTCCTGTATCTCCCTCTGTTCTATCCTCTGTCTTTAATGGCCATCCAGATGAACGAGTTCTCTGTAGAGCCCCCATGTTATGACACAGAAGACGAAGAAGATTCAAGAGATGAACAGAAGGAACAGCGATCACCCAGTTTGTCCTGCCAGCATCTGGAACCCCTCCCCGGACAGGCGAAAGAGACAAAACCCCCCACAGAGTGGGACAAAAAGGAGACGGAGACCGCGATACAGCTACGCCAGAAAAACAGTCAGCTGGTCTCTCCCCTGCATATCCGGGCCTGCAAGTCACAGAGCTTACCCTACAAGGCGGGCCTATTCCTCCAGACGGCCATCCATTTTAACGAGGAGGACGATGATGATGACAGCGAAGACGACGAAAACAGTGAAGAAGGAGATGATGATGATGATGATGATGACATGCTATTCTATAGTCTGCCATCTAGCATGACATTCCACAGCCAGAGGCAGGAGCAAGGTGTGACCCAAAACATTCCAGATGGCCGCACCTCCCAACCAGGTCCAGCAGAGGGCGACAGTACTGGACTCAGAGCAAGTGCTGAGGGCTTAGAGGCAGAAATGAAGGAGAGAACAATGGAGCCACCAGGCTTAGGGTCACCTGTCAACGCAGAAGCAGCAGAGACAGTGGAGGGCCATGACGAGGTTGAGGGTGAAGAAGGGGGTCCAGGGCAGACAGAGAGCACAGAGCAGGGAGATACAGCATTCGAAATACACAGACAGCGGTAAGTCCGGGGATTACTTACCGAAACTACAGGAAACTATGAGCATAGCTGTCATTCTTAGATGAATAATTTTGTCTATTTTATGTGTATTTTTCCATATGCAAACACAAAGACATATAATCATATATAAAAGTGTGTATATTTATCTACATTTTATTTTAGAAGCCTACTATAACTTTGAGTTGTTAAAAGAAATATGTGTGTAGGACATTAAGTGGTACCAAATACCTCTCTGAATTCATATACTAATGGATGTTTATCTATATAAACAGCATGCATAACTTTATCTGTACTCTACTGTAAATGCAAGTCTAGAGCCTAGAGTATTTTATGTGATGTTCTTAGTTAATTTAATGACTATTATTTTATCATTCGGTTTATTTGCTATTTATCTGATAACTGGAGTTTTATTATTGCTGTTCAGCATTTTGGTTAAACCGATTGCATTTATGTTAAATATGCTATAGAAATTAATCTGACTTTGACTTTCACAGTGAGGAAGAAGAATGTCAAGCTGCGGGGGATTGCAGTGAGGAAGAGGAAGACTCTTGTGATGTCAGAAGGACTCTGACCAGGTCTGAGGATGGCCAAGAGCACATGGAGGCTCCTGAAGGAGCAGAGAGTGCTTCACAGGTGAGCACTGTACAGGAGAAGCCTGAGGCTATGGAGGCTAACGCTGAAAGGGACAATTCTGAAGGCTGTTATAAGTGCATCGGTTTAGGGAACTCAGCGGATGGGACTACACTGGCAGAGGAAGCTCTCAGTTTGAGAGTGGAGCCTATAACTCCACCTGGAACAGAGGTCATTTCTCCTCCCGGGACACCTTCTGAATTGTCACTGCTGTCCCCAAATCCTTGTGAGATGCCACCAGAGGATGCTGCTGTTAAAGAGGGGACTGTAGCCATCAATGAAGATGCCATGAGTGGGATTTCTAACGAGGGGAAAGAAGCTTGCCTTTCCTCCAAGAATACAGAGGAACGTACTGAAAGCTCTGCTGAGGTGGAAGAACAAGGAGAGGGAGAGGTAGCTACTGACAGAGAGAGAGAGGGAGAGGTAGCTACTGACAGAGAGAGAGAGGGAGAGGTAGCTACTGACAGAGAGAGAGGGGGAGAGTTAGCTACTGACAGAGAGAGAGAGGGAGAGGTAGCTACTGACAGAGAGAGAGAGGGAGAGGTAGCTGCTGACAGAGAGAGAGAGGGAGAGGTAGGTACTGACAGAGAGAGAGGGGGAGAGGTAGCTACTGACAGAGAGAGAGAGGGAGAGGTAGCCATTGACAGAGAGAGAGAGGGAGAGGTAGCTGCTGACACAGAGAGAGAGGGAGAGGTAGCTGATGACAGAGAGATAGAAGGAGAGGCAAAGGAGGGAAGCAAGACCCAAATTAGAGATGATATGCAGGAACAACAGGACAGTAAAGAAATACACATGGAGTCCTCAGGGCAAGATGACGATGACACTGAATGGATGATAGAAACTGATGGAGCACCAGAAGTATCTGATGGAGAAGAACGAGACAAAAAATCTGAAATCAACCAAAATATCCAGGAAACTAATAAGGAAATGAAAGACATAGATGAGCAATGGAGGGAAAGCGAGGAGGAGGTGAAGGTAGGAGAGGATGAGAAGTTTGAAAGGGCGATGGAGATAGGACTGGGGCTGTCGAGAACTCTGGTGGTGTCAAAACAAGTCCAGCCCAAAGTGTACCAGGCCAAGTCGGTGCCCATTGTCCCGCCCAAACCCCAGCTGTCCAAATTGGCAGCCCTAAACCTCCGGCAGCAGCAGCTGCAACGAGAGACTGAGAGAGGTAAAGAGGGAGAGTGGCAGAGGGACCCAGATAAAGACAGAAACAGAGAGGGACAGGGATCTGTGGAAGGGGACAGGGAGATCAAGAGGAACAGTCCCATCAGCATGTACTTCGATCAGGCTGTTGCCAGGGCAACTGAGAGAAGAGGGAGGGAGATGGAAGACAGAGAGAGGGAGAGAGAGAAAGAAAGGGGGATGGATGAAGAATGTGAGAGAGAAGAGAAAGAAGCTGATGGAAAATAATGCAAATACACGGTACAGGCAATATATAGGAGATAAGAAAAAGATTTCTATTTTACTATTTTGTTTTACATTCATGATGAACCATGAATAATAGAATGCAACAATAGATAAAACAGAAGTACGTGCAGGAAACATATGAAGGAATGTATTCTATGTACTGTATTAATGAAACTCCCCTGAAGCATCCATCTTCCAGCTGGTCATAAGACAGATAAAGCACAGAGAAAACAGTCAATAGTTGTAGTTAATTACAGTTGATACGGTTATTCAGATCCAGTCACATACATTTAGGTGGCAGAGTTGTAGTACGGTCCGGTAATCCCAGAAATAATCTTTGGATATATTTTCAGACACTTCATAGATTTTATGCTTAAGGGATCGGATATTATGACCCCCAAAACCTGAAATTCAAAATTATCATACTTTATTGTAAAATGTAAAAATGTATTTTTACTGAATTTTACCACTAAATTTGTATTCATTGCCTCGGCATTACACCTGTATTTTTGTATGTTTCCGTGTTTTATACAATAAAGTTATTCTATGTTTTGATCGAAAGATTTTTCCTCATGTGGTTTTTAGAACAAATGTTTACGTACATTTTTTGTTATACTTCCCTATGTTACTAAGCAGTGACAGAAATCCTAAGAATCACAAAAACATTCAAACAGACACAACTTACCTAGGCCTATACAGCAAGTCAAAGGAAACGTTGTAATATTACTTTTCTGTATTTAGAATACAATTTCCAAATCACCTTTATTATCATTATCAGGCCAAAGCTGCTTTGGTCATTAATTATTAAGAACAGTGCATAGAATTAAAAATTAATGTGGGATAACACGGATAAGCGTATTCGTGCTATCGGACGTCGGTGTCGAAAACACTTCGGACGTTATCGTCGCTTCCGCCTCCGGACCGGTAGGTGGCAGCACAAATCTTGAGTCGCCGGTGCATTTACATTGCCGCGTATTTCAGAAGAAGAAGATGTCTTTCCGGAAATAAATGAGTGTGGTGCCTTGTTGCGTCTGTGCTCCGCTACCCTGCTAGCGTGCTCCTTGTCGCCTTGTTCCCCTGCTTTACGTCTTGTACATGAAAACAGTAGTTGCCCCGACCGTGAAAAAGGTGGTGAGGCACTAACCGTTTAAAATGCAAAACTGTGTCGACTTCCACTCCCAGTTGACTTCCATCATGGACATATTAGCAAAGGCTGCCGTGGCAGAAATTAGCAAACTTGTTGACGACAACTGCTGTGTTTTACGCTTGGAAATTAACCGGAGTCAGAATGAGAATGAACGGCTGAAGAGGAAGATACAATGGATGGAGAACGAGTTACGCGGGGCGCAAGGGGGTTATTGTGCTGGTGTTTATGACGGATTACGGGGAACAAAAAACGGTAAATCCCATAAGATTATTCGGAAATTTAATGTACATCGATGAAACGTAACCTTTATCATACCACTCGTGTCTTAGTATTACATTTGACATTGACAATTAAAAGTAATTCTTTAAGTATCAATATTTTAATTGTGCAGTTCCCGCATTGCAATGACTTTTCTTGCGTTTCGATTAAAATACGTTTAAGTTTTCCGGTAGGTGCCAGTTCGTATTATTTATGTCAAATCGTCAAAACACTGCAATACTTCATGCGGACAAAAAATAAAAGGACAAAACTTTAACCAGAAGATATTGCATTTGTGAATGAGAATTTTGTATCAGTTTTTTTTCCATTTTCGTTCTCAGACGCTGTATCTGGTCATGACACTGAAATACTGCCTGCAGTTGACCACCCCCGGTGTGAGATGGATGGTGAGGCGGAGCCTGTTGCTCCAGAAGGTCCAGAGGATCAGGAGGAGAACCCTGCAGTGGATATTAGAAAACTCCCTGTGCGGCAGAGCCCTGATCTCAGAGGTCAGCCGCAGGAAAGTCTGGAGTTTGTGGTGAAACCTGAACAGGAAGAAGGAGAGAGTCTGAAGGGATCTAAAAATGATGCAGGAAGCCCCGAGTACAGGACAAATGAGGGATGCAGCCTGCTCTGGACGTCCTTCACACAAGACTACAGTGACACAGACAGTGACTATCCAGATTGCTCCCAGATTGCACCTGTTACTGGAAGGTACTTGCATGTGGTGCCATTTCAGACAGCGTCACAGCCTGCTTCTACACAAGTTGAAGATGCTTGTGAGACACAGTCACTGCTGGGTAATCCCTGGGACCTCATGCCCAGTACAGTTGCTGTTAAAGAGGAGGTTGAAATGCATTCAGTAGCCAGTGATAAGGTCAAATCAGATGTACCTCATGCACAGCAAGAGCAGTATGGACAGAAACTTCTGCCGTCCGAAAAAAACAAGCATTTGACAATAAAGCTCAAGCAACAGGTACGCAGACCAACAGGTAAACAGTTAAGAGTTGACCGAAGCCCAGGAAGGACAAATTTACACGGAGATGACAAAGAGAGATGTACCCAGGACAATGACAACTTGAACACTGCCAGGAAGATAAAGACGCAAACAGTTAGCTCAGGAAAAAAGTGGTTCATCTGTGCACACTGTGGGAAGAGTTTAGCTTATTTTAGCTGCTATAAAATTCACCTGCGAAGTCACACAGGGGAGAAACCATACAGCTGCGTCGAGTGCGGAAAGAGTTTCACCCAGCAAAGCAATCTCACGAAACACGAGAGTGTCCACAGTGGGAAGAAGCCATTTAGTTGTTCACAGTGTGGGAAGAGTTTCAGGCATCGGTATAATCTAACCCTCCACCAGAGAGTTCATTCTGGTGAGAAGCCATTCCAGTGCACACAGTGCGGAAAGAGTTTTGCTCAGTCTTGTCACTTTAAACGGCACCAACTATGTCACGAGGGTCAGAAATCATACAAGTTTGTCAGCTGAAATTCAAGTTAATTTTTGACATATTTATAAATGAGCTTTTTTTAAAAAAATAAAAAGAAAATGATTTTGTGATACATGTTAGCGTGTCTGTAACACCTTACTCAGCAAATTCACAAAGGTAAAGAACTGGCTTATATTTTTTGACCAACTGATGGAGGATCATCTTTTCACACTTAACATTCCTTCAGATTTGTCAGAAATATATGCAAAATAGAACCATTTTGTAATGAGGTAACATGTTATAAAATGAGCTGGTTAACAATGGAGTGCTTTAAAAGACTTGGGGCAAATCAGTAGTTGTATCTACACAGTGTTCAAGCAGGAGAGAAATTTCAGAAAAAATATGGTGTGATAGGAGCATCTGATGATAAAAGATGCTGTGGAACCAGCACAGAATCTGCGTTTGCATTTTGTATTATGAACCATGCCACTGACAACTATTGTCTAATTATCATTTTGAATGTTTACATATTCATCCATCTTCAAAATGCATATTCTGGTTGGGGTCGCAGTGGGACTGGAGTCTATCTCGGACAGCACAAGGCTGGAGTACACCCTGTACAGGATGATGCTTATATGTATATCCTCTTAATTGTTGGCTAGTAAGAAACTTAAAGGGAAAATGGAAATGTATGCCTCTGATTGTGCTTAATACTAAATATGTTCAGATGAAGTTATTTTCTATTAAAGATGTGTAGTGCATTGTATGCAGTTGTGCATGTTTTATGTTGAAATCTGAGATTATTATTACAGGCTCCTTCTATTTCTGTTTTTTGTCATAAATTGTTTGTGCAGTTCCCCAGAAAGGATAGTGAAAATATTTCCTTATGCAAGTCATTTATCAAACTGAACAATGATAGAGGTTCCTACAAAAGGTGCATTTTATAAGCATCATCACCTTTTTTTCAAATTAACCAAATCCTATAATATAATGGCAATTACTACTGTATGATAAATCTTACAATGTCAAAAAATCAGGAGTGAGGAAATTATGGCCATGTAACAAATCTGCGGAAATGTATATTTGTGATGTTTTAAAATATCAGATTTGTAATTTTTTTGGAATAAGAAGGAAAAAGTAAGTAAAATTATATGATATTTACATGAATCAGATAAATATTCGGTTTAACATTAATGTTACACTTGGCATTCAAACATTGTCGCTTTGTTCAGTGAAATGTGATATCTTTTATTGGTATTCCACTCTGAATAAAGACTTTAAACAGTTTAAGCTGGCGCTTATTATAGTGCCCATTGCAGAAAATTTGTCTTAGGAATTTATTCTTGGCTGAAGCTATTTATATATAGCAAAAGTATGCTTTGAAGTGACAATATACTTAACACGTCAATGTGTTGCAGTGTTTGTGGTGAGGATGTCCACGTGCAGCGTCTTGCATGGTAAAATACTCCTGTAATATGACTTACTTGGGAGGACTGCGCTTGCGCATGTTTGTTTCGGTTTTTGTTTGTCTCTGACGTTTGTTTGTTTTTGTCTGACGTCACGGGGCTTCTGCGTCACTGCCGTAGCCGCCCCGGTTGTGCGGAGAGCTTCGGTTTGCGCTGGACTGCGCTGCTCCACTTCCGGACAATTACGAGCCGTGATCACTGACATGCCTTGCGTATTCACCATTTAGCAAAAATATATACGCGCAGTAAAGAAAATCCATATATAAATATTAATTGTCTTTGGAAAATAAGCAGAAGGAGGGAGATGAATTCGTCCAGCGAGGTGTCGGCTTTCGCTAACATCCATGCACAGTTAGCGTCCATCATGGAGATCCTAGCCAGATCTGCAGTGACAGAAATCAGCAAACTTGTGAACGACAGTACGGAGGTTCTGCTGCTGGAGATGTGCCGGAGACAGAATGAAAACGACACGCTGAGAAGGAAGCTGGAGTGGATGGAGATGGAGCTGCGGGCGGCGCGGAGGGATGAAGCCCGGGAGAGTTTCTCCTGCGGCCGCACCGTGGGAGTTCAGGCTGGCGACGGCTTACGGGCGACGGAGAGAGACCGATTGCATTGTAGGTGGTGAGCTTTCAGCGATCAAAAGTCGTTTTTGTGGAGTCAAATGCATGAATCGCAGAATGCATCCGAACCCAATCACAATGATAAAAAAATGGATTTAATGCATGGTACCATAATGAAAGTAACGTTATCAAATTACGTTTTCAGTGGAGAGACGCTCGGCTCCAGTAGGGAGCGACTTCGATCAGCACTGTCCCCGCCTGAAGGCAAATGGAGGTGCTCCGGCTGCGGAGGAGGAAGTGTCTCGGCCTGTGTCTATTGTCGAGGTCAGTAAGACTAGCGCTCCTTCGGTCTGCGCTCTCCGTAATCCTCCTCCTATTTATTATGTAGGCATAAAGTTTATGTCGACCGCCCATTTGTTCCCTAATATCCCAATACGCAGGGAGTTTAAATATCAAGATTTAATTGCAAAACAAAACAGCCGTAAGCTGAAATCAGCAGGAAGGTAACACGCTGTTTTAAGAAAAATAACGTTTTCTGACGCTCAGCTCTCGGAAGGATCCGGTTCTATTCTTGAATGGGGTCCTTACTTTAAACTGTTCCGTTAAAGCATCCACGGTTGTAAATTTTACTGAAAATCTTGATTAAAAATATTAATATGCAGTAAATGTGGTAACTAAGTCACAGTACAGTAATTGTTCCTTGGTACACTACTTTATTTGCTGTATATTGTGCATAGTATCCAGTCTGAATTTTGCATAGTGCATTTAAGTTACGCTCCGTGTCGTGTTTATTATATGTGTGCTTGTTGTGGCCAATCCAGCACACATTTTGGGTCCCTGGTGAAAAAACTTGATTCTGATTTCTTTTTTGTCATAGATGCATTTTGTAGTAAAAATACAAATTCACGGTAGAGTTGTAGTTAGCCTATTTTCTGTTTCTGAGCAGTCTGTGACACTGGTGAGCACTGGAATTCCCTTCAGAGTAATCATTTCATTTTTCTGTTACAGTCTGCAAACTTCGAAAGAGGGACACCAGGAACACCTTTTATCAAGGAGGAAATATTTGAAGAGGAAATCGATAGTATTGAGTCAAGGAGAGGACTGATGAGCTTTGCAGGAGGTAATAACATGGGCAGTAACTTGGAAGAAGTCACTTTATACATGTCAGCCTGGCTGCAGTGAGAACAGTGAAATGGATGATAACGAAACTGTGCAATTCGGTGAAAATATTGAGCCATTAAAAATAAAGGTGGGGTCTCCTTATACATAGCAATGCACAGATGTGGAAATTTTAACTGTTATCTATGTATTTTGCCAGCTGGGGGCGATAATCATGGCGAAAATTGGCTGAAACTGTTGCTTATTGTTATTTTTATGCATAATCATAAACTAACACTGAGGTCTTACGCAGCAATTGTGATAAATGTTTTTGCTCATACCTCAGGCAGCGGTTCTGGTGCTGATGCAAGGGAGTCACATCCTATCTTGTGTCGGCAACGTGAGGAGGAGAGTAACACGCAACTCCTAGACGGTTCAGAAGTGCAGGAGGTCCTTTCTGCCTCGACAGTCACCGCAGAAGATCTCGGGGAACTGGAGGAAGGAAAACAGCAGCGAGTCCTAAGGGTTGATCAGGGGGAATCCCAAGACCGCACAGTAAGATCGTTCGCTCCAGACTCTGTCTGTGACACGTATGACAAGGAGGTTCATCTCTGGACATCTGCTATACAGGGGGATAGCGAGACCGAAACGGATGATCCTGATTTCCCTTACGATACAGAACAGAGTCTGTCAGATATAATGGAGATTCAGCCCATTCCTGCTACAGGAACAGGTTTTTGTACAGATATGTTGTCTTCAAGGGCCACAAAACCCCACTTGGGAATGGTTAGCATCGTGCCTAAGGAGGAGGAGACAACGGTGCAGCCCGGTTGCAGCGAGGACTCTAAAGCTGGACTGGCTCAATCCCAGATGGAGCCCAGAGAGAGGCTGCACTCAGGGGTGGTGGGAGACCTGGTGTCCAGGCAACAGGACCAGCCATCAGCAGATTCCTTTGTGGCAACTAATGATGAGGCTGATTACCGTTTTGCTGCAAACAGTGTCAAGATGGCGAAGAAGGTGAAAGGGCTCACGCGAGCTCCCAAAGGAGAGAAGCAGATCAGCTGCGTGCAGTGCGGCAAGAGCTTCACCACCCGATTCTATCTCAAGATCCACCTGAGGATACACACGGGAGAGAGGCCGTTTTCGTGTGCACAGTGTGGAAAAAGCTTCTACTGTACATCTCACCTCATATCTCACCAGAGATCGCACACGGGAGAGAAGCCGTACAGGTGCCATGTGTGCGGAAATTCCTACTCTCACCTAAATTCCCTGAAGTTGCACCATAAGGTTCACAGGCAGGAAAGACTGTTCAATTCCACATAGTACAGGAGGACTTCGTATTTGTGAATCGATAATAGTGAAGCAGTGTGTGGCTCACTGCATTGCAGACACTGGATTTCAGTCCAGTGTAATAAGTTACGTCTCTTTGAAATCAAGCTGCAATTTATAAGTCAGCAGTTGTTGTGTAAAACCTTAAAAATTGTCACACACAACATTGCGAGCTATGCTGAGTAGTAATTAGCATGTTCTTTAGCCAGCTGACAATGTTCCCTTTTTTAACATGCAGATATGGATTGTGCCTGGATGAAGAAGGTGGACACAGTGAAAATGTGTACTTTTTTGGGGGTCCTGAATTTTTTGAAGTAGGAAAAGATAGATTTAAATGATCTTGTTATTCTTTTAAGATGAATACTTAGGCTGTATGACAGAACCACTGTGAAGGCCATTTGGGTGACAGCTGCTGGTGTCTTCATCTGGTTCACACAGGGGCGTAGGAACTGGGGGGATGGGGAGGGGTGTGTACCCCCCAATATTTTATGAATATTCATTTATCTTTTGTTTAAATTATTGTGTCCCCCCTAATTGCAAACTCGCTCCTTTGCCTTTGGGTTCACACTCCGAATAAGCTGATATCTAAAGGGCATTGAAAGCAATTTATGAAGAATGCCATCACCTTTTTCTGCGGGTAAAATTCTATTGTTATAGTTACCGTTTTATTATTAATAAAATAACCATTTGTTCCTCCCATAAGTAGAACATGCCAACTAATTTTGTGCAGAGGGAAAATGAATAAAAAGGTTGGTTTTAAAATTCTGTAGAGTGAAGATCTCAAAAGAGATGCTAAGTTAAAAAGGACTCAGATATTGCAAATGCTGACCAAACTAAAGCATATGAATAATAGTGACCAAGTGGTCTGACTATACCCCCAAAACAACTGAGTGCCCTTCTATAGGATTATGAAATATTCCAATAGTATAATGAGATCTGTACAGCACAGACCTGTACAATTTATTTTAATCATTTTCAAAAAAGTCCTGTTACTGGACCAGTTGAGTACACTGCAATGTCTTTTTTCGTTTGAGTTTTGTCACTTTTTAAAATTCTTTTGTTTCAATTTAGATTTCTTATGTCTGCTTATATTGTACTTTTTCCCCCTCGTTTCCGTTCCCTTTATGACTGTGTTAACTTCATGGTAATTCATGCGCTGTAATAGAAAGTGGTAACTTTCGAACATTGCAGATACAATTCGAGGCTTTTGCCTTTCAGCTGTAAACCAAAATTTTTCTGGTCTGTTCACAGTAATTATATCTGAAATTTCAAACACTACTCTTCATTTTACTACTCCAAAAAAGGAAAAAGTACAAAAAAAAATTAAAATAAAACAACAATGAAATTGTTTAGATTTAGTTAAAAAAAAAAAAAGTTCACTGACTTGATTTTGTACATTCTAACATTTACTTAGTTTAAGATGTGAATAAAAATTGCGTAAAATCAACATTTCCAGGCTGTTTAGTCAGATTCAAAAGTGAATTAGTAATGTTCAGTACCAGCAGCCTAGTAAGTGATTTGGTATATTTCTTTTTTTGCAAACTACAACAATAAAGAGTAAAGAGAAAAAGAAAGCTAACATAGCTAATGATTTTCTGATACTGTCCATTTTATAGCGAATAGCAGAGATTAATCATATATAATCTATAAGATCCCACAACACTGCCCAGGATATGTGCTTGGAAGATGGATCATTTATATGCTGTTAATGCAAACTGATGCAAAACCTGCATTCACCTCAATCGTGTTTAATTGATTAAATGAATTACAAGTTCAGTTGTAACTAAAATGAATACAAAAGATATTCCAAGACCAGTGAGTACCAGTGATGTAGTGATTCTGGGGTTAATGACTGGTAAATTTCACTTGGGTGAACTACCAGAATATATTCCAACAATGCAATAATCATCCTTTAATTACTGGGAATGATTTTAGGTCAGTTTTTGAGTATGCATTTTTACTCTACTGCTGTTTTCTGAATCAGGTTTGACACCCCTGAAGTTATTATGCCACAACAAACAAGGTGCAAATATTAAAAGGTACACGGTACACAAATAGACAGAAAAAACAGAATATTGTGATACTATATAAATAAATACATATATAAATATAAGGATAATAAATTCGCAGTGTTATATGTGCAATTGGAACTGACAGCACCGGATGTTTACTGTAGCACCATTGGGTGCTTCTCGCGCAGGTTGAGGCTTCGGGCGGGGAGTGGCAGGTCAGGAGGAGGCGCTGTGGTGTCTCTTCTGTTTATTATTCTAAAGCAGGGCTATTCAACTCTGGACCTCAATTCCAAATCCAGGCCGTGTTTTCAGTCCTCCCAGGGAGTTTGTTTAATAATTACTGTTTCTGATTGGCCAGAAGCTTCACACCTGGCTCACAGGTGAAGGAAGGCTGAAAAATAAGCAGGGCTCGGACCTTGAGGACCATGCAAGCGGTCGCATGGCCCTGCTCTAAAGTGACCTTTCAAAATTCCCGTTTAGCTTCCACAAATGCCTTTTTAACTTCTACCAATATCCAGCATGGTGATATAATGCAACTTAAATATGATTTGTCATGATGGTATGATAGCAATTCTTTCTTACCAGTCTGTAAAGATGTGTAATTCCAGTCAGGATAATGACAATTTATGAGATATATATATATATACATATGTAGCTATAATTACTAGCTGCAGTGCCATCTTTCTCTACACAGTTTTAATTTAAAAATCAGGTTTAATTATATTCTTCATCACTTAATCATCTCATTCATATTTTTAAACCTGTGAAAACAATTATTAAAAAGGTTTCAGAATGTGTACTGTAATACCTTCATGAATATATTGTATGCTTCCACAAATAATATACTTTTGAAACTATATCAGACATCTATGGTAAATGGTGATCCGCAAGTCCGTTAATGTTTCAAAAGGAACATCGAGAAATGTCATTTACCACCATCTAAATAATTCTATAAGCATTTATTAATTTAGCAGGCACTTTCGACAAAGGCAACTCGCAAAGAAAGGCCAGAGAGCATGCCTGGGTGCTGTTGGGGCTATCCCTCCAGTAAGAGGCACAGTCCTAACCCGCAGAGCCGCTCACTGCGGGGATGCAACGCAAGGATCGAGATGTGTGAAAATCCAACACCACCGAGGAAAACATTTTTGCAACCGGCTTTCTTTCAGAAGTGGGTGAACTGGACTAGTCACTTGTTGCGAATTCCCCGTCCGCCCGATTTCCGGGGCTCAACTTCGGGCGCATGCGCAGTGTCGCTCAGGGTATTTACGTGTCCGACTGGATTTTCCTTCCTCTCCCGCAACGATTTCATAATAATACAGACAGATATCACAAACAACAACAACACATCATCTAATCACAAAAAGCTAAAGGCATGTTTCGGAAATAATCAGGAAGACGACGATGAAAGTATCCATTGAAATGTCGGCTTTTGCTAACATCCACCCTCAAATAGCGTCCATCCTGGAGATGCTGACGAGATCCGCAGTAACAGAAATCTGCAGGCTTGTGGATGAGAGCGCCGAGGTTCTGCTGCTGGAGATGTGCCGGAGACAGAGTGAAAACGACACGCTGAGAAGGAAGCTGGAGCGGATGGAGCTGGAACTGCGGGCGGCGCAGCCGGGGGAAGGCCGGGGCTGCGGCCGCACCGTCGCCGTTCAGGCTGACGGTACCTGCATGGCTGCAGTTTGCAGCCCGTGTTAATTAATTGTGGTCTTTGTTTGTTCATTTCTTTGCTTGCGTAAGTGCACGGCACGCGCACGCTTAATAGGGATGATGTATAGTTATAAGATGGTTAGTTAACTGATGAATCTTGCCCTTTATTTTAACGAGATCTGTCTTTTTGCAGAAAACCGGGATGGCGGTGGAAAGTGCCTGAGGACATGGGGAGATAAGATCCTCCCAGCGGTGAAAGAGGAATCGTCTCACTTTCTGGGAATGACGGAAGAGGTGCGTGCAGGCGCTTCATTGCGCTGTCTTGCTACCGCCGATGTCTTAACTTCATCCAAGTCGACCGATTACTTTTCATAGGAAGGCCTAATAAGCTGTCTGATCTCATAGCAGATGGTTGTCCTATAGTCGCATTTTAACACCGAGTTGGCAACAAGGCCGCAGTTAACCGCTTTCAAAGGGGGGGGGATGCTGACCTCACATGTTCTGCTGCAGTCTGTAGACACTGACGTGGGCAGGCCCGAGACTGTCATCATCAAGGCAGAGGGACAGAAAGTTGAATCTGACTACACAGAGTCTCACGGAGGACTGACGCTCATTGCTGCAGGTACCGACCTTGGCAGGCATTGCGTCACGACTGTGTTTTCAAATCTTCTGCATTTCATCCTTGCAATGGCTGGATATAACTAAGATATTAAGTTTTTTAAGAGCTTAATATATTTATTTTAAAGGTGATCCCTCTTACCCTGTATTCCCCACCTAATTTTATAACTTCCTAAGCGAGAAATCCTTCTTGGTGAAACAGGCATATCTGGTTGTCTCACCTTTATTTGTATGTCTGTATGTATATTTATTATTTGCACACCTTTATTTTTATCTCTACCTCTATTTTAATTTTATTCCGTTTGTTGTTTTTGTACTTTTGTCTTGCTTATGTTTAATTGTTACCTGCATGCACAAAACAAATTCCTTTTACTTTTTGTACTTGGCAAATAAAAGAATCTTATTATGAATCTAAAAGAAGAAAACAATTGAAAAACAGGTTTCGGTTTGGGGGTGGTTACTGCCTTGACCGCAGGTAATTCTCTTGTGATTGGTGTTTTTTCCTGTACCGGACAGTAGATGGCGCCGCTCCCATTGTCAGAGACATGCGTCCCGGTGAGCAGCGGCAGTGTGAGGGAGATGGTGACCTGAAGGAACAGGAGGTATGGCAGGTTCAGAAGATATCAGAGAGCTAGGGCATGGAAAACCTCAGACGCACGATCAGGCAAAATCCCAACACTGCGCGGGAAGATCATTAATTTAGTGCGTGACATGTATGAGACAGACGCAGAGTAACGGTGTGACATAATCTGAACGCCGGTTTCTTCCCCAGGGACTGTCAAGCGTGACTCGGTTGCAGTTGGTTCCTGCTCCAGGGGAAGTTTTTTGGACAGATACTTCGTCTCCAAGGAACGTTAAAGTTAAGCCGTGCTTTGGAAGCCCTGTTGTTGTACCTCCGAAAGAAAAGACTGCGATGCAGATCGGCTGCTGTGAGGTTTCTGTATCTGGCGCAGCTCAATCCCAGCAGATGGAGCAGAGAGAGAGGCTGGATTCAGTGACGTCTAATCAACGGCAGCAGCCGCGATCAGCAGATTCCACACAGGAAGCGACAGAAGGACATGGGAACAGCTTTACTACAAGCGGTGCCAAGATGGCGAAGATGTTTAACGTACTGAAAGGAGTGAAGCAGTTCAGTTGCATTCAGTGTGGGAAGAGTTTCAACGATCGTTTTTACCTTAAAATACACCGGCGGATACATACAGGAGAGAGACCGTTTTCTTGTACGCAATGTGAGAAGAGGTTCTACTGTACGTCTCATTTAATCGCGCACCAGAGATCTCACACAGGAGAGAAACCTTATAAGTGTAATGAATGTGGGAATTCCTATTCTTACCTGAATTCATTAAAGTTACATCAGCAGTCTCACACGGGGGAGAAGCCTTATAGCTGTGATGCGTGCGGGAAGTCCTACTCTCACCTAAATTCTTTGAAGCTTCACCGGAGGACTCACACAGGAGAGAAACCTTACTCTTGCAATGAATGTGGGAAATCCTACTGCCATCTTAATTCTTTGAAGGTACATCAAAGGTCCCATACGGGAGAGAAACCGTACCATTGTGCTAAATGTGGAAATTCCTATTCTCATCCTCAGTCGCTGAAGTTACATGAGAAATCACATGATTTAGAGAGATTTTAATTCTGATGAGAGAATTCTTACTCTCGACTTTGGCTACCAGTGTGCTGTTTCTGCACTGCTTGTCATCATGTATTTATTTATCAGACAACGTTTTTGTTTTCAAAGCCACGGAGAGCTGGGGAGAGCTTGAGGTCAGAGCTCAGGGTCAGCCAGCATCCCTGAGCACCTGGGCATAAGTGTAGCCACTCTGAAATACGGCCTCTCCTCTGTGATTAGATGATGTGTTGTTAACTGGTCCACAAGACGGCCGATCAAACTACCATGTTTAAGTCCCAATGGTACTGTAGAATTAGAAGCCATCTTTGTTTTTCTCAAGATTATTAATAAAAACTACATTTGTCTTTGTTATAATTTTTTTTTTGTTTTTACCGTGAGTTCTTAAATGGCATGTAGTATTTGTGTACTGATATTTTGTTACTTGTCTGGCGATTTTTGGTGCTGGACACCAGGATATATGTTTGTTCGGAGTTTGTGTTTTTCTGGTGTCAGTATGGGTACCGTGCAGCTGTACTGGCAGAGTCACGTCTGCCATATGGAATAGAAATTGATGGCATTTTGTTTTAATCCTCTTCAAACTACAGCAAGAGGGAAAATAAATCCCTGACTTTTGCATCATCCTTGCCTTTTGTTTAATCTGTCCATTATATGTGGTTTACTGATCAGCGGCTACAATCCTGCTTACCTATAATTTTTACACCAGAATGGCATTTATACAAGGGCATACATTTGGGTATGGACGGTAGGGACATTTCCCTACCTATATTGCGGCAGCACCATGTGTGTTTAGTGGGGTGGGAGATTTGGAACTGATTTGGTCCCTACCGATGTAAAACCAAACCCACACCCTTGAATCTGTATGGATTATTAAACATATATTCTACTGAGGTATCATAATCTGCAGTTCCTTTTCAATGGTGACTCACTTTTTTAGGATTGAATTAAAAAGAATGTAAAAAAATTGAATATGAAATCGAACAGGTTATATTTCATAGTTCCAGAAAAGAATGTTCTGGTTCGTTCAGGCTGTGGCCCCTGGCCTGCACGACTTTGAGAAGTTTTCCTAAGCCACAAAATGCAAGAAAGAAAATAACACTTAAACGATCATGCTTCAGAGATTCGGCCAAAGGTGTCTTGCTATTTTATTTCATTTTCAGGTTCGTTTCTTAGAAACATGAACTGCTACCAGTAATCCCGTTCACTTACTCTGGGTAAGTATATAGGAGACACATTAGCCAGATTAAATACTGACTTGTAGTGCATGTTCCTGTAATTGAAAAAGAACACAGGCGACGTTTTGTTGCAAACGCATTGGCAAGTATCCGTCTGCGTCTGCGTCACAGGCTGCCAATAGGCGATTTAAAAAAGTCCTACGATTTTTCTAATAATGTTTTCCAGTGTTTACGGTAATTCGTTGCGTCATCGCCCCCTTCCCACAGCTATGCGGAAGTAATCTACTTCTGTGTTTAAAGTCATTGAATACCAGGCTACTGCGGCTCCATACTTCGTGTCCCTGATATCTAGATGTTTGCACACGCAACTGCAATCGGCAAATATGTCTGCCTGTGTTAATTTTCAGGCACAACTGTCGTCGATTATGGAGATTTTATCTAGAGCAGCGGTTGAGGAAATAAGCAAACTTTTGGAGGATACATGCGCGGTTTTGCATCTGGAAATGCGCAGGAGCCAGAATGAAGCTGTCGCGTTAAAGAGGAAACTGCGCTTGATGGAAATCGAACTGAGTGCAGTCCGAAGCTGTGGAGCAGGTGTGCAGGCTGACTAATGGGCACCATTACTCACTTTAATATGTAATAACCATAATTAAACCGGTTATAACGTTAATGAAATACTGACTTTTGGATTTCTTTATGTGTTTTTTTTCTGATTCTCCTCTTTAGAATTTTTTAGTGAGAAGAACCAAAGTAACGGATCCTGGCAGGATCGAGAGCCCTCAGCAAGGGGAGACAAAAACTCCCAAGATCTGTCTGTTGATTTGGGGCAAGAGGTCGGTTTATTTAGCAGTAGCTTTTACTGATGTATTCAGTGCAGAATATTTTTTAAATATATACAAATAGCTATACTTTATGCATAAGACTTTGTTTCTTCAAATTATTGCTGTGGATGCACTACATCGAGTGTATAAAGTTGACTTGCTTCGTGTGTGCATCTTTCTCTGGCAACATTTAGCTGATAGTGCTGGGGACCTTTTTTACAGTTTGAAAAGGTGGACGGAGACAGGACTCAGATACTTATCGTCAAAGAGGAGAGCCTCGAAGATGACAGTGACCGTGAGGAACCAAAGCATGATCGAGGTAATGACTGTTCTTATTATACTTTAAAATGTAACCGTAAAGCTACTGCGCCATTAATACAACCATTTAGAAGTATTAATGGGTGTGTACCTCAAAATGTTTGCTGTGCAAAGCAGTATTAGGACACGTATGCTGTAGTTCTGACATCTGCTGTGTATCGTTCTTATAATGCCCTGACCAGGTTTATCTGCAGAAATCGGTGCCGGTGCTGTAGGGAACCCACACCTGTCCGTGCCCGAGTCTCCATTCCAGCATCTCAGTAGCGATGAGGAGTGTGAAAATCAACCAAACCCTTCAACAGAACAAGAGCGGTTCATCGATCAGGAGCAGCGTTCGCAAAATTGGGAAGAGCCTGGTGGCTTTGAGCTTCTGGTAAAGACCAAACAAGAGCAAGCCAGGGAGAGCTGTCAGTCAGGAACACGAGGTTTTGAAAAGCAAAAGGACACGAGAGCCAGTCACTTGTGCATCAGTTTGAATAGTGAAGTACAGACTGATATACTGCAGCAATCTACTGATAAATGCTCACGGGATCTCTCGCTGTTTACAGCGGACCAGCATTCTGTTGCAATTGTTGGATCAGGATCTGGTAAAACTCTGTTCCCTGTAGGCTTTTCTGATGTGAAATCACACGTTAGCTCGTTGAATCCGTCTACTGTAAATGAAAGAGCTGAGTGGCTAGATGAAGCCCAGCTGTGCTCTGCAATGAGAGACCGTCACACTGCACCTTCTAACCAACCACAGAAATCTATGAAAAAGCAGGTGGCAAAGGCTGACAGAGGTGCAGGGCCGTACACTGACATGGTGGAAACATTTGCTGTGCGTGAGCCAAGGCTGAACTGCTCAAAGAAGATCGAAACCAGCAAGAAGTTTGGTGCTAGAGAGAAACAGTTTTCCTGCACACACTGCGGAAAGCATTTTAATCGCTACAGTCATCTTAACATACACCAGCGATGCCATACAGGAGAGAAACCGTACTGTTGTACACAGTGTGGGAAGCATTTCAGTCTTAGATGCAATCTCATAACCCATCAGCGAATTCATACTGGCGAGAAACCGTTCTGTTGTACCCAGTGTGGTATGAGCTTTGCCCAGAAATCTAGTCTTAAAACACACCAGCGAATTCACACGGGGGAAAGGCCGTTTTGTTGCCTTCAGTGTGGTAAGAGTTTCGCTCAGTCAAGCAGCCTTAAAACACACCAAAAGGTTCATAGCAGAAACAGTGTAATGTAAGTCATCTTGTGGAGAAACATAATTATTAAATGTGTCATTGATCTCACATATCTTGACATTCAAAATCCAATACCCAGTTAAAAATTGAACAAGGATTGCTACCAAAATGCAAGGTCTTATATAAAGTAGAAATTTAAAAATGTCCATATCCACCAATTACTACTGGAGGTGAAGTAGTGCAAAGACAAAAAAGACCTAATCACAGTTTTACATGCTTCCAGTGGTATTTAATATAGAGAAGCGTTGCATCTGGGGGGTGTTCTACAAAGCAGGATTTCTCAGTTAGCTGGGTTAACTTATGCTAGAAGTCAAGATTGTCCAATAGGAATGCTCCTTTCCCAAGCTTTCATTGGATGATCATTAATTTAACTTAACCCAGGTAAGTGAGAAGTCCTGCTTCGTGGAATACTCCCCAGGTTCATTAAAAACCTTATATGGTTCAAATGTTGTACTACAGTAAAACACTTTTGAATTCAGAATGGCATGCAGATATATGTATACTTTTGATCCAGAGACATGTTTTGAGTTCTCAGAATTTCTGCCAACATTAACAGCACTCTCTGCAGGGGCTATCAAATGCATATACCTGTGAAAGAATGATAATTATGAAAATGCGTTTCAGATTGCAGTAAAATTTAATAAAGTGACAGTAAATAAATGAATTGTTCTATAGAGTTAAACTGGGTACACAGGCTGATTCCCCCCTTCCTGTTAAAAACTTCCTTCAGTGTTTTATCCGTTTATGTATTATTATGCAAAGTTTTTTGGTTTGTTTTCTTTTGAATCTCTTCCTAAAGTTATCATTGGTTTAACCTTTTTTTGTTTAACCTTTTTAGACGGGTCAAGCAGTAGAACATTTAATCTTCTGAGCTAAAAGTAAAAGGAGATCGGGGCAGGGTTTCTTTTTGCTCTCTCCCAGCTCCCAGCATACCTGAACCAAACAACTGTGCCATCAGAATCGCCGAATACCTGGTAGAGCTGCACTGGGAGCTGGAAGGGAGCTAAAATGTGTGCTGTTTGAGGGTCCTCGAGGACTGGATCGAGAAACGCTGGCTTAGAACAGGGGTAGGCAATCTTATTCAGAAAGGGGCTGTTGTGTGTACAGGTTTTTGGTGCAACTTCCTAATTAGATTACTAATTAGAGGACTGACTGGCTGAAGAGTCCTCACACCTGGGTTTGAACAGCTGACCTAAAGCTTATCCCAAAACATGCATGATGGTGGCCCTTTGTGAATAAGATTGCTTAGAATATTGAACCAAAAACTGTACAATTCCACTGAAGTAAGGAATTATGCAATTCCGGTTATTTTACATAGCACTGTAGGGGAGCACTCATTTTTATTTGTGCCAAAAAATGTTCATACCAACACACACAGCACAACCATGTAATCAGATCTCCAGGCGCCGTTTAGCTATTTAACAAAGTGATCATTGCTGTTTTAGGCCGGCAAGTTAGTTGCTTGGGGAACACTGCTACCTCACACCTGCACCCCACCCAAGTCGGTGTGTGTGGAGTTTGCATAATCTCCATGTCAGGTGGATTTTCCTCCCACAGCCCAAAGACATACAGTCTAATTGGTGTCTATAGTATTTGCTCATAGAGTATGATTATGTGCCCTGCCATGGACAGCCACCCCAGTCTTGTTTCTATTGCATCCATCCAACCATCCATCCAGTACAGGTCGACGTCGAATTAACCTTCATACACTGTAATTTGCATGGGGACTCCAGTCTATTTATAGCCACTGTGGCCGGTTCTCGTACGCGTTCAATCGCCAGCTTCCCCAGACTGCGGAAACTGCGTGTGGATCTGCAGCCAATCGCGGCAGTCTGGGTTATCCACGTGACCCCTGGTTTACGGTTTACGGAAGCGGAATAATAAGAAGCCCTTATACATAGGCGCAGAAAAATAAATGCCCTTATCTGAAGCTGCAAGGTGTCCAGAAATAGTTTAGAAAAATGATAAACAGTGTTCATTTTCGTAGACAGGTCGGCGCAGTGATGGAAATCCTAACTAAAGCAGCAATCGCGGAAATCGCCAAACTTGTCGATGACGGCTCTGCAGTTTTACGCCTGGAAATGTATCGGACCCAGAGTGAAAACGAGACGCTGAAGGCGAAGATGGAGCAGATGGAAAGCGAGCTGGAAGCGGCGCGGGGCCGCGGGCAGGCAGCCGGGCTGCGCGAGCCTCCCGGCAGCACGCGCTCCGTCGGCGTGCAGGCTTTCCAGGAGCTTAAAGGTGCGCCGATGCAAACCGCATTTTTGCTCCTCCGTGCAGCCTGAATGTGCTCGAACCCCTTTGTTATAATCCTATAAAAGTCAAAGCCAGTTCACCTGGGATCTGTTCATTCTGCCTCTTTCCACCTAAGAACTGGGACGGGATCTGAGGGAAAAGAATTGGTTCTCAGTTTAAATTGCGTCCTCTGATTTTTATACTAACGTCCTGCACTTATCTGAAACCAATAAGCTTTTAGTGCAAATCTAATTTCATGACAGCCTTTAATGTGTGGGCACAGCCTTTAAGCGGGGACTGTCGGCGAGCCTTTGCTTGGTCCGATCCGGTTCCGGCTCTTAACGGGCCGGTACTGACTGTCAGCGCTAACGTGGCTCTTACAGAAGTTGTGCTCCAACATTAAATGCCCCAAAATAATTTCTCTCTCGCGTTTTTGTCGACTATGTTTGACTTTTATAACAGAGTTATTCGACACTAAAGAACACATTCGGTTATTGCCGATATTTCACAATTAGCTTTTTTTTTGCCAAAGCATTATTTATATATTATACTGTCAGTCAGTTAAATTGTATTTAATACACTACATTTTTCCGAACAAGCTGTGCGTGGTACTTAACTGAAGATTTTTGGAAGACAAAAACATATCAATATGGTGAAATTTTTAAATTATTTCTTCAAAGAGAATCAGTCAAGATGCACTGTTCCAAAGTAATGTTTATAAATAGTTCTTGGGTTACTTACTGGGTTAATTTTGTAGTTTTTCCTTAAGATGCACTGTATTTGTAAATAATGTGTTTTTGGCTTTGTAATACATGGTGTCATCCAATACAAGTTATTTCTAAGGCATCCCATTTTTCTTCTTCCTCTTCCTTATCTGTCTGTTTATTTTTTAATCTCTCAGAAGAAAAACAATCTAAGATGAAATATGCTGAGGAGCTGTGTGTTAGTGTGTGGAGCGAACGGAGGCCAGCAGGCCCAAATGAGAGAGAGCCACTATACAACACAGTGAGTGGATACCGGCTCTATGCACTTGGACCACAAAGCTTGTTTGATTTGATAGACAACATGTTGGGGACCTTTTTCAATATAGGCCCCAGGAGTGGAAGAAGACAGACCCGAGACTCATATCAAACAGGAGATGCTCGATGATGACTGGTGGAACAGTGACCCCCAGAGATGGCTGGACGTCAACAGAGAGGGTAAAATCAACGCGGGTCCTGTAATTGTTATCTTTGCACATGGCATATTTAAATGCATTTTATACAGTTGTACTGCTTGTGATAGAATGTCCTTGACTTTCTACAGGCTCTGCAGAAAGACTCCATGACGATCAGAATGCTGGGGAAATCACGCAGACACTTTCAGAAGAGCCCAAGGTGCTCTGCGAGCCGCAGGGGGCCGAGATAAACGATCAGGAGCTCGACGGGCTGCCGTTTGGGATGAAGATGGAGTCTTGGAAGGTATGCACAGCCCAGAAACCAAATCTCACAGAAGAAGAATACAGAACGGGAAGACTGAACGGTGTCACCACAGAATATGCCATGGATGGGAAAATCAGCCAGCTGTGGACTACCTTTGTGCAAGACAGCTGCACAGAACCTGGAGATCCACCACAGAAATCACAGGAGGACTTGCCACTGGCCCCGGCTCATTTTAACTGTGGCAATCCGTCCTTGGCGGTCAATGTGAAGCTGCGTGTTGGCACGCTTGATTCGATGGCGACGAATGAGGACGTGGCTGCGCCCCCTGTATGTCGCAACGAGCCAATACCACAGACACGACAGAGTAGAGAGAAACCGACTCCGGGGAGAAGAGTCGACGTGACAATACCAGGCAGACAGCAGCATTACGGAGGGCCAGCGAACAAAATGGTAGCGAGCGAAAATACGGAAGGTCTGGAAACAGGCTCGCCAAATAGGTACGTACATATGCTGAGCGGCACGAGTTTTAACATGACGAAGATGCTGAAGACTTGTCGAAAGGCGTGTACGGAGGAGAAACCATTCAGATGTTCGCACTGTGGGAGGAGTTTCAGCCGTTTGACCTGCCTTAAGATTCACCAGCGGAGTCACACAGGGGAGAAGCCGTACAGCTGTCTCGAGTGCGGGAGGCAATTTACGCAGCAGAAGAGCCTGAAAACTCACCAGAGCGTCCACACAGGGGAGAGACCCTTCAGTTGTACGCTCTGCGGGAAACGCTTCTCCCGGCAGGATAACTGCACACGGCACGAGAGGTTCCACAGCGGGAAGAAACCATTCAGCTGCAAACAGTGCGGAAAGTGCTTCACCCTTCAGAGTAATCTTAAAACACACCAACAAATCCACTGCGGATTTAATCGTTTCATATTTGCATAAAGCGCTACACTAATTCCATGGATATTAGACTGCCAGTTATCACACTTGCCATATGTCTTATTATGTAACCCTTTATGTATCCTGACATGAAGACGCTATAATGTGCCCTGAATTTTTTTTTTTTTTACCAAACAGTGATGCTGAATAGTTTGGTAGATGTTTCTTATTTCAACATGATTATATTTTGCTCTAGGGCTTTTGGGGTACCAAGGCAATTTTAATATTTTACTAAACAATAATATGTTCCATAAACATCTGCATTTGTTTTTTTTCCAAAAGTCTCCATGGAAGCAAAGCCTCCATTGTCTCAGCATTAGTGTCAGTGGTATGGAGGATGGATGGATTTCTAAAAGCCTTTTGCATTTCATTTTTCATACAACTGTGTAAAAGAAAGTAAATATGCAGTCTGTGATAGACAGTATAGAGTATCCCACTTACATTAAAATGACAGTTCTCAGCCAAGGAAACAGCTGAAAATCACAATGTCCCATGTTCTATTGTACGTGCTACAGAGGTCTACTTATAGTGACTATCAAAAATATAAACTGTATGGCAACTATTTAATGAATTATTGTATTTTCCACATCACATATGATGCAATTTTACTCTTCAAATGTTTGTTACTGATATTTAGAATACCTATAATTGTTTTTGTGGATTCTCTTTGTGTGGACTTCTATTACACTACTCTATGTAGTGCACAGTTTAAAATTAATAAAAATGTTTAAGACATTTATACATAATTTGAGATGACTCCCCTCTAGTTCAAGCACAAAGAAAACAGTCAATCTTCCATCTTTTTAACTGAAAAATATACCCAAGTCTAAAAAAAAAAAAAAAAAATCTTAAACTCAAAGCTGTGTCTTTTTCTCAAGTTTCCATTTTTTATGAGATCTCAACAAAGGGTACCAGCATATTAAAGATGGGCCTACAAAATTCTACTGGAAAATGTATACTTTTTTCCTTTATGGAGAAATACAATCCCTGTCATTGCAGTTAATCAAATGATTGTTCAGTAAAAGTTAAATTTCTGTTCCATGATCACAATCATATGCAGCCTCATCAAAACACTGAGGTAGAAAAATAACTTCCCCTTTTCATCAAAGAACAGATTGTCAAGGACGGCTTTATTATCGACTGATATAAGACCGTCTGAACAGTATTTTCATGTCTGTTTTGCCACACTCTGAATTCCAACAATAACAACCTTTCACACTCAAATTGTACTAAAAAAAAAAAAATTAAGATTTACAAAATGATTTATGAATACGCATGACACAAAAAAATAAATATATATATTCTAGACATTTTAGAGATCCTCTTTAGAAAAAACTGAACAAAACTGTAAACAGTACAAACAGAAATAAATGTAATCTACAAGATATAATTATATGACAGGTGACATGACTAAATAACCAATTTAATAATTGATAACCAATAAATGCGATCAACCTGTGAACGCCTCACTTGTTGAGACCATGTTAGTGAAAATCTGCTGACATTTTAACAGACGGAATACCACACGTAAAAAAAAAAGAATAAAAAATGGCATTGTAAGACAGAGATAGTGAGTATCTTCTCCATTACAGATGCGTTTCAAGCTATCCATTTAAACAAGGGCTACCGATGGTTTGTTACATTGTTACCTCTGCAGAGAGACAACATCTTTGCGGCTGCGAAAACTTGGCGAGCACGTGAAGCGAAATCCGACAAGCGACGAACTGATGGAGTCACCGAAGAAACTGCTGGAATACACCATAATTTCATCATGAAAGGGTGTGATTACAGGACACTGTTTGTGACAGCCGCTAATTTCTCTGTTTTCACCGGTACTTGGCTCCAGGTTACGTTCAGCTTCTTAGTTCGTCGTTTTTTCCAAAATAACACTGAACTCATTTCACTGCTGGGAATTTTGTTGGCACAGATCAAGCACCATGGCTAAAGTTTTACAACGGGGATCCACGTGGAACTTGAGGTGACAACCCTCTGGCTGAGTACATGTTCCAATATGCTCATCATTTAAACACTAGACAGTCTGGTGATATGTTGAGTATCAACCACCCTGTTACAGAGTCAGCTGACAGGAAGTTCCACAAGAAGTTCTAAAACTGAAGGTCTACTCTGATCTCTATATGATCTGACTCCTGGGGTGGAGGAGGATTGCGTTGGGATGGGCTTTGGGTTGCAGAAAGCCGTTGTTCAGTTGGAAGTGGCTGGAGAGGGCTTCTGAAATCTGACTGCTGTTGGTCCTGCAGTCGTCCTCTCCAAACATTTCCTCCTCTCTGTCCTCCCATTTGTCCTCGCAGGCTTGCGTTGGGGAGGTTCGAGATCGGGACCCCACGCGCTGCTTTACTGGTACCCTCGCGCTGATGCTTCGCACTGAAGGTACCCGTTCACCGATCCCCGGGTGCAGAGTTTCCACCCCCATGCCAGCCTGCATAGCAGACAGCTGGTCCCTGGAAACCAGGGGTTGAGATCCCGACCATGCAGAGACGCTGGACCTCACAGCTGCCACCTGGTCCCTCGGCCCCGGGTGTCGCGTTGCTGACCCTCCGGAGATGCTGGCCCTCATGAGCGACATCCGTTCCCTGGAGCCCAGACGTTGCAGACCTGTCATATCTGTGATGCTGCTTCGTCCCTGCAGGTGGTACGGCAATACGGAGACATAGATGAATGCCAGCGTCCACAGAAACAGACAGAAAGTAAGCGAGAAAGAGAACGGAGGGAAGGATAGGAACTGACCAACATAAACGGGGGAAACAGTTGGGGGGAAATAAAGTTCTCATTTGATTTTCCCTCAATGTTTACCTGTACATTTATTTATCAAGCTCAATCAATCCAAAACAACAACTGAGAAAGCAGGGTCGGCCAGTGCCTGGAAAAATTGCAGTTGCAGGCCTTGCTCAAGGGCCCAACAGTGATATCACTCTGCCTTCCCTGGGATTTAAGCTGATGACCTTCTGATGATGGGCAGTCCTTACCAGGGGTACGTTTCCAAAGAGCTCCCGTTAGCGACTTACAGAGTTGGAACTGTTCAGTGGCACGTTTCCAACTATGTAAGTTACTAACATTGTCAGCAACTATGTTTTTGGGAAACGCACCCCAGGGCTAGACTGGGTTAAAAATCAGCTGTGGAGTTTTGCCAAACAGTAGGGGTGGGACAGCCACGATGAATTTTGTCGACTGGGGGAGGGATTCCCCCACATACCCATCGGCCCTTTGAGAAAATGGCCGGTATGCCAGCACAGCACTGGTCCTATCCCACAAAGCCACACACCACCCTACACACACTCACACGTCAACATGTATCCAAAACGTCACTCAAATTCACAGAAATATGCGTGTTCTGTATGATCTTCCCTCCTGTACAGACTCTCACCAAAGACGTGTTGCTCAGGAAGGACTCTGCCCTGTGCCTGGACCCCTGTCTCCCACCGTCCATGTCCACATAGCCGTCGGGGTCTTCGTCTCCATGCCACGGCGGGTTAAGCAGGGAGTCCCCGACCATGGTGTCTGCCTCCTCTTCCGCCATGCCTCCATCATACCGCGAATAGCCCTGGCCTGAAAAATCCTTGGATACACCCAAAGTCGATTACTTCGCTTTGGCCGTACAAATTATGTGCAATCTACTCCAGGATATGTCCGTAAACTCATGTCATGTTAAACTCTGTTTAATTACCCTGAGAGTAGAAAGAGCACTTTCCAGTCTGAGGGCAATATTGTCTTCCAGCTGAAATGACAGATAGAAATGAAACTATATTATAATATATTCATGTAGATGCTAGTTTGTCTGGCATGTTTATGGCTGGGAGGCTGTACAGTACTGTAGAACACTTTCTCAACTGGTAGATCACGGGAACATTTTCACTAGGCCATGAAGAATGACTTTGGATGGATGGATGAAAATGATTTTTTTTATTGTTAGACTTGTTTCTATCTTTTTTTTCCATTTGTTAGACTATTTCGAAGGACGTGCCTTTTCCGATAACAGAGCCACCACCGTCACATCAGTTAGAACTCATGCTCATTCGCAAAAAGAAACTAAATTTAGTTCCATTTATTTTTAATTTGGGCCATGACTCAGTGACCAAGGAGGAATGTGGGTCCTGAAGGTAGAGCAGCTGAAAACCAAGCATGGAGGCTTACAGGTCAGCGCACCCATCACTGCGTCTCTGAAATGTAGATCGGTGAGTGTACAGTAGGTACCTGAATGCGAGGATCTGATGCACGGCGATCTGAGGTCAGTCTTCGGACAGAATTCTGTCTTGATAGAGAGATCAGCTCTTCTCTGGAATAAGTGCAAGACAGAGACAGAAACCAAATGAACCTCAGGTGTAGGTTCTGGATTGGCATGGCCGCCACTGGCCAATATGAAGTGATATCAGAGCAGAATTCGGAGGTCCATGCATGGATGTCCAACCTACTTCTTCTCATCAAGCTGTTTCTCCAACTTCTTCTTCTTCTTCTGATAGTGACACTTCACTGCGATGAGCGCGATCACCGTGATAATCAGCAGGACGCCAATGACGCCACACAGAGCGTTGACGATCACCGGGTTATGGGCAACTTTCGGCTGTACGTCTAAGAACAGGAGAGAAGAGGAGCATGTGATTCACAATGATGGACACAAGGGGGCAGTGTGGGCACAAACACGTTGCTGCAGAGTGCTGTCACATGTGGCAGTTGTGCAGCAGGTATTAGCATCAAAGGGTCCCAGACGCACAGATTAATGTTGGACAGCACCTATAGGGCTACTCATACATGGGGGGGGGCACACACAAGCTCGGCTATCCTAGCAGGAGTGTAGTTACACACCCTGCATCTCACAGAGAATGTCTATTTGAAAACCGTGTTCACTTTACTGTGTAATTTTACTTTTCAGGTTTGCAGGTGTCAGATTTGCATTAGCATGCATTTGTAGAATGTATTCGGGCCTCCATATTAGAATTCTTTTTTACTGAGAAATGTGATACATTACAATTCAACTAATTTCACATAGAGGTCATTTCATGATCACAGTCAAGGAACTGATGAACCCTTGCAGCAACAGTGCCCCCTACCTGCCACTACTACGTTGACGCTGTCCTTGCCAGCTCCTATGGTGTTTCTGGCCACGCACTCGTACGCCCCGGAGTCTGTCACAAGCAGGGGCCGATTGAAGGACAGCATCCCCCCCAGTACGGACACCTCAGATGGCAGGGGCCCGCCGTTCCTGTAAGATGATGGAGAAATGGTTCCTCGGTACAGTGATGCGCAGTCACTCTCCGGACCCGGCATTGCACGTCTCCACAGCAACAAGCGTCAAGGTGACTGCACAACGCAGGCTGAACAGCCTTATGCTCCCCTGGAGGACAGGGTGGCTGACCCTGGCGGCCGGCTGCAGCTGGCCTCTTTGGAGGGGCAACGCTAGTTAGCGACAGCAGCCGCCAGGTGCCGTTTGGCTGTGCTTCCACTCGATGGCGCCACAGACACCTTCTCAAACCTTAGCGGCTCAGAATCATAATCAAACTCCACAGCGATGTGCTCGAAGTACTAAGGCATCGTTGCAGATTTTTATAATCAATGCGTATCTATATAAACAGACATATCAGATTGTGAAACGGGTCTCCTTTGTTCGTTGTTTGAATCAGAGACAACGGCTTGTTCTGACTGTGAGCCCGTGGAGATTCATTAATTCTTCGTGACGTGGTGGGAAGTAAAAACACTTTATTAAAATTACATTAGACATCACATCCCGAAATACACATATCCAATGGAAAAATAGGGTCAGGGGAATGCGACTCCAGAACTTCGTAACTTACGCCAAATGAATTAAATAAGAAAAACAGTGATACCAGTGGCCAATAATGTAATTATATGCATTTTAAATAAAAAAATAATAATACATTAATTAATTATTTCATATACATCCTCCTATGGGTCTTATGAATCTCAGAAGATTTGCCTAGTAACCACTTCAACCGAACTTGCCGAACTCGCTAACTTGTCGATTGCCGAGAGTTAGGAGTAGTGAGCCACAGTCACCATATGACCGGACATGTACACAGCACACATACAGCGGATTACGGTATGCAGAGGTGTACTGAAGACAGCATGGCTACAGACAGTCTACAAGAACCAAATGTAAGTGCATTAAAAAGGCTGCTGTGTGTCTTTATATGATAATTTGCCAAATATTCTGCAACTTTTAGACCTAAGACTTTGACCTGTGCGATGCGTGGATGTAGCCAACAAAACGTTTTTTTGAAAACTTGAAAGATTTGAAAAAAGGTTCAACCGATTGACTAAAACGAACTGGTTCAAAAGAACTATTTGTTCATGAATCGAACATCGCCATCGTTCATTTGAATAGCTGTTTATGCGTGCAAGTAGTGTGTCTCACTAAGACCATATCACATAGTTTGCGTCGCGCTTTTCTCTCTGACTAAAAATTGCGCAAATACAAATGTGCATTGTATCGGACTTGGGTATTTAATATCAGTAGTGAAGACATTTACGGTGTGATATCACGCATTGTGGCAGGACAGACTGTACTCTGTCTGAGCCTGAACAGCTTACGCACTGTCACAGATCATTCATTCATTCAATATGCAACAGTATTTATTTCTAAGCCATTACTACAGAATTCCATGCAAGACTTTCCCTGACATTCATTGTACTGTCACCGTTTATTGTTGTCTATAATCTGTCTATTAGTGCCTAAATATCATTTTTACTGTCTACGTGTGCGATGGATGGATGCAATTTCTTTCGAGATTAATAAAGTATCTATCCATCCACCATCCTCCCGGAAGTGCTTCTGGGGGCTTCACTCCTGCTTTTCTGGTTTTCCCAGGTTTCCATGACCTGAACTCAAAGATCCCATGTCTCCTGTGCACAGAAACGGCAGCTGATCCTCACATACAAAGGTCCCACGCTGTCAGCTTATCAGTCACACCGTTTTTGTGTAACCTGTAACCTTTTTTCTCTCTTGCTGAATTAATTTCATGCATGTCTGTATTGTTTTGTCCCTCAAGTTTCATGCCCAGATGCCCATGGACGTGTATGTGTGACGAGTCACTGCGTATGACCTGCCAGGCCAACCGTCGATTCAGCCCACGTCGTTTACGCATTACGGCAGTAGTTATGGAATTCAAAGAATGCAAACGTAATCCTTTAATTACACATGCTTTGTCTTTAAATAATTAGTGGGAACCAGTCTCTCTCTGCACATTCTGGAATTTCAGGCTCGTCGTGGAGATTGTGTTGCTGGTCCCTCCTTTGTGAGGAGCGCAGAAACGGTGCTGTGCCGCAAGTCACAACACGACGCCACAGATTGCGTTACACCGAGAAAAGGAAAGAAACTGATTGCCCTAACTGTCCCTGGGCGTGCACGCTCACACGAGTGTGAAAAGCACGCTGCAGCAGCGGCCTGTGAGTGTGCCTTTAGTGCGGCCTACTTGCACAAGAGGAAATGACTCAAGGTGCAAGATGCATGTGCTTGGAGACTGCATGTGTGTGTGTGTGTGTGTGTGTGATGTGTGTGTACATGAACCATCGGGGAATTGCTCAAGGCACCAGCCAGATCCTTTGTCATCGTGTGTGTGTGTGGTCCAAGTATACCAAATGTCCCCACAATGTAATAAAAACCTGTTACTTTGACGCTGTGAGGACCATTTTTTTCAGTCCCCACAAGGGAAAATTCAATTTTATAAAAATCTGTGACTGCAATCAAAAAACTAAAAATGCTATAAGACTTGTATTTTGTTTGGTTATTAATGATTAAGGATAGTGCAGAGCAGGGGTTAAGGTTGTCATAGCTGGGATTAGGGTTATACCAATAGAAATGAATGGAGAGTCCCTATAAAGATATAAGGTCTCTGTGTGTATGTGCGTGTGTGTGTGTAGTCGAAACTAGCGGCAGTTAGTAACACGCTGAACAAAGCACACAGGAGTTGCAACGTGACAGAGACAGGGAGTACCTGCTCCAGGAGAAGTTCGGGACTGGATTCCCCGTGGCTTTACACTTCAGCAAGGCACGCTCTTGCCCTGCCAACCAGGTGCGTTCATAGCCGCTGACTGCGGCTTCGGGGGGATCTGCACGTCAGACACAAACACACTCTGACACAGGGGTTGCGCAAATGAGGACCCGCTTTAGAATGAGAATTCCCAGAATCCAATACGGAGCAAAGCAGATAATTTAGGGCTGGGTGAAGGACGTCTGTGTTGCGTAAAGTAGTAAACAATAACGTGTGCATTCCATGTTATGAAAGCTCACACAAAAACAAGCTTTTCTGAAGAGGGAAGAGAGGAGTCTGAAAGGTGATTATTCTGTGGGTAAGGAATGGAAATACTGCAATACTGTTTACCTAATTCTGAAGCAGTCTGAGAAATATGTGTGACACAGCATTAAGTTGTTTTTTTCTGTATCTCAATACATTGACGGTAAATCAGAGTTCATGAAGGTTACGGCCGTGTTCAGTGGAGAGGTGTGGCAAGCTCAGCGCAAGCAGGAAGAAGTCATACAAACTCACAGTAAACTGTGCTTACGGCAGCAGTGAAGTTAAATCACGGTAAAGGCAGGATAAGCTTGCGGTCAGTACTAAATGCCACAGATTAAAAGAAGAGGGAAACTCATTGACAAATAAAGTCAAGCCCATAATCAGGTGAAGTACTTTGCAGGAGAGGCTAGTAAAAACCCAGTAAACTCACAGTGAACAACCAGGCGGTTGGAAATCCGGTGGGGCTGTGGCAGAGACGGGTGCGAGACCAGGCAGTCCAGCTTCTTCCCGTCCATGCTGCGCAGGGGTTCGACGGAGAAGTACGTGGACACGGCCCGGTTATTGGAAGTGCGGTTCTGGGTCTGACCCTTCAGCTCAGTGTCCCAGGTCACCACGGGCAGAGGGCGTGCCACACAACGGCAGGTGGCCGCCACGCTCCGGGGCTGGCCCTCCACCAGCACCACCGGCTCCAGGGAGAAGATGGGCTCAACTGGGAGGATGAAACCAAAAGTCAGACGGGCGGGGGTGCTGCTTGGGGGACGATAATAACCAACTGCATGACTACGCTATAAAGCTATGCAAAGAATTCTTTAATAAGCACCCAATTTGAGGTAATTACCAGTACGATAAATTACAATATTACTAAGAAGGAGAACGAGGCGTACTCCACACTGTCAGCGACAGCTGCCGTTCAAAGTTTCCCAAGGGGAAGGTGGATATGTGGCAAGTGTATCGCCCTTCGTCCGACTCCTCAGTGTTCTGGATGATCAGCGCTGCGCTGGTCATGGGGTCATCACTCTCAAATTTCACCCGGCCCGAGAACAAACCAAACTCTGAAAAAGAGGAGAATTGTCCGTGGTCATTGTACAGCACCCCACCACAGTGAGATGTTTTTTCTGGTGGTTGGAGTGCCAATCCCACCACCAACCCCCAAATTTTCCCCTAGAAGTTGGAGGACCAGCTTGCAGGGCAGGATGCAGATTAACTTCATACCCAGGATAAAGCAGCACAGGTTAAGTGCAGGCCCAATGAAGCAGAATCACTCCTGTAATTCATGAGATTTGAACCGGCAACCTTCCGTTTGCTAGCGCATATCCCTAGCCTCAGAGCCACCACTCCACCCCATGGGACTACAGTAAAGATATTCATCTGTATTACAGCAAGTTATCCTGGTTGGGATGCCAGGGAGGGGGTGGCACGGTGGTGCAGTGGTTAGCACTGTCACCTCACACCTCTGGGACCGGGGTTCGTGTTTCCACCCGGGTCTCGTGTCTGTGGAGTTTGCATGGTCTCCCCGTGTCATTGTGGGGTTTCCTCCAGTTTCCCATCACAGTCCAAAAACATTGGAGTTGGAATAACTGGAGTTGCCAAATTGCCCGTAGGTATGCATGCATATGTGTGAATGGTGCGTCAGTGTGCCGTGCGATAGGTTGGCGCCCCATCCTGGGCTGTTCTCTGCCCTGCGCCCATAGTCTCCGGACCGCTCATGACCCTGAATGGGATAAGCGGTTACAGGAAATGGATGGATGGATGGATGACAGGGAAGGAGGCAGCATTAAGAGTGGGTCACACCCTGCACAGGATGCCAGGTTATATACATGACTAAACAAATCAGACACTACTGGCAATTTACAGATGACGACCGGCCTTAACCGTATGTCTTTGGACTACAGGAGGAAAGCAGGGCAAAAGAGGTGGCATTTGAGCCCCCGATGCTGGAGGTGTGTGACAACAGCGCCCCCTATTGAGCCAAATGATCATTCGTCACTGCACACAGATTTCAGCTTCCCGAATCGAGTGTAGAGTCCTCTTACAGAGCATCTATCCATCCATTTTCTCTAAGCGCTAATTCTATACAGGGTTGTGGGGGGTCCGGAGTCTCTCTCAGAGGCTACGGGCGCAAGGCAGGGAACAACCCAGGATGGGGTGCAAACCCATTGCAGGGCACACTCACACCATTCACGCACGCAACTCCAATTAGCCTCAGCATATTTTTGGACTGTGGGGGGAAACCGGAAGAAACCCCACAACAATACAGGGAGCACACATAGGACCCTGACGGAGACTCAGAAACCCTGGCCCCAGAGGTGACAGTGCTAACCACTGCACCACCAGGCCGCCCCATTAGGGAGCATTATCAATCAAAACTAAAAAATAGCAGCGGAATGGAAATGCATTGACAAGGTACAGGTTTAATAAGTGCTGACAGTGCAGAGTCTGTGATGAGGAAGTAGAGGACACTGAACGAAACAGGCTGGGTTCACTGTCATTACCAAGGAGACGGTGCTACATCTTTAAGATAAATATGACAAGGGCATCATCCTCCCAAGGAACGACGGCACTCTGGCATCCATAATAATGACGAACTGGACATTTGTAGCAGGCTCTGAGCCTCTTCTTGTCAGAACGGTTCATGTGTTTTACGGTGTCTTTGGAATTCAGCTTATCCTCCGATAACCCAGCAGATAAGACTGATTTGGTCCCAGCTTATAAAGCACAGATGAATTCGACTGAGCGAGAGGAGGATGTCGGGAATGAGGAAATTCGATTTAACCTGTCGGTGCCACCTATCGATTCCATGTCGCCATTTCCTGACTGGGAACAATAAAGCATGTTTGTGCGTGAGACAGGACACCTTAATTAGACACCTGCTAAGTGACAGTGATTAGCACTGTCTGAATGCCACCGAGGGGCCAGCCGGCACAGAGAGGCTAGCTGGCATTCAGGACAGGGAGGAGAGTGTGAGCAGGGTTACCTTTGTGTCCCTCCGTCTGATGGGCAGTGATGACCAGCTCCTTGGTGCCGTCTGGCTTTTCGTGGGTCCAGCTCACCTGCACCACGCTCACACTGGCATCACCTGCCTGGAACTGGCAGGGCAGCCGGGAGGGCGCTCCCTCCATGGAGCGTATAGCGGGAGGGGGCTCTAAAAACTGGGCCCATACAAAGGGCACTGCAGAGAGAGAGACAGGGACGGGGGGGGCAGATAGAGAGGGAAAGGGGGGATAGAAGGAGGGGAGAGGGAGAGAAGGAGAGAGGGAGGGGGAGAGAAGGGGGAGAAAGAAAGGAGGGAGGGAGAGAAAGTGAGGGAGGAGATCGGGAGGGGGGCGTGGGGGGAGAGGGTGTAACCTCGGGTGTAGATCTGGGGGGTC
>JAAGVU020000078.1:537328-548697 GCA_011763525.2 Mormyrus iriodes | reverse complement strand
TATACACACACACACACACATACATTGCATTCTTAAATTTTGATAGGCTTGTTTACAGACTAAAATTTTCAGTTGACAAGTATATAACAGAACGGGACTCACTTGGAAACAGTATATCGTACTGATTACTTTGTGACTTGATGATAAAAATAGTAATATAATATAAAAAATGTACACAGCTCCTGTAGGAATGTGCTTTATCTACAACATCGTACTGTTAGTACCTTCTCGATACCCTTTCAACCCTCAAATTGAGATCTTACATATGTCTCCTGATAATTAATATATTCCATGCCCGCAATAGTTAATAATAAAGATTTTTATCATTTGTAATTAATAAATCTATCCATCTTCCAATTATCCTCATCCAGTAAAGGGGGGCGGGGAGGCTAAAGTTTGTCCCAATAACAGGGGGCAGTCTCATTTTCAAAAAAGCGCTGGGACATTAGCAAAACAGGAAGAAAAGAGGACAGTCTTTGAAGAATTACTTGAAAAAAATATTATGAGCATGAGGAATTGTTACTGTGGAATTAAGTTATAGGCAAAAACAGGACCAAGGACCAACGCATTTCCGAAGCTGGGTTTGTAGGACCTAATAAGTCATGAAATGATGTCAACCACTTGGAAACAGGATGCTGCTCAAGAGGTCAGCTGCAGCAAAGTGGCGTGGCTTCTTCAGTGTCAGACTTGTGTAAGAGCCCCGTCACCGTGGCCGCAAGTTGGCTGTTCTTGATCTCCGCAAATCAGGCTGCAGAACATCGGCCACCCGGCCGCTTATCGTATCCAAACGATGTCCACAGGGACCCATAGAATCTGTATATACACATTTAATTTGTTAGTGGATGCCAGTCTAAAGCTGCCTAAAATATTACCCATTCACACAGCTGGAGATTTTAACTGGAGCCACACTCAGGATAAGCGTATTGTCCCTACAGCAGAGCAGTAAACCTTTGCTGCCTGCTGCTGCTTGTGTGACATTTACCGTTTTACCGCAAAAATGCCGTAACAAAGACTGCATGGTTGGGGGAGGGGGGGTCGTCTGTCAGTGTCCCCCCCCCCCCCCCGAAGATAAAAATGCGAACTGTAGAAAGTCCAGTTGTTATGAAAGCAGTGGTTTTTATTTTTGTAATACCGTGGAAAAATAATTACATACAATTTGAAAAAATATTGAATAAAATAAAATAAAAAGTAAAATGTAAGAACCTCTTTTTCCTTTTTTGTACATTTTTTTCTTTAAGAACAGTACGCAGAAAAGAGTAACAGCTTTATAACCCATAAAGACAAAAATACAGAGTACAGTCCTATCACTGGTATAAAATAACAGTATAATGAGAATTAGAGTATGGACAGGTCCTATTACAGGAAAATACAGGGGAGTGCAGAGACATTCCGGATTGTTCTGCCACACCCCCCATCTCTCTCTCTCACACACAAACACAGACATACAGACACAGAATTTCTAATGTACCCAGCGAAACACCTTTCCCCTCCTTACCCGCCACACCACCCATCGTGGAAGGATTATGGACTCTGCAGCTGATAATTTTCAGTAAAAGAACCTATAATGAGGAATTCACCTTGTTTGAACACACTGAGAGAGGACAGGACAGAATTGGTGACAGGATGAAGGATGAGGAATCTCAGTCTGCTCTCCACCCTGCAGTCTGCACCTCCTGATTCCTCCATCTGTGGCTCCTTCCATTCCACCGTTGGCCTCACCCGGTCCGCCTACTGACCCACGGAGAGGTTTCAGTGCATATTAATGACTGCTGCATGCGTTTCACCACTTTGTTATCCTCCAACCTACAATCTTCCCTGGTGCCTAGGTAGTTTTAAAAACACAGACTCTACAGACCACTCTGGACTGGTGAGGAACCGGTCTGTACAGAAGATCTTTGCCTAGTCCAGCGTGTCTTTAGAACCATTCTGTTCATCAGAGCAAAAAATAACACTATATATATTATGTATATAAGTATAAAAACTATATACATATAGCCACAATCATATTCCTAATAGTAATATTAACCTAATAGTAATACATAATTTATATCAGGAAGGCATTCATAAAAGATAAATTGTGAAAATAAAAAAAGTACAAATCAAGTCAGATTCATTTTTTTGTTTTTAACGGAGGCACCCCCTCCCCCAAAAACACCTATTTACAGTCTTTAACCTACTTATGTTTTCACCTGGAAGAAAACAGGAGTTCTGGAAGAGAAAATGTGAAGATTCTTCTTTTATTAAAAACGAGTTCTAGACGGAAAGAGAAACTAGGTTTACTACTTATGTGGGGCCCAGTGAGGGCATTATACTGTATACGGTACATTACTGTATATGCATGGTTACTGGATGTCCTGCTCTGGCTGTCGTGGTAACTGGTGCTGCACTGCGCTAATCGCCATGGTGAGTGTGACTAAGACAATCCCCCCCCCCCCCACTACCTCCCACCAAGGCTGACCTTTTACATTAACTTCCACGCTGGACTTCTCAAAATGTTTTCATGCTGGAGGCTGAAAGGGACAAGTCACCCGCCCCACACCCCCCCACTCGTCTACCTCCAAGGTGCCCTTGCATTCCTCTAGATACGGAGGTCCTTTAATAAGCATTTACATTGCAAATACTGGTTTTCATAAGGTGAACAAGACAGTGTTTGGTACAAATGTCACACCTGTCTGCCCCTCCCGAACCCCCCTGCTGCCCTTCCACACACCACGTCATTCGTGGATCCTGCAAATGCAGCATAATAAAACATCTCCTTCACCTAAAACACGCACCATTGCCACCTTAAGCAACAGGGGGAGGGTGACCAAGCAAACAGCAGCTTCCATATTCAGTGGCCCGCTAGGCCAAACTTAATTCCGATTCCGGGTCTTTCCGAGAAGCCTGTCAACTGTGCGGCTGTAAAAATCTTCCACGTCGATCACACAGTAATCTGGTCTCTAATCGGAAAGGTGAAGCAGTACCAAGTCCCCGTGGTAAACTGTACACCGATGCAGTATGTCGTGCTCTGATAGGCTACATAAATACCAGCGTACAACAAGAATGCCGATGATTAGTTACGTGTACCGAAGAGAAGACCATCAACATGGAGATAGCCACAGGGCACCATGGGATATCTGACATCCTTCCTCTTCCTGCATCCCTCCGACAGCCCACTGTAGACAAACTTCTGGTGAATGTCACCCAAGTAAAGACACACGACTCTATCTTTGAACCTTTGGTCCACAAATCCTTATAAAAATATTGTAAAAATGCCTCTAAATGTATTTTTTTTCCGCGTAGATATAAACATGATAAAAAACAAAGTTCTATTCTACTGTGCAAGTGAGAGACAGATACAGTAATAGGGGAAGGGTTCTGTACAAATTTTGGCAAATTATTAAATGCATATGGTGTTCCCCATCTTATAAGAACTTACCATGGTAAACTATGGTAAAATCAGAGTGTAGAAATGGTTAATTAATGGGGAACACACTGATACATCCTGCACAACAGCCTATTGTAAGTTTACAAAAATCATACCTTATACATTATACTAATTTTCCTAGCATGACGTCACACATGAATTGCGTGTGGTGAACCGCACTCCAGTCCGGGCGTAATGTATTATACACGGGTAACCCCTCATGCGTCCCGCACAGTTTTGATCTTGGCACGTCAGGCTCAGCTTCCGCTATACGTGACATCCATCATGACTAGCGAGTGGCTCGAGCCCGCTCCCCTTTTTCAGAGCGCACAGGGCATGCGGGAGGTCCGGGCCGGGCCAGACTGTGAGCGCGCTTTTAGGCCCAGCGTGCGGGAAGGTCTTGGGCTTGAGCAGACGACGTATGAGCGGCCGCGTGCCTTTACGCACAGAAGAATTATGTTCCATAAAATGCTTGAGTCGCCCACAAAAAACTGTCCGTTCTCATCACCTGGTCCTGTCTACTGCCGTTATTTAGAGAGGCGGAAATGAGTATGGCAGAGACCGGCTGAGACAGGCAGAGAAAAGGGGGATGAGATGGAGATGTGATGCCCCTAACCCTGCTGCTCCCCCGGGGCCCTCCTTTCTTCCTCTGGCTCACGCTGTCGTCCATCTTGCTTGTAATTTCCATGATCTTTCATTTTTTCCTCTCCTTGATTGTGGCTTTCGCTTGCAGCTTCAAAAGCTGAGGAATCAATAGATGCATGTGTGTGTGTGTGTGTGCGTGTGTGTGTGCAGGTGGACTGTATGTGCATGTACGTGTGTGATCATGAATGCGCATGTGCATGTCACACATGGGTCTGCATGCGCTGCGTGTGCCTGTGCGAGTATTCCGATGGCTGTGAGGTGTAAGAGAAGCGTGCGGACGTGCCGTACTTGCTGAGCCCAGCTTCGGGCCCCGCCCCCGAGCCCGGTCCCACGGTGGGCCCCGTCCCATACATCTCGTAGGCCGGCCCCCCCTCCAGGGGCGGGGCAAAGCCCAGGCGGTAGGAGTACTGCCCGGGGTAGCCGTAGTTGTCATAGGCGAGCTGCGTGGTGGAGTCCAGCAGGCTGCAGTCTCCGGGAAACTCGCCAGCCTGGGGAGCGGGGTTTGAAGGTGGCTGCTGTGATTGGCCGGGCCGGGAGAAGGTGTTAAACTGGGCATAACTGTTATGGGACAACCTAGATGGGGGCCTTGGATCGTAACAGGCTCCCCGGGCCCCTGCCGCTCCACCCGTGGCCCCAGTAGCGCCGGTGGTGGTTGAGGGTCCGCTGGCGGATCCGGCTGCAGTTGCCCCTGTGGGATTGGTGGGCCGGTACTCTGGGTAGAGCATGGTGCGGGATGAGGGTCGTGTGTCCTCGTGAGCCGTGGCCCGGACATTGTAGTAGCCATTCGTGGGGTCCTGAGAGCACAGAGGTTCGCTGTGAGCTTACTGCTAACGTGCTAATGCACTAACACGCTAATGCCTGATCAGCGTAACGGGCACGGTGTAAGCGGGTACATGTGATGTGCACGTGCAAGAAGGACAACCACCAAGCATTCAAAGGAATCTCACACCCCTGGAAAAGTTAGTTAGTTAGTGATGGACAAAATGACGTCTCATGAACCATTTGCTGTATTTTTGACCCCACTAGATGGCGCTCTTGGTTTGCTTTGGAGAATGCTTTGTGCCCTTTTTCTAAACAGAGTGCACCATCTAGTGGGGTCAAAAAATACAGCAAATAGTTTATGAAACGTCATTTCATCCATCATTAGTGTTAGTGTCTGGTCAGTGTCTGATCAGGGTAAGGTCATTAGTGGTCACTGTATGGTCAGTGTATGGTTGGTCTGTGGTCACTGTACGGTTGGTGTGTGGTCATTGTATGATCACTGAATGGTCAGTGTGTAGTCAGTGTATGGTCAATGTGCGGCTGGCATGCAAACCTTCAGCTCGTACTCCTCGCGGGTGTCAAGTGTGTCACTGCGCAGGTCCTGCTTCAGGTCAATATCATCCTTGAAGGGCTGAGTGGAGGGAGAGAGGGAGACAGAGGGCAGAAACTAAACCATCAAAGGACAAAAACACACACCCACACGCGCGCGCGCACACACACACACACACACATACACACACGCACGCACGCACACACGCACATGCACACGGGCACGCAGGGGGGGGAAGAAGGACAGAGTAGGAAGGAAGGAAGGAAGAGGAAAACAGACAGAGATCAATTGACATCAGCTGTTACTCTGTGAAGATGAAAAGGTTAATTAGTGAAAAGGGTTAAACTTGGGGCAGGTAATAATTAGCACCAAGGAAAGAGGTTAGGAGGTCGTTATAGAGTAGTTAAATCTTTTAGTGAGTCAGGTGGGCATGTATCCCGAACAAAAGTGTGGCAGGAGTCAGGCATAGACAGGACAGCCTTTCTCAGCATCCCTGGGCCCACTGTCGCCATGGACACTCACGGAGTACATGGCCTTGACCATGCGTGTCGCCGTGGAGACGGTGGAAGTGTCGTCCTCCAGGCTGTGTGTTTCCTTGTTGACTGTCTCCACCTTGATGTCCGGCTTCCCCAGTGTCACCCCCCGCCGACCTAGAGGCGATGAGGAAAAAAATGGAGAAAAAAAAACAGTTTTAATTACATTCTCAGGACATCCATCTTCTGTAAGCGCTTCGAGCCTATCCGAGGAGGCAGCGATCACACACACACACAGACACACACACGCACACACACACACACAGAGGCTATGGGCCATTCAGAGGCCCCAGTTCACCTGACCACATGTTTTTGGGCTCTGGCAGGACACCAGAGTACCCAGAGGAAACCTGCTAACAAACAAGCTACGCAGGCGGGGGAATCAAACTAACAGCCTTGGGGTTTGAGCTTACAATGCAGTCCACGCTCTCAGTAGCTGTAAACCTGTCTATGGTTCTCCATGCCATTAATTTCGCAACAGTCTGTGTGAGCCTACGGATATTATCCCCATGTGTGATATCCCTGCTCATGCATGTAGAACGTGTTCAGATGGTGGGGGAATGCCGAGCCTGGCCCGGCGGAGCGCCACCTAGTGGCCGGAGGATCACGTACTTCCTTTGCGCTGGCGGTACAGAAAGAAGGCCAGCGCTAGCAGGCAGAGCAGCAGCAGGATTGAGGAGCCCACGGTGCCGCCTGCGATGATGCCCACTGGCACCATCTCTGTGCAGGAGAGAGAAGAGACATCGGCACGATGTCAGCTTACGGGCCCCCTGGTGGACTCAGGCCAAACATGCCTCATACTCGCCAGCAGCACAATTATAAGTGGGGTAGCTTTGGGTGAGAATGCGGTTGGGTTTTTTCGGTTGCGCCTGCCGCCTGCCTACACGGGGAAACGTGGCGGACCTGTCTCCTCGAGCGTGATGATCATGGTTCCCGGGCCGAAGGCATTCCAGGCGGTGCAGTTGTACGGCGAGTGGAAGTCGGATTCCATGACGTTGTTGATGGTGAGGGTGGAGAGCACGGCGCCGCCCTGGGGTTGGGCTTTACTCTGCTCCACCGTGTACCTCTCCAGCAGCGTGCCCTTTTCCTTCTCCCACACGTTCTCCTTCCACGCCCACACCTGGTGGGGACGGACCACACACACAGGTAATCAAACCAACACGCTCCTACCTGCACCAGCAGGGGGCAACCCAAAAGCCTCTGTGCGCAGACACAAACAGATCAGAAATTAATCACCCGCAGTTCTCTGCTGTGTGGAACAAAGAGCTGCGCTCACTCCTGTGTCTCCCTCCTGATGTTTCGGAAGCTCTGTCTCACACACGCACACACACACACACACCTCTTTGCAAGACCGGTATACAAAAGGAACAGCCATCTACAGGTTTCCGTCTTTAAAGTGCACTGAGGCAGTTCTGCTGTCATATGAGGGAAATGAAAGCATTAAACATGAATAGAATGACATGTTTTGATAATGTACCTTTTAGCCTAGAACAGAACGGGAAAAACAGCAGAAAACGAAACGGAACCCCCTCTCCCTCCCTGCCAGCCTGTCACACTGGTACGCTCCAGTGCGTCACATGACCCTCTGGGTTCCTGCCGTAAGTTTTGACTGTGATGTCATGATGAATTGTACTTACAGAGTGCTTACATTAGCGGAACTTCAAGACGTCCCGCGTGTCACAGATGCCAAGATTTTCATCTGCAGTCGCTGTGGTGTTCTCCGAAAAATGACCCTGTTTCCCCTTGAACTTTTAATCCATACTGTCTATATAACTAATCCTGCTGCTTCCGTGTGTATATGTGGGAATCTGTCAAACATGACATGGTGATTGGAAGCGATGTTAACATCTAGGACCCACAAGGAGGTGTAAACACTGGAGGAGTCAGTGGAGTTCTGCACCAAGGTTCTGGAGTTCTGTCAGGTAACCTGCTGCCAAGACAACACCAGCCCTCTGCTTCAGAGGGTCACTTAAAAACTGGATTTCAAACATAACTCCACAAAAATTAAATTATTAGATTTATTGATCACAGAGGGAAATTCTTGATTGTATGGTTGCGTAAGGAAGATGATCTGTGAACAATTAACTGCTAACAACAGGGTAGTATGTCGCTCTCTGACCAGGTTTTCTGGTTCAAATCCTGTGGTCCAGGGCCCCAGGTCCACCCCCAGTTGCTCCAGGGACTGGCTGACCCTGCTTCCTCAATTGTACCTCACTTTGGATAAAAGTGTCTGATAAATAAGTAAATGTGCAGCAACTGTTTTTCTCGCAGCGGTCAGCTGTGTCCCCTCACTGCCATGTCCGGGTTTATGTCTGTAAAAAATGTATATCTGGGAGACATGCAAAACCAGAGCAACGCTTCTGTAGACAAAGCTGCTGTCGTCATGGAGACCTCAGGACAGCTATGGAAAAACGGGGCACATTTGATTTGGCCAATGGGAGAGACCCTAGAAGAAATGGAGTCGAGAGAGATGGGATGGAGTGATAGAAGACATAAGAGTGAGGAGGGTGAAAGGTAGAGAGGAAGGAAGCAAATCTGTAGAGTGAAAATGTAGCATTTAGGAGATGTAAGGAGAGATTTGGTGGTGGTAGGGCCAGAATATCAGACGACAGAACGCACTACGATAAAAAAGGGAGCGCAGGAGGCAAGCACAGACAGAGAAGAAAGGAAAGAAAGATAGCAGGTGACCGGGGAGAGGGAAAGAGTGATATCAGGGGACAGGGGAGAGGGAAAGAGTGATGGCAGAGGACCGGGGAGAGGGAAAGAGTGATGGCAGGGGACCAGGGAGAGGGAAAGAGTCATATCAGGGGACCAGGGAGAGGGAAAGAGTCATATCAGGGGACAGGGGAGAGGGAAAGAGTGATGGCAGAGGACCAGGGAGAGGGAAAGAGTGATAGCAGGGGACTGGGGAGAGGGAAAGAGTGATAGCAGGGGACCGGGGAGAGGGAAAGAGTGATATCAGGGGATGGGGGAGAGGGAAACAGTGATAGCAGGGGATGGGGGAGAGGGAAAGAGTGATGGTAGGGGAACGGGGAGAGGGAAAGAGTGATAGCAGCGTACCAGGAAACGCCATACTCACTATCTTGTCGGGCGGAGGAGTGCTGGCGATATAACACTTGATCTCGCCTTTCTCTCCCCTAACTGCATACTGGATGGGGTCACTGGAGATAATAGGAGGACCTGGAAAAGATGATAGAGAAGCCTTATTGGTATGACTGTCTTAATCGTGGTTTTCTTGGCCCACGGTTGGCTGGACTGAGACAGAGTGCAGGTAAGAGTCAGATCCCACCCTTTCCACTCTACCTCATTTCTGCATCTCTGTGCTGTTGTTCTTGTTAGGGGGACAAGTTTTTCGGCTATGTAGGCAGAACATAAAACTTGTTTTTCCTTTGATTCCCAGACTCCTTGGTGGTTTCACGTCTACTGGTCTGCAGAGCCTACCTCTAACATTTGATCCATTGTTTCCACGAAAACCATTGCTTAACAGAGGACCTACAGCCCTCCAGCAGATTGAGGGCCACTAATACTCTGCCAACACTACGGTACATCCCTCCGTGGGACGGCTACATGTTCCAGGGCCGCCCTGCAGGTACACTGACCGTTAACAGTAAGTGTTACTTCTGTCTCCCCGACGCCGATCCGTGGGACGATGGCCTTGCAGACGTATTGACCTGCGTCCGCTTGGCTCACGGACTTCAGAAAGAGCTGGTTGTTGTTACTGAGGACCTGGGGGAAGGCATGATGGGAAGGGTAAGATGCTAGGTACACAGCTGGGTAGGGGGAAGGGGGGGAGGGGACACTGACCATGTTGGAGCCCTTCTTGGTCCAGGTGAGAGTCAGAGGGGGATTTCCGGACCACTTGCAATTCAGGGTGACATCGGAATCGACATCCACAGTCACGGGACGTGGCTCCACAACCAGGATAGGGCCAACTGTGAGGGAGAGGCATTGGGGAGAAGGAAGAGAGATCAGGCGGGAGACAGGAAGAGGAAGTGATGTCACGCAGCAGATACACAGATACTCACAGTGCACATCTACCAGGATGCTGACATTGGTGCTGCCCACCGCGTTGAACACCTGGCAGGACAGTGGCTCCGTGAAGAAGGAGGGGTCAGCCACCGTAACGTACACGCTGTCCCGCGCACCCTCCAGCAGCACCCCGCCTTTAGCCCACCTGTGGGGGGGGGGAAGCGGGGGGGGGGGGTCACACACAGATACACACAAATGGGGAGAGGGGGCTGTGAGCATCAGACGAACAGCCGCGTGACCTGTAGCCCATGATGGGGGGGTTGGCGGTGGCCTGGCAGGTGAAGGTGACCCTCTCACCCTCCAGCACGGAGCGAGGCTCAATGGACAGCAGCACGGTGGGGGGGTCTGTGGGGGGGTACCGGGGAGAGACACATGTTAGGTGGCAGCCTAGGAGACACCGGCAGAGCAGCTCACGCACACTCATGCTCACACACTCACACTCAAACATGCTCACACTCACACAAGCTTACACACACTCACACTCAAACATGCTCACACTCACACACGCTTACACACACTCATACTCACTCATGCTCACACTCACACATGCTCACACACTCACACTCAAACATGCTCACACTCACACATGCTCACACACTCACACTCAAACATGCTGACACTCACACACGCTTACACACACTCATACTCACTCATGCTCACACACACCCATGCTCACACTCACACATGCTCACACATTCACACTCAAACATGCTCACATTCACACTCAAACATGCTCACATTCACACTCAAACACGCTCACACTCAAACACGCTCACACTCGCTTACACACACTCATACTCACTCATGCTCACACTCACACATGCTCACATACTCACACTCAAACATGCTCACACTCACACAAGCTTACACACACTCATTCACACACATGCTTACACACACTCATGCTCACACATGCGTACACACTCACACTCAAACATGCTCACACACACTCATGCTCACACTCACACAAGCTTACACACACTCATTCTCACACTCATAGACGCTCACACTCACACACATTCACACATGCTGGCACTCACGGTGCACGTTGAGCACCACAGTGGTGCGCCTGCCCTTGGGCACGGCCAGGTTGGTGGCCACACAGCTGAAGTTGTGGCCTGTGTCGGTGTCAGCCGGCACAATGGACAGGAAGCTGCGGGTGGTCACCCTCTTCCTATCATGTAGCACCTCCTGGAGGACACACCGGGTGGGGGGTATCAAAGTCAGGGCAGGCAGGGAGACGCCATCACCCTAAGACAAGCTGAGACTCCTAAATGCTCCCTGAAGCAGGCGGCAGGGTGAGGGCTGTGGGGGTATCATACCGGGGGGGGGGGGGGACAATAAAACACCCCCCCCCTGGGCAAACCGGGGAAGGAGAGGGCTGGCGGGCCAGAGAGAGAGACAGAGGGGGGTGGGGGGAGAGAGAGTGAGGGGGGGAGAAACA
>JAAGVU020000078.1:494264-515437 GCA_011763525.2 Mormyrus iriodes | reverse complement strand
GTCAGTGGACCTTGCTGGAAAAAGAATCTGTTGGGAAAGCAGATGGATGTGGTTACTTTCTCAGAGGCAGGGATTACACAGTATTGATTCGGCTCTGCCTGCTGTGAAATACTTAAGGCAGTCGTATAGCGTTGCGGTTTAGGGAATGAACTCTGCACCTTGCAGGCTGCCTCTTTGAGCGCCGGCGGTCCCTGGGCAGGCAATGCCACTGCAAGCAGCCGAGCCGCTCAAATCGAGCATGTCATGCAGGTGAATGCAGACCCCTGGTGGTGCTGGGGCTGGTGGTGGTGGGGGGGTTAGAGCTTCCGTATGAAAGGGAGGGTCTCTGATTAAGTTGGAGACCAGTCCTGGCAGTAGATGTGACATCCTTCAGCATTCATCCCTCTTTTCAGCGTGTCGGAGAGGAGGACGCAATCCAACAAACATTAACTCCAGCAGTAATGAGAATTGGGACTGTAATGTAAAATCTATTGTGTTTTCATAGCTGTAATTGATCTGGGACTCACACACTGTCTGTCGGTTGTCTGTTGATTTCTGTGTGTGTGTGTGTGTGTGTGTGTGTGTGTGTACATGAATACGCACGCTTCTGTAATTATTACATTGTAGGGAACAGATTTATCCACAATGTGATAAAAACCTGCAACTTTTTTTACCTTTTCGGGACATTTTTCTCTGGCCCCACAAGGATATGCTCGATTTTATATGAAATCCGTGACAGTAATCCAAAAACTAAAAATCTTGTATTGTATTTTGTATTTGTATTTTGTTTGGGTACTAATGGTTAAGGTTAGGGCTGGGTAGGGGTTAAGGATGTCATTGCTGGGATTAGGGTTATGCCCATAGAAATGAGTGTCTGTGTTTCTCTCCTTTGTCAAAGATGTTCTTTTGCATCACACTGCAGCGGTTTAATCTCAGCTGGGAGAAATTATCTAATGTGATAATTAGCAGCGGATGAAAGCCAATAGCGTCCCCCCCCCCCAGCTGGGAAGCACCGGCTAGAAGTGGGGTGGTTTCTATGCCATATTTTGACTGTTTGAAATTCTGCTGCGTTGTTGTAACCCCAGTTAAAAATGTATGTATCAAAGCTAACTTTTGCATAACATTCTTCTTAAACATTCCATTTTAATTTCAGTATGTTATTGAAATGCCATAATTTTATTAAAATTGTGGGATTTGCCACCGCCCTCCCCCCAGCCCTGGATTTGTATAGTTTGTTTCTTTGATTGCCTTCAGGTTTGTGGGCTGGTGTGGCGCGTTACTCCAGAAGGGCTGTCCAGCGGAGACCCCCTTGCCTCCCTACCCTCCACCATTATTTATGTTTGTCCCTATATGTTTAAACCCCCCCGCTCAGTGTGAGAGGCACATTCCCTTGTCTGCGAGGCTCCTTGAGTTTGCTATTGATGGACACGCCCGCCAGGCGCTAGTTGCTCAGGCAGAGAGCCGTTAATCTCCTCAACTGCCACACTTAGCTTAGAGTATGTTTTCCTCTCACTCAACTGTACTTAATGTAACTCATAAAGGAAACAAACTAATAAAGCGAAGCCCACACTGTGTGACCGCTGTTCCGCCCGGGGGGATTAATGAGTGTCGTAAACCTGTCGGCGCCACTCCATTCCGGCCCACTGTCCCTCCTGTGCCCCCTCCCCTTGCCCCTCCCACCCTGCGTCCCTCTGGGTCTCAGGTATCATGGACGTGCATTGTTTCAGGAGCGCTGAGGCCCGTGCCACCTGCGGGGGTCAGCTGTCATGCGTGTGTTTGTCTGTGTTGTTCATCTTTGCCGGCAGCATGTGGATGTGTTTTGTGGGCCTGATTTGTGGCGCCCCCTGTTTACGGCAGCTGTGTCGAAAGGCCGCACTTCAAGGAACTGCTTCCTTGTTAGGTCACTTGCTCAGCGCTGTAAAACACACAGGATACGTAATGCAATTGGGGCACCTGCTGGAGTGCGTGTGCGTGTGATTCTGTCATCAGTGCAGAAAATAACAGAGTGAGCGTTAATGGCTGCCTTTTGAGGCTTTATGCCGCTGCAAGCAAGGCCTAAATAAAACGAATGGACCTACTTCCTTTCTCATTAGTACTTCTTCTCTCCATTACTGAGCCCTGTTAATTTTTGGACATATTCCTCTAAGCTTTAGCTGCTGCATAACCCCAGCAAGGCTGCTGCTTAACCTGCTGGTGCGATGATGATGATGATGATGATGATAATAATAATAAAATATACAATGCCAGATACAGAGCATGCAGCCTCCCCTGCTCATCTTATCTATCTTAAGCTCCTTTGCACACAGCTGTGTAAATCACCTAGGAGTACTCCCATCCTGTATCTCTTGCTTCCTCTGGGTTGGGCCCACAAATGTAACTGGAGGCTGATGATGGAGTTGTAACTGGGTGTAAATTCAATGTGCTGTGGGGGCCCATCGTTTTGTGCCTCTGTTCTTCTCCCCACCTTTCATTTTGTATGAGTTCCCGAACTACGGTGTCCCACAGTGTAAGAGACTCTCTGTGCCTCACGCAGTGGGTCTGTTCCTGCCCCGTTGCCCGGGAGGAAAGACAGCCAGAATGGATCGCACGGAAGCGCTCTCGGCCGGATGAAGCGGGCACACGCTTGCAGACGGAAATGCGCTGTCGCAGCCGGGGACCGCAGGGGCCGGGGGAGTCGACCTGCTTAATAACGACCTTGCGAATAATAAAGCTTACTGAGTGCATGGGAACCCCTAGCTCATCTCGGGGAAGAAGTAAAAGGAGAGCAGCCTTTACATTTTAGAGCATAAAATTGTCCTTTCATGTAATAGCAGTGCACAGTGTTGGTAAATGATGTCCATTTAAAATCCATAAAACCATTATTGTGCATAATACCATATTAATATAGTGGGAAACGGATGCAGTAAAACGGCGAACGTGAAACGCTGAGTGAACAGCCTCGTTCTCTCTGTCATTCTCTCTCTTTTTGTCTCCCTCCCTCTGTCTGTCATTCTTTGTCTTGTTCTCCCCCTTCTCTTTTTCTGTCTCTCAGTCTCTGTCTCTGTCTCCTTCTTTATCTCTTTCTATCCATCTGTCTATATCTGTCTTTCTGTGTGTCTGTCTGTGTTTCTCTGTCCCTTATTTGTTTCTTGCCCTTAGTTTTTTTTTTTTGGTGGTGCCTGACACCTTTTAAAAAACAGCTATTCCATGGAGTTTTTCTGAGAGGCACGCCTCTCCCTAACACGGACTCTGTCCAATAGGGAGTTTTTCAGTTTATTACTGCTAAGCTCCCTGGGTAATCCTGCAGACCCCACTATGGGGTTTTATAATACAAGCACTGTTTATTTCTTTTAACAAGCATGTATGTGTACCTGCGCAGTTTGACTTTAAATATATTTCGTAGTAAAAAAAGAAATAACTGCAGCTGGAGCCCCAGCAATGCCATTTGGCTATTTGCAAGGTGCATTATCATAAGAATGGCTGCTTTTTTGTTTTTATGTGGCTGTTGTTTAAATCCCTAAACAAAATCGCAAACTGATTTTTATGGGGAATAATACAAGCCACGCATTTCCCTCTCATTTCCCGGTAAGAGCTCCGTCTGGGGGAAGGTGTGCTGTGTCAATTCAGAAGGGAACAAAACGGAGAATAGCTCATAAAACTCTCCTTGGTGTTTGTATGTAGTCACTATTGTACCATTTACAGTGGCATAAATAAATAAATTGGAGAGATAATATGTTCCAAGGCGAAATCGATTTCTGTAAGGTTTTTTTCTTAATGCTTATTCTTGCTTCCTCTCCCGTTTATACAATCCTGTGTATTTAAAGACATTAAATTTTACACAGTTGTATGAAATGCAGGCACAAAATTATATTTCTTTTTGCAGGGTGTACCACGCATTGTTGTTTATTTATGAGCCGAGCACACCCTGTCTGATCCACCAGGGAATATGGAAATGATTTCTGGGAGTGTGTGATATTTAATTCAGGACGCTATGTGACAGGCTGGCTGCTCGCGATGTGATTGCACTCTGGGTAGGGCAGCTCTAATAGTTACAGGGTCTATCGTAGGACGACCTTTCAGTACCTGGCTGTGCGTGCAGCTCCACCCGTGTCCAATTTGCCTTATTTTTTTTGCAGCAGTGTTACCATTAACGGCCTCCGTATTTCCCCAGCTTGTACTGGGTGGGTGGGGAGCTAGAGTGCCAGGGTCGGCTGGTAGCCTCGTTTACGAAATCTGAATCATTCAGGGTGGTGATGAGAAGCAGAAGTCATCTTTAGAAGTTGCTCTTTGTTGACGGCACTGTGTGGAAAACCCCGGCGATGCCTTAAAGGTTATGCTGGCTTCTTTGTAGGTGTCGGCCTCACTAATGTGATCACTTTCACGGCCCATCTGAGCACTGGTGTTTCTCAGAACAGAACCTCTGCCAGCGTCGTCCTTTGGGTCACGACCCTATTGTTTGAATTGAGGATATAACCCAGCTCGCTGACCTTTTCTGGTTCTGGAACCCCAGGTAGCTCCTCTCCAAGGAAAGAGCTGAGGCCAGGCCTGGCCGCAGCAACAGGTGCTCGTTGCAAACTCCCAGGCTGAGCGACATCAAAGATCTGCCTATTGTAACATGCTTATAAAATCCATAATGCTTTTAAGAGAAAGGTAAACATTGTGATTAAATCAGCTATATTGATTTAAAAATGCAGACCCTGGCCAGCTCCTTGGGCACTGTCTAAAGGTCTGTTATGTTGTTCTGTCCTGACAGCCTTCATTTTAATAGCCTGCATTAGCTTTAATGGCACACTCGTATCAGGCAGATGTATTAAGATTATGGGACAGGAAAGATTATGAAAGCAAAATGCAGAGCAAGTGTCAGGTGCAGCTTGTGCTTATTTGTCGTGCCATTTTTCCTGAATAGTACTTCATGTTCAGCAGCCAACTTGTTCCTCCACTTCCACTCCGCATGGACTCAGTGCGGTGTTTTATTGAGCTGAACCCGTCATGCCTGGCAGTAGCCTGGTCTCCAACTGAACAAGCAGTTGCCGGTTTGGTGAGTTTGGCTAGGGTTGCCTACCATTCCAATGGTGGGGTCCCTTCAAGCCATTCACTTTCGCAGAGCCCCCTGGAGGCAGAGCCTGTGCTTGTGTCAGGCATGCAGTGGATTGCACAGGGCGCTGTTTGTTATCTGCACTTTACATTATTAATGGGGTGAGCAGGAACACTCGGTGCAGTTCACAGGCGGAGGACTGGGGAAGAGGGGCTTCTACCCCTCACAGGAAATAGGAGTGTGTGTGTAAGACAGAGAGCAGGAAGGATGGGAAGAAACATGAACAGAGGACCATCATGAAGCCACCACATTTCAGCTATCATGTCACTGTAAAAATGGTGCTGCTTTGCTAAATCACGCCAGTGAGACATCACTCTGTTCCCCTGGTGCTTTTCTGTATGACTGCCTCACTTAAACGAGCTTCCAATTTGAGCGGCTTGCATCTGCACTACATGTGAAGAATAACACACGTGTGTGTTCCGGGTGCAAACACATAGGCTAATGATGGAGTTGTCTGCTGTTTCCTGCAGGTGGGCCACTCGGTACCACGCTCGCATGCTTCCAGTTCCATGCAGCCTCTTCTTAATGTCCCCCACCCCCCCATGCCGGCTGCCCCCCCCGGATTGCTGCTGTAAAGCAGGTTGACAGTGTGACTCCCGCTTGGCTGAATGCTAACATTGTATTTGTAATGTTGTAATTAGGCACGGTGAAGGGGGGGATCATTCTTTGCTGGTCTCTTATTGAAAAGGCTGTCTCTGATTAAAAACAGCTGACACAAGGTACACATGCTCATCTTAGCTAATTGCCGTTGCAGCAGTGCACTAATGAAATAATGAAGTGCAGTAGGCTCAAACCCATTGTCTTCACTGGGACACAGGCCAGGTGGGGGGGGGGGGGCACCCTCACGTCATTTAGGCACATTTACCTAGCATTCCACTCTGCTCCCGTCCTGCCTGGGATCTAGGTAGCCAGCAGCAGTGACCATCCTCTGGAGTGTTTCAAATGGAGGGAGGTTGTGCAGCCTCAGACCATAAACACACCATCTCACACCACTGCGCCCTCTATAGTCAGGTATGTAGTACAGTGTCTTTCTCTGGTTGGATGAGGTGTACAATTGCGTATGGAGTTATTTGGCTGTTTATGAGTTTGTAATATACCTCGTTGGTCATTCCTAAGTCCAGGAGCCATTTGCTTCCTCTGATGTGGTGTCATCCTCGCTGTGTAACTGTGCTTTTGACCTAGTGCCTTGTAAGAGGCCTAAAGAATCCAGCCCAGGCCCTAAAAAGAACCTCCAAGGTAGCACTGCAAAGAAGAGGAACCACTGGACTGCCTGTTGAAATGATTGGTTTTAGTTGGCCACCCAAACCAGCAGCTGACTCCTTTTTTGGGAGCATTTGCATGGATTTCCAGCATCTGTCCGCATCATCGCATTCCGGCCCGCTGGGCCTGGCAGCTCTGCTGCATGTGGAGTCTCTGTACCAGGTCTGGTTTGGCTGCTGCCCCTGGCTGGCTGATATGTTATCCATTCTGCATGAAAGGTAGCGCTGAAGCAGACCTTTACAGGCTGGAGCCTCTGTCCTGGGTGTTCCATTCTAGGGTCATTGTTAATCTCATTCTAATAGCAGGCAGAAACAGGATCTCAAGAAGCTCAGGCCCCAACACCTGGAAGCACTGAGAGTTTAGAGAGTCCCTGACGGGGCGGAACCCATTTGGCCAGTCTAATTCAGGGGTGGATTGTCGCTTATCTATTTCATCCAAGCCTCAAGTTTGGTCTTGATTATTCATTTGTTGGATGAATTATAAATTATGTGTATAGAGCTAACATGTGACTCTTTGTTTGGGGATGCCCTCATGACGGCGTGGCCCTGTTACTGATGTGTGTACGCAAGTACCTAAAATGATCCTCCAAGTCACTATGTTCTGGGTTGTATCACAGTCCATGTGTGCTGATCCAGAATTGAACGTGATATAGTGAAGCATTGAAGGTGCAGTGACGCAGTGACCTGCTCTGCTGTGCGCTTAGGGCTGCTTGTGTCAGTTGAGTCTGTGTATGTGTGGTCTAGGTATACCTTACATTGTGGGGACCAAATGTCCACAATGTGATAAAAACCTGTTTGACGTTGTGGGGACCATTTTTTTCGGTCCCCACAAGGGAAAACACAGTTTCATAAAAATCTGTGACTGCAATCAGAAAACTAAAAATGCCAAAATACATGTATTTTGTTTGTTTAGTGATGGGTATGGGTTAAAGTTGTCATTGTTGAGATCAGGGTTTTGACCACGGAAATGAATGGATGGTCCCCACAAAGATATAAGTACGTGCGAGTGTGTTTGTGTACATCCTGTACAGCCTTTAGGAGTAAGATAGAGAGATACTACCTGATGCATTCAGCTCAGGAGGAAGCCCCTCTTCTCAGCTATCAGAATAGTTTTCCATTCAGTACAAGGAGACAAGGTCTTTCTGATCCTGCAACTGAGAGCTTCCCAACCCATGCTCTCCTGGATGAAATCTAGTCTCAGCAAGGCACCCACACTAACACTAGATGCTGCTCCCTAAAAAGGCTTTCCCCAAAGGCCAGTCCAGTCCTGGTCTTCTCCTTAAGTGCTGAGTTATTCTCTGGAATAATGATTCACTCTCTGTTTTTTGGAAAAGATGAGATGAATGAATGTCTTGGGTGGGACTTTATCCGAGTGAGACATGTAGATGGCAGTGTAGCTGACAAACTCACGAGCTTTCCTGATGTCACCCCCAGTCAGTGATGGAGAACAGGATACCTAGAAATGACAAAGCTGTTGTTTGTGTGTGTCAGGGCCTGGGCAAGGTTAGGGCTATGTCTGGATGCATGTGATTGGCTACTGAAGAGGTTTCCCAGAGTCCCTTTGTGTACACACAACAAATTCCACTAAGACGTCGTCAGCTGGCGATACATCTTCGTGGCCTACAGAAACACATCTGAATTATTATGTATTATTTTACTTATTTTACATTTAGTCAGTTCACAACCTGCTTTTGCCCTTGTGCTCTCAATTTTCAAACGTAATAATTGAATCTTTTCTGCTAAAACTATTTGGCATTTAAATGTGAACCCTCTAATTTAATCATTTTGTAAATACGGTGTAGTACTAAGGTCTGTTAAACAACAAAACATATGAAAACATGCACTACAGCTCAGTATTTTTCCCAGTTATTTTATTGTACTCGTCAGCAGACTTTTATCATAATCAAAGTCGTGCTTTTCTGTTTCTTATTTATCTTTTACTCATGTTTAGGTCATGTTGTGAAATACCCTTTAATGCGGGAGCTTCAGAAATGCAGTTTTCACTCTTGCACTTATTAGAATATGAAAGTGTGGTTTGGGTCTGTCCAGCACCCCTAATCTCCCAGCTCCTCTTCATGAATTAGGTATGAGGCCTGCCATCAATGTGCTTTCAAAGACCCGTGTTTAGGGACTCATAGATTTTCCCCCTGCAAAGAGAGAGGCAAATCTGTAATCAGGAGGATTTGATTTCTCAAACATCATTGGGAAGGAAGTGCCCTTTATTCCCTTGTATGTTTTTTCGCCTCCATTATGAGTTGCAAAGAGGTCACCTGTTTATTGAGTGAGTTATTAAAGGCTTGCTGTAGACAGATGTATTCGACTTTTAATGTGTGCCTAGAGGTTGGAGTGGATTCAGTGAATGTGGTCAAACAAGTAAAACACCCACAGCAAGAATTGGTTAGTATTAATGCCATTTGGTCTTTTACACGGTTATACAAGCAAATGATTCTGGTTGCAAAGAATTTGCTGTTCCTACTGTTATATTTTGTTTCACAATAAACAAAAGTCCCGTTGCCTTGGTTTTGTGTCATTACTGGCCCATATTTCACAGCAGAATATTACTGGATGTAACACAGGATCTAAGTTTCCCAAATTGCATCATCCCCTTCCGGGGACAGCCTCTAACTCTTGTGTCTTTAAGTCTCGTATTTATTTTCTCAGAGTACGTTAAAGCAGACAGGAGGTTACCCCTGCCCCGGCTCAGACGGCGAAGTCTCTCCAAATCCAGGAAGTGGGCCGCTGTTCAGATTGGGTTCAGCTGTCCATGGAGCCGCGCCAGTCCTCCGTATCCCCCCATATCCCTTAAGCCACTAATGCATTTGTATTACCGGCTCTCTCCTGGAAGTCCTGTCTCCCATCCCGATAATAACGCACATTTCCCACAGAAGTTGGAGCACTGAATCCAGAGAGTGCGGGAGGTGTCCACATAGCGGGCCCTCTCCCTCCATCACGAGCTGATTTTGCATTCCGCTAGGCCTTTGCTGAGAGTAGTCGCCTATTTTACGCCGAGCAGCGTGTCTGTTTATAATCAGGCAATAATGTACGCCTGCTCTGCGTGTCACAGAGGAGAGGTGTTACTGAGCTTGAACGCGACAGTGTCTGTGAGCCTTAATAAATGTGAAACAATAGTCCCTCCGTCGCCGTCTTTTGACTTTCAAATGAGGCAGAGCAAATCCAGGCAGCGCCGCAATCAGAGATGAAAGATTAATATGGTAATAGATCCGGAGACTCCGTCCACGCCGGCGAGGTGCCGGGCCAGCTCCAAGCCCGCCACGCCGCCACCACTCCCACCTTCCTCAAAATCACATTGTTTTATTTTTTTGCCAAATGCCACCTTTTTCCTATTTTGCTGGGTGTTGAATAGTGGATTAGTCAAAATAAGAAGGAAAAAATGAATGTGATATTGGAATTACATTTTGATTGACGGGCCACATTATTGCTTTGTATTATAAGTTTGTTTTCTCTCTCTCTCTATCTGTTCTTAGAAGTTGATATACCTCTGGCCTGCATGTTTCTGAGTTTCCATCTTACCGTCATCTTTATCAACAGAGAGCGACGGCCGGTGTGTCAGTATGATACCGTTACTCTTATGTGCTTCTGTCCCAGTGCCTTCATTTGTTTGTCCTTCACGCTGAAGTGCTCATACTGACATCAGTGTAATGGGGTATGCAGAGAGGGGCTGGCTCAGTGTTACCGGCCTGTCTCTGACTATAGTGCAGTGTTAGTGCCATCCTGGCCTAACGCTACGAGGTAAAATGACCGTTGCGAGTGAATGCTACATTTCCGCAGTCCTGTAGAATTTGAGCCACGCCGCCAGGCCGCAGTAACTGGAAACCACTGGACTGCTGTTGATTGTAGCTGGTTGTTAAGCAATTCAATGCAGGCCGGGGGGCCTAGCAGGGGGGTTTGTCGGGGAGCTAATGCGTTTGACCACACGTTGTTAAGATGGTCCGCCTTGACGCCTTGACGGCTTCAATAATGGGCTGGGGGAGGGATGCGGGATAGAGTGTCTGTTCACACAGCACTATAGATTTCTCCAGGTCCCACCATCTGGCTGCATGGATTTGTAGGTCTGCAAGCATGACAGGAAAAGATGGGGGCTTTTTGCTTAGACTTTTGCATTGTTACAGCACTGAAAGCAGACCCGAAAGAACGGAAACACCCATGAACTTTTGATGTAGGATTAGAAAAAGTGATTATTTTGTAACCTTTCAAGGGGGTTTCTCAGGTGGTTTTAGTAAAATACTTGTCTTTTTACTCACGCTAATTAGCAGTCCTCCATCTCATGGTTTCCCGGGCATCTTTTCATGACTGACTGCCAGACTGTCATTGTCAGGAGTGGACTGTGCCCAGGTGCGGTTTGCCAAGCTCAGGCTGCCTGCTTGCCCTGTACCCAAGGGTTGGCTTTCCCGCCTGCCGGCTTCACCCACACCTCGTCCTGCACTGTCTCAGCGCACAACATCTCTCTCAGTGCCACAGCTTCCCCTTCACTCTTTCCCTTTTATTCCTCCTTGTGGCTGAATGAGACGTAATCCTAGGAAGACTCTTGATGGAGTGAAAAAGAAAAGAATGAGCAGGAGGAGGAGGAGAAACACACAGAAGAGCTGTGGAGTGGAGCCCCCAGCACACGGAACTCCGGGTTAATTGGGGAAGAAGAGGCCTTCGCAGTCAATAGTACTCTTGTTGAGGGCGAGTGAATCGGTCTTGTGTTGAGCGTAACTGAGCACTTGTGCTGTTCGCCGGGCCGTCTTTGTGTCCTGTAGAGAGGTGAATACTCGTGGGGGGCCCTGCCTGTCAGCCCCGCCATGATGGCGGCCTTTGAGTGCATCGGATTGTTAGGAAGGGGTCACAGGGCTCCCTTGTCCAGCCTAATATGAGGGCGTTGGGAAGAGGACAGGCTGCTGGTGAGCAAGTAGCCATGGGGTACCCACCACTACCCCCTTCCCGGCTGCATCGCTGGCTGCCTTCGGGGGAGTGCCTTCACACGTGGCCTGTGTGCGATGCTTGGGGGTGGGGGGGCATCTTTTTCCACTTGAGCGGTGTCTCCGGGCGAGTCCATGTGGAAATTTTGATATGTGGAATTAGGAAGTAGGGGTTACCTCACACGGCGTGAATAATTAAGCGAGGCTGTTTTATTTCTCCGTTTCCCCGGCTGTGTCTGCTTTCTCCTGCGTCTTTGTAATTATTATTTCAGCCGAAATACAGGTCACGCTGTGTAGGACACAGTATTATGTTCAAGCGCGTTACACTTGAGTGCGTTCCTTAATTGCACAGAACAGTTTGATTCAGATGTTTAACTCGGTTCTTGCAAAAAATGCTGCTAATGAACAAGTGGGTAAACAACAGCTATATAGCAAGACCATTAACAGAGTTTGGGGAATTAGTCTGAAATAAACTGGCGATCGGGCCAAGGATGGCTTAATGGCATCAGGCCTGCAGGCTGGGTCCAGGCCGCCTACAAAGGAGTTCTTGTTTGCCTAATATTTCATCCCCCCTACCTTTTCAAACTCTGGTCTGCTCCATGTTCTTGCTGTGCTTTTTTTTTCTGAATCCTAGTTTTGGTCACGGAGCATGTGGGCTGGCAGGTTAGTATCATTAAGTTATGAAGAGAAATAATAAGTCCAAATTTGAAAAAATATCACACTTGTATATGAAATGGACTCCGTGGAGGACAGGCCATACACTAATTAGCCCTGTTGCTCATTCTTGAGGTCTCTGTCTGTTCTTCACACTACGTCATGTGAAACAGGTCTACAACATTTCTACCAGGCAATGTGTCCGTCTCAACAGAAACAGACATGCGCCTAGCTACACTGTTTGTGGTAGCCTTGTTCCAGGCTGTGGTGTCATATTCACATTCAGGGGTATCTGGAAGTTAAATGAATATATTTAGTTTAACAGGCAAAACAACTGCGAATAACTCCATGAATTACATATACGAGGCTTTCTTTTACTTTTAATGTCCTGTTACAATAAATACTGTTTTTTCCCATTTTTTCCTTCTAATGGAGTGACGCAAACGACCTTTATTTCGCAGGAGGTAATTGTGCAGACCCGTGCGAATGTCCGATTGTGATCTTTCTCTTCTAAGAGTGCTGCTTCAGCAAGGTTTCCTCCCGCACAACTGCAAGGTCCTCTCTACTCTCCTCTTCTCTCTGCTCTTCTCCCCTCCTCTCCTCTTCTCTCCTTTTCAAGGTGTCCTCAGGCTGAGCGTGTTTGAAGGTTTTTTTTTTTTTTTTAAATGGATTCGCTTGATATACCTTCCAAATGGAGTACTTTCAGCATTTGCACTGCACAGCCTGATAAAGATCCCCTTACCTCTCTTTTCATAACTCTTCTCAGAGATATGAAGTACACAAGAAGGTTAGATGTGCCATTTTGTCCCCCCACAAAAATCCTCCGTCTGTTTAGACTTGGGGATAAAGGACAGGGGAGAGTAGAATCAATTAAATTACCATTCAAGTGTGGGAAACGTGAAAGGCCTGTACATGGTAGAATGGAAGATAACCCCCCCCCCCCCCCATACACACACACACACAACCCCTGTCCCTCTCAGCCGCTGCTGGTTAGATGGTTGCTATAGAAACAGACACATTAAATAGCCAGGAAAATTACCTTTCTGCTTCACTCTCCTGCTCACTTCTCCGTTTCTTAGTAATTATTTTCCTCCCTTTCTTTACAGTCTCTCCCACCCGAAACACATACTTTTCACCCTACAATCTGATGCATGTAAAACGCAAATGATGGCACCCTCACCGGTCCTCACATTAAAGTGCTGACGTCACCCCCCACCCCCCATCGAGCCGATGACGTCACTCCCCCCAAGCAGCCGATGTTGCCCCACTGGCCCCGCGGCACAGACACACAGGCAGCCTGGATACAGACTGCAGAGGGAGGTGGACACCCACCCACGCCCCCCCTCCCAGCCAGATAGGGTTGAGGGTGTCCACAGCAGCCACACTCCAGCCCCCCAGGACTGCTCTGTCCTTGATTCCAAGCAGGGCAGTGCTGGGAATCTCTCTGTGACGCACCCAGCTGCAGAAGTGCCCCCCCCACACGGAGACCAGGCTGACGGGCACACACACACAGCACCCCCAGGACGGTCACACACACACACGGCCCCCCCAAATGGTCATTTGTACACACATGCCCCCCCTGGACGGTCACACACGCACACGGTCCCCCCAAAAGATCATGCAGAGACAGGGCTGGCAGGCATACATGGATGCCCCCACCCCCCCCAAGACAGTAACACAGTCACACGTGCATGCTGGCCATCGCCCTGCTGACGCGCGCCCACATTAACGGCTCCCCGGGTTGCGTGTGGCACTCTGTGCTGGAAAAGCACATCTGGAAGTCATTCTGGGGGGGGGGGGGGGGCAGGAGGGGCCTGATGAAAAAGGAAGGGAAGGAAAGAAAGTTCTCTGGGAGAGAGAGCAAGAGGAGATGGCAGCAGTGAGAGAGAGGGATGGAGCAGGAATCGAGGGCAGGGCGGAAATGGAGAAGAACGTGAGCGTTTAAAATGGAAACACTCCTGCAGTGTCACAGAAAATAGAGAGAGGGAAAGAGGGGAGGGAGAGAGGGAGTAACAGAAGGCAGGAGAGACGGATGGGATGAGAGAAGGATGGGGGAGAGAGGAAAGGTTGGAGAGTAGGATGGGAGGAGAGAAGGACAGAGGAAAGGTAGGAGAGAAAGATGGGAGGAGAGAGGTCGAGAAGGAAAACAGGAGAGGAGGATCAAAGAAGACAGGGATGGCAGGAGAGGAGGAAGGAAGGAAAGAAGGATGGGGAGAGAGGGATGGCAGGAGAGGAGGATGGGAGGAGAGAGGAAGAGGTGAGTTGGGAACAGGAAGGGAATCTGCTGATATCGTTACGAACAGTTAGTGCTGAAAATATTCATACAGTCGCTTTTCTCACATTAATGACCTGGAAAAGTTATTAGCCCATTATGTAATTACTGCATTTCTGCCTAACAAACAGGTTGCACGGAACGAAAGTACAGTATCGCATTACGGTGATGTGCGGGAACGAAGGCATCAACTGCAGAATTACATTAGCCTAATTATTTGTGTTCGGCTGTTCCAACCCACTAGTCTGCCGCACTGTTGCTTCCATGAGACATCTCTCAGTGAGATGGGCCTACAGGGTTAGTCTCAATCGATTTAAGTAAAGGTAACAAACCCACAAAAGGAGAGTGAAACAAAGGAAGTCTGTCTTTCCCATAAGCAGGTTTTGCAAATCAAATAGGAAACAAAACATACCATTAATCCTAATTAGTCTCACCCTGTTTTGACCCTAACGTCACTCCAAATTTGCTTCCTGGCCAAATTAACGTTTCCCAAAGTAACAAAGAGTCAACAATACACTTATCAAAGATTACCTCCTAGCCAAATACATTCTAGTTTAATCATCTTTAATCAACTGCTTTCTGGTTAATTCTAGTAAACTACACTCTAGTCTAAATCACCCTAATCATGTATAATCCTTATGTAGTTAACATTATCTTAGCCAACTATATCTTTGTCAATGTTTGCCTAATTAAAACCATAATCACCATTATCACCCTCACTGATTTAGGCCAACTCTGCATCAATCAGCACATAGCAATGGCTTCCATCTGCCCCTAGGCATCATGGGTAGGAAACGCTGAGCTTTCACATCGCTGGGGTGCAAACAAGGCCAAGCTCAACACCCCGGAGCTTTGTACTGAACAAGCGACCGACCAATGGCTGTTCAGAACTGCCCTGTTACCTATCACCCAGCATCCGAATGCCACCTATCCGGGGGCACTGAGCAGCGGAATACCGTAGGTTGAGGGACACCGTGGCCAATCACGTGCCTCTCCAGGATGCAGGTGGGAGGGGGGGTTGGGTATGTTATACTAACCCCCGGCCCAGAAACCCCCAAAAAGGCAGAAGATGATCACTGGGGGGACAGGGGATAATGTCATGGGGCTGTTTCTCTTGTGTTGTGAGGAATGTGCATTGAATACCTCCTCTTAATCTAACAAACTTTACCAACTCACATGTCTGACCTCTGTTTTTGCTTATTTTCCCTCATTGACTCATTTGTTCTGGTCCCTCTGTTTGATCGGTGGAGCATAAGTAATTGCTCCATTCTCTCTCACTCTATCCCCCCGCCTCTGCTACTCTCTCTCTTTTCATCTCCCTCTCTCTCTGGTTTAAAGCCCCAGTCTAATCTCTCCCTTGTTCCCTGTCCAGCCCTCCTCCCCCTCTCTGACACTCTCTCGCTCCCCACTATCTCTCCCGATTAAATAATAGCCTAAATCTGACACGTGCAAAACGAGAAAGTTAGGTCATAACGGCATACAGCACCTTAGAAAGACCTCAGGCTCGACAACAGCCGGAATACAGAGAGGTATTGATCAGCAGTCGGACAAATATTTATGGTAAAAAAAAAGGACAAGAGAGCATTTACTGCCCTGACCCGGCATATTCCGTGATATCGTTATGAATACTAGCTTTTGTGTGCTAAGTTATTAGACACCTCGGCCATTTGACTGATGATCCTACAGGGATTTCTTATTTACTTTCGTTCTTAGGCTTGGCTAGTTGACGCAGCACCCGTTATCAGACACAAGGGAGCATTTGTGTGCCCGTTTTTGTGTTTATGAGATGCATATCGGCACACGCTCACGTGGCAGTAGGAATCCTGATCAGGAGAAATCCCAAGACGAACTCGGCATTTCAAACCAGCTGCCCCGTCTCCTCTGGAAGAGAGGCAATGTGTAGGGCTTGAAAATTGCCTTGGATACACGTGTCTTAGGAACCAATGAATGCTGTTTTCCAGCCCCTGGGATTCACTGTGGACTGACAGGCCACACCCCCTGAACAGAAAGTTGAGAGTGAACGTTCTAGTGAAACAAAGCTCTCAACACAGGCTGCTTTGTCTGCCATTGTTCCTGCATGCTGCTTCTGAAATTACGCATAAGAATGCTTTCCGCTGCCGCCTAGCCAGAGATCCACGCTGTTTTTTTCATATCCCTACTCTGGTCAGCTTGCGGCTATTGCCTCTCCACAGAAGGTCAAAGTCGGGACGATGCAGACGTCGCAACGAGGCCGTACCACAGCGTGGGTGACAAGCCCACAGCTCTGGAGTGCGTGTGTGTGTCTGTGCTGTGTGTGTATGTGTGTGTGTATGGAGCTGAGAGGGCTGAGCTGGCTCTCGGGGTGTGAGCACATAGCTGACAGCACGGCCTGGCCTCAGCTGAGTGTGTGTGTGTGTGTGTGTTTGGGGGGGGTGGTATGTGCTAGCCCCTACGTGGCACTGGAAGGCTGTTCTCCTGCGGTCGCTGCACTGGCATGAATCTCGATGCCGGCGGGATTTATGCTGAGAAGCTGTAACCACCCAAGCAGGAGTCAGTGAGCACAGAGTCATTCCACTGCAGGAGTCAGCGAGCAAAGAGTCATTCCACTGCACCGCAACAAATCTCTGCGCGCCGGACAGCATTATGCAAATACGCAGACATGGTTTCGCTACCTCACTTCCTCCCTGGCTTTGACCCCCACCTCACCCCCCACCCCTTTATTCAGATAGGGCGATAATACATGTCAGACATAAATCTGACTGACAGTGACTGTCACACACACACAAATTCCCCATACTCACACACACAAACACGCAAATGGCAGCACACACACTTACAGTAACAGCCATTCCTCTTGCTTTTACGTCTTTATACGCTCCTGTCTCGAACACAAAGCCCCTCATGTAATATTTGCTGTCCGTGCCTTGAGGAGTTCCTCTGGAGCTGACGAAGGCTGCAGAGTAATCTGAGGTTAAGAAAACAGACTCATCTGCAATTTCTCGGTGCCAATTACAGGCCCAGATGCTGCAAAGTGTTCCTGAACAGTTCAAATGCTATCACTGGGTTACATAACTCAGCACTAAGACGCGTGGAAGGAACCTAGATAGCATACTGAGTCTCTATTCAGTTACCAGAATGTTCATATAGGAAGTCTTGGCATGCACATTAAGATATAAGTGGGTTATGCAGAAAATGCTTCCCAAAACAGAGACTGATTTTTTCATTAAAAATAATAAAAAAACACTAAGTTTAAGAGTAATTAAAATTTTATACATTTATTAAAACTACTCTCAATTAGTAAAACTCATTTTAAAAAACAACTACAACGTTCTACATGAATATTTTATGGCCGTGAGACGAATGTTGCCGTGAGAACGACATGCGAAAGCTGTTACAGGACCACGGGTCCTTCGACAGGACCTAAAACAGCAGGAAGAGTAAAAAAACCCAAAATAATCAGGACGACTGCGTGTGCCGGTGGAAGTGCTGCCAGGAACAAAGCAGCAGCGACACATTTTCTTATGGATATATATGAACGTAAAGACAAAAGGTCGTTTGATTGTGCGCTCAGGCATGGTGCCTGATGGGCCTAGAAGGTACGCACTCGGACATGCAGGTAGGAGATGAGGAATCGTGCGGGGGGTGGGGGGTACCACCCACGCCATGCGGCGTGCGGGATGTTAACGCAATCAGCGGCTCCAGGGATGCTAATTATGGTCCGGTGGCGTAACATGGCCCATGTGAACATCATCAGGTAAGGTAGGACACAGCAGCTTCCAGGCCCGGCGAATTCTGCGGGGGATTGCCGTAAGAGCACGAGGCCGGGACGGCGCCCCCCCACGGGCTATGCGTGTGTCACGCCACAGAGTGGCCCGCAGCCCACTCCCTCGTCAGAGAGGAGCTCCAGGGCACCAGCTACACGACAGGTGGAGTAGAAGCTGTCACGGCCGGTTGCTCATAATCAGGCATCGTGTCAGGAGGCCAATCACAGACAGAAAAAATCCTCAAATGAGGACCCTGTCACCCCCAGAGACAGCAATAAAACACACAAAGAGGAGGATGTTCATCAGGTACCCCTTTGTTTTTCTTACAACCCCTTGGAAATCGCTTTGCTACAATTTTCCTCTGCTGGGCTTCATTAAATCAAACCAATGCTGACCCACACCCCTGTCTCTCCTTCTTTCTCGATCTCTCCGCTCATATCACCTTCTCCCTCTCCTCATCTTGGTGGCAGCGACTAAAGATAGAGGACCCCCCCCCCCCCCCCCACTGAACTTGCTCACCAAGCTCCACGAAAATGTTTTGTTTCCGTCATACAAATACAGAGATCACAGTGAAAATTAATAATATTAAATAGCCTGTGATCATGTCAGCATAAAACCAGCAAAGCGACAATGGTCCTGATAGTGAATTAGTTCTGCCCCGTCTTTGGTTTGGTCATATGGAGAAGGAGTTGCGTCATTTCCAACATAACACTCCGTTTAGTTGTATTAGATGTCGTCATTAAAAAGGACAGCATTCTATTGGAGCGGTATAAATACAGCACTGCAGGATTAGATTTTAATTTACAAAAATTTTACTGGATACATAAAGGGGGGGGGGTATATGAAAAGCTGAGTGTGTGTTTCACAGGTGCACGGATTCCTGTCGATAGGCTTTCGTCAGTGAATGCGCTGAGCTGAGACGGGGCAGAGGCAGGTCTGCCCACATCTGCTCAGCAACCGGTGATGATCACGCAGCGGTATCCTTCAGGCTGGGAACCAAGGGACCTGCCCCGATCAAACAGGTCGCCTTCATTCCGCGGAGCCCGGCGTCACGGCCCACAGAAGCCCCCCCCCCCATCACACTGAACACATGATCACCCTGATCGCTTTAAACATCCGCCGTGTTACCTTATTCAGTAATAACCTCCATGGCCGTCTCATCCATGCAAGTGCTTGCCGCTGCTTTATAATAAATAACAGCGCCCGTTTTTTTGGTCAGCATCCCCATCCTGGGCCTGTCCCTCCGATGCCGGTGAGCAAACTGCTTCACCTGCATGCTGAGGGATGGGGAGACCCGGACACGTACCCGGCACACGCCGGGAGCCGGACCGCTGCTCCTATCGATCCCAGCGGAGTTTACTTACGCCCGTGAACACGCCACCCTCTCATTTGCTTTCTGTCCGCTCTCACTTTTTAAACGTTTTGCACAAAAATTATTACAGCTATCCCAGCAACCCCATTACTATCATTTCAATGACAATAAAAAAGTGTTGGCGGCAGCGACATGAAAATACAGCGGCGTCATCTGTCACAAAAAAAATGCTTGAGGATAACTATACCACTTAAAGGCATCCGTGCTCATTCATTCATTATTATTTTTGCCAGAATGTAGCTGCATAATTTGCATGAATGCCCGGAGAGGTAAAGGTCATTTCTGAAGACGGAGCTGATACTGCAAGCACATGCATGCATGCTACCGCTTCACACCGGGGGAGCAAAAACGTACTAAATGCGAGGTATGCATTAAGGATGGAGACTGTAGGTGACGGATGGATACATCTGTTCCGGCAATCATGACCCACACCCACACGCATTTGGGATTTTTTTCTAGGGAACACTATCCTCCCCCCCAAAATCCCCATGTTGTACTTTGCGTTAAAACATCAGACATCATAGGTATAATTCATGCACACGCGCATATACTCCACTGAAAAAACCGCTACGCCGATCCGCAAGCACATTTTCGCTCTTGTTCAGCAGCCAGAATAAAAAGAGGAAAGGAGGAGAGAGAGAGAGAAAAAAAAAACTTTAAGACGAGTCCTAACAAAGAATCGTGCCTCCCCAGCGCTCTGCGGACGCTAGGCAAAACTGAAAAAATAAGAGCCGCCGAGAGGTTTTAATGACAAACTTTTCAAATATCTTACCTTGGTGAAAACTGAATGCAAAAGTTAGAAGCCAGAGACTGTGCATGGTTCAGCCGAGCGCATTTAAATTCCTCCCCTCGTTAAGGTCCGTTAGATGACTCCTCTGCACAGACACCATCAAATCCCCCTTCAGAAGTTTATTTCACATTAACGGGTATTTGTAATCCCTTTATCCCCGAGTAGCCGTCCTTCTCTCCTCCTTTTTCTCCCCTTTTCCCCCCTCGGTTTGTGCTTTTCGTGTTTTCCCCCCCTCTGTCTCCGTCTCCTGCGTGCTCAGCGGCGCTCCGGTTTCTCATTAAAAGAGCCGAACCTCTGCTGAGGACTTTCTCTCTCCGGCCGCCTGTGTCGCTCTCTCTCCTCTCCGGCTCTTTCACCCCTTTTTCTGACTCAAACACGCACGAATATCGTCAGAAGCACTGAACAGCCCCCCTCCCGCCCACCACAGACCCCCCCCCAAAGCCTATTTTATTTCCAGGAGGGGAACAGCGCCCCCGCCGGTGCAAACTGCAACCTGCTAAAATACGCGTGTATCGCCTGTGGCCGCCGTGCTTTGTTTCTCTGACATGCTCAGGCACATGTGCTCCTGTCCTCATAGACACCAACTGTGCCGCATCTTTAATAAACGCATCTTTTTTCGGTCATCCATCGTTGGCTTGTTCGGTTGCAGATGTTTGTATGCATGTTTCCAAGCGTCTAATTTTAAAAACGCTTTGACTGTACAAATGTCTTACAGGCAACAAATGTCTTACAAATGTATTACAGACAAATAAAAACAACCAAAAGTTAATAATTCAGTTTACATTTGTTAGTTGAATATGTATGCTTGAACAAAAAATACGTTCGGTGTTTTTGGGGAAAGTGATATAATAGATACAAATATACATATAGTATTAAATTGTCAGTACTTTGCGTCATAGCTTTAACTTTGAAGGAGAATGATGGTTCTGTCATGGTTTCCCCACAGCAAATGCCCAAAAGCGCACAACGTGTGATACCTGATACCATAGTCTGTGACCTGGTCAATAGGGTCACTTTATAACTTTCTTCAATGATTTTTGAATTGGACACTGTGTTCAGGAGCCCTGATACTTGCTTTTGCTGTGTGTGTGTGTGTGTGTGTGTGTGT
>JAAGVU020000078.1:474329-494164 GCA_011763525.2 Mormyrus iriodes | reverse complement strand
TGTGTGTGTGTGTGTGTGTGTGTGTGTTTGTGTATATTTAATTAATTCTTTTTTAATTAGCAGACACTTTTGTCCAAAGCCAGTAGCATCCTAATAATTTTCTTTGTATTACGTTATTTTTAAACGTGCTATATAAATAAATGACTTGACTTGACATGTTCCTCAGTGTTTGTACTATGCTGTTTAGAGGTAACGATTAGGATTATTTTTTTTACCTGTTTATAGTTGTGTGTATGTTGTTTGAATGGTATAATATGGTGATTGTTCTCCTACAGGCGTGACAGACATGTTGACTTGCCCTGGGAGACTGTGGTATATTTCTAATTCTTGCTGTCATTCATTTCTGAATATCTTGCTCTATGAGTTACATTCTTCAAAGAGTATGATGATTGAAGACAGTTAGGAAAGTGTATCATAAAAATTTCCAGTGTACGATTCTGCTGGATTTCGGCTGTTATACATTTGAGTTTGGTGATAGCATTAATTCCTTGAGTAAGGCGTCAAATATTCATAGCAATAGGTTTAATAACAGGCAAAGTTATCATCTCTCGCCTGGCCTAAGATTTATGTTTTAAATTTGTTTTCCCCAGACAGGATAAGCAGTTATTGAGAACGAATGCATGAATAATTAATATAACAGTTCTCCGTACTACTTTTGGTACATCTTACAACGGCTTGGAGAATTATGCTTACTCTATAACTGATCACATATTGCCATTTTTTACATTTTTACATGCCATTGATACATTTTTATCAAGGAATGGTGTTGATGTTTAATTTTCTGGATCTTCACTTAAACATCAACATAGGCATACTCGCACTAATCTCTCTTTCGCGCGCGCGCGCACACACGCACACGCACAAGACAGGACCAGCAGAGTTCTTCTGCTGTGTTGTGCCATTGTGCCTGATGTTCTGTACTCCTCTTGTCCCTAGCTGGGCTCTAAATGATTACCTCCGCAACAGCAATGGCTGACTTCGCCAAAACACGTTTCCTTTCAGAGCACGGAGGGCAACGTCACCTTCCTATTTGGTTAACTTAAAAGTGTACCATAATATATCAAGAACACGATTTGTACAAAAGGACGTGCAAACAAAACTGAATTAGTGCAACAGCAAAAAATGAATAGAAATAAACGCTGGTGTTTGGCGCCCTCTCTAGGAAATCTCGATACATTGCACTATACAATAAATCGCCTAACCAATTTTGGAAATTAATCAGAATTTCAACCACTGACATTTTTATTGCCAATTTCAATGGGAAATCTTATTAAAAGCAAAAAGTAGATATTAAGAACATAGTAAACAGACAGTTAGCAAACACCTATAAATGTTTATGTACAGGTAATGTTGTTCACATGCCATAGTTAATACAGCTGTTTCAACTTAAATTCATTGGCATTGCATGAATTTTAATTCCAAGTATTTTTATTAGTTCAATTTAATAATATGCTACAAAATATCAGATAGAAATAAATGTGATGAAGTCATTTGTAATGTAACAGCAGCATCGAATGGATTTATTTTCCAGCCACTGGCACTGTCACGTAGGAAATTGTTTAGATTTTGTTCACATATGGAAGCATCTAACCGTTTATGCCCCTTTGTAAAAAAATACAGAATAAACTCTGGGTCTGTTTTTGCTGATATGCACATGCAGGCTTATAAGGGAATATGGCTACTTTTTAAAAACATACATAAATATTTTTTGGTATTGAAATCTTAAAATCCAGCCAATCGCTCACTTGTCCCTTTCAGTCCTTTTCTCTCCCTACCTCTCTGAGATGCATAGAGCCAAGAATATAACCTAGCAACATTATTTTGGTGCGTACAATGGCACATAAAAAAAAAATATTTCCTTTCAAAATTTTTTTGACCAAATTCATCTTTACTGAGTGACTCTTTAAAATATAACGAGTCACCAAACATCAATGTATCAGCCAATTATTGCTACCTAGATAATCTCTGACTACATTTCTGCAGTAAAGAAAAGTGTAATGGTAATTATTTTGCATTAATTGTACGTAATATATAATATCTTGTAGGTAAAAAGTGAATAATAAAAGAAAATAAAGGGGCAGAGAAAAGAGAACCAACCTAATATATATTCGCATTTTTAGGGAGAAGAGATTGTAGAGATGAAACACATATGAAAGAGGGAGCCATACATATCTTTGAATGACAGATGTACTCTTTAAGCACTGAAGACTGTAATTATACTGAAGATAAGATAATAATCGTAAACATCAAAATTAGTTAACTCAAATGCATGTTTATTGAAATAAAGTACCATATTGATATTGTAACAAAAGATGAAAACTGTATGAACAAAACAAATGAACGTCTCAGCTAGAGTACCCTAATGATGTCATAAAGCAGGATTTCCCCCAATGACATCGTAAGCCATTATACAAAACAAGTAGTTCCACATGATATGAATACTCATTCAAAAAGGAAGACTTTTCATTCAAAATAACATTGTCATCCAAAAAATACCACTGTAAGACTACTTCAGAAGCTTTAAGAAGATAATGAATTTAATTCAAATTAATAGAATATGCACACACATGAAAAAGATCATAATCACCGAAAAAAAACAACACTTTTCAACACATTGATAAAACAAGACCTACTGGAGTCTTCCCCTTGCTTCCTGGACATAAAGAAATTACTGGGAGAAAGATTCGACTAGACAGGAAATCCTGCATGGAAGAACCAGTGCTGCTTATACTGTCCTCTAGTGGTGAGCTGCTGTCACTACTGAATGACGCAACCAGAGTCCGCGTTTCCGCCCTTACTGGCCGCTTAGCTTGAGAGGAACAGGACACATGCTTGAAAAGCGCAGCCGTATCGTTAACAAGATTAAATCCCTGATCGTTACACATATGTGCAGAAAATACCACAGGTTTAGAATGCCACACCGTCGCCAAAAAAATAACGTCGTTAATAAGTAAAAGTAAATTCAAAAACACATCTTTGTTAAGACACTATATCGGGAATGTCAGTGTAATGTGACGACATAACTGTGTCTGGGCGGGAAGAGAGTTCGGGGGAGGAAGAGTCACTACAGAGAGCGGCAGGGTGAAAGGAAGGAGGAGGAAGGACGAAGACTCAGCGCTGGGTTCACCTGAGTCTAAGCAGACGTGGGTATGACAGGATTTTACCCTGGATTTACTGCATGGAGGGTGGGAGTCCAGTCGATCACTAAATTAAGCGCAGCAGGTACATTCAGTAGCAGGAGATGCTGTCAAACAGGGGAACCGACCTTAGGGCGAAGTCCACCAAATGAAACTTAAAACACGACGATAGCGATCATCCTTATCATCGCCGCGGTTATAAAGGTTACTACTGTGACCATCGGTAATAAAATCCATTCAGTGCGAAATCATAACTTTTAATTATAAAACCTAATTCTTCCCGGACAGACCAACAGACCCACGCTGTGACACTGACGGCAACACAAGAACAGAAGAATCAGAGTAAACCGAACCCATATAAATCTTTGCAGTTGTTTCCGTTCCGACATTTTTTTTTCTCAGATATTTCTTTTCTTTTTGTTTGTTTTTTTTTTTTTTACTCGGCATTTCCACGCATGTAATAAAAACAGGCAGGCCTTAGAATATATACTGTAGTACCAGACACAGTGTTACATACAGAGAGAGAAGGGGAAAGACAGTTAAGAGAAAAGGGTGTATTTACAGCACACCAAACCTTTTTGTTGAGTAAAAACAATGCTAACTATTTATATATATTTATATATTTATACTGGAATCCCATACTGTGAATGCACATGTCGTTGCCATAGTACCCTGGTGGGGTGTATAGTTTTTTTTGTGTTTTTCCACGTTATAATTTTGCCATCGAAAAGACCTTCTCACCCCACTACACGCAAACATGGATCTGCTCAGGTATGTGTGTGTGTGTGTATATGTATGTGTGTGTGTGTGTGTGTGTGTGTGTGTATGAGTTTGCTGTACATCTGAGTTTGTATGACGTAACGTTTCACCCGGTGAAGTCGGCTTTCTGAATCCCCGTCTTCAGGTTCTTTCTTTCTGGTTTCTTTTTCCTTCTAGTTCACTGTGCGCATCTCTGTCATGCCATCCGCCCCTTCTTGTGAAATTGTGAGGAACTGAAGCTTGTGAAGACAAACGGAGACGTCTCCTTCCGCACCCTGCCCCCCTCCACCCCTCCAGCCCTAGATGAAGTACTCCTTCCTCTCTTCTGCACTGGAGTGGCCGCCCTCTGCGTTGATGATGGCGGTGTCGGCGTCGTGAGCTTCGTCCGAACCCTTCGCCTCATGGGTCAGGTACGTCCCTGGTGGCGGAGGAAGCGGGACGAGTGGAATTAAGAGATGGGCTCCTGGTGTTCTCAAGCCCCCTTTTGTGGAGGCGGCTCCATTCCGCCCGAATTGAGCTCTTCAGCGCTCAACCGAGGACAACAATCGATTCCCTAACCAGACTGATTTAATGGGTCTCTCTGTCAGTGCCCACTGTGCCAGTTCTAAAGGGACCAGGTAAACCTGTACCAGGCAGGGGAACCTGTCATTTTAACTCAAAACCCAACCCATACCATTGCTTTCTGTCACATGACTAACCATTTCCCTCACTAACTATGGTGCCCTGCCTTTCCCACATCCTACAGCAGGGGTGTTTCTCAATAACAAGAATGCAAAGATCTTACTTGTGGTATTGGCAAGACTAGCCTTGCTAACTTGCCTCCCAAGAGCAAACTTGGGGTGCAGTGAATCATGGGATTGGTCTCATTTGGCAAGGATGGAACCGATGTATCCTTGATATTTGGGGCAGGGCAAGAACAACATCTGGGGATTTTAACTATCCTCTGTACTTCTGTTCTTGAGTAATGGAACTGGTTGTTGGCAATGGAAGATGACGTCAAATGGGTACACAAGTACGCATATTGTGAAACACCCCAGGTCTTGGGCAAGACAGTCGACATGGAGAGGACCAAAAGGTAGCACCTGAGTAAAGAAGAAGCCCTCACCTTTGTGTCTGATGAGGTATCGGCCAAGGACAATGAGGAGGCAGAGAAGGATGAAGAAGATGACCGCAACCACTCCTCCGATGACAGCGTGGTCAACCCCAGAAGAGGCTGACATAGCTGTGGGATCTGAAACACGGACAGAAAGATGGTGAAAGAGAGAGAGAGAAAGAGAGAAGGAACTACAATGTCATTGTGAGCGCTTCAATAAAACAAAAACAAACCAATAAATAAGGACAAAAAAACAACCAGATATTAATCATCCTAGGCCATAAATATCAACACAAGGATTGAAAAGCCCATAAGAGAAGAGGCCGACGGCTAAATGATAACATTGAACAGAGGGATATCAAAAGGAATGGAAAAGGAATAAACAGACATCAATAAGAGAGAAAAGACAGATGACATCACAGGAAGATGGAAGGACCCGACAACACAGAAAAGAGATGAAAGGCGAAAGAGAAAACAAACTCTCCGATTTATAAGATAAGCCTCGGAAGTAGTGAATCACTGAAGAGTACGATTCCTGTGTTCAAGGAACTGACGGTTTGGAAATTGGTTCTCGACCACGGAGACAGGATGACAGGCAGCAGTGACAGCAGAGCTAGAGTGTGCCGGACTGCCCCGGGAAAACGGATGCACTGCTTCTGCTGCGCCTGACATCCAAGGGGGAAGAGTGTGTGCCACCGGACGGCCAGCCGACTGGCTACTCGCGCTGCGTGGCGGGCTTGCTGCGTGATGCTGTGTTCTGGCTGGCGTGACACGTGCGTGTCGGGGGCCCATGCTTGCCGAGAACGCCCCTCTCCCACCCACAGTAGACGCACGTGGCTCCACAGAGAGATGCATTCAGCCAATCACAGCTGGCGCCGCAGGCCTGGAGCTGCTTCCAGTCATGTGGCCACAAGCCAAAAAGATGAGCCTCAGTAAACGAACTTCTTCTGAAGCGGGTTTAGGAAGTCGGGGGAGTGTTTCTAAAATCAAATATACTTTACTACTGGAAAGGAAAATCAGAATGTGCCTTTTCCATTCAGCTGAAGTGCCCAGTTATAGATATTCTGCAAGGGAACCCCATTGAGACTGCCCCCTAGAGGCCGTCCAGGAAGGGTGACTCAGCCAGGGAGACTGCCCCCTACAGCTTGTCCGGGGAGAATGACTCGGTCAGGGAGACTGCCGCCTAGAGCTCAGCCGTGGAGACTGCCCCCTACAGCTCGTCTGGGGAGGATGACTTAGCCAGGGAGACTGCCCCCTAGAACCCATCTGAGAACTTGGCCATGGAGACTGCCCCCTTGAGCCCATCCAGGGAGGCTGACTCGGCCATGGAGACTGCCTCCTACAATTTGTTTTCCCCCGCTTCTCCTCTCAGAAGCTCCCCAGGTGGACAACCCTGATTCCCGTCTGTGCTGTCTGCCTGCTTCGCATGTGACGGCCAAGCCTCTCGCTGCATCCCTGCCAGCCCAGCCCATCTACTCAGAGACAGGGAGCTGCCACAGAAGCACAGCACCCCCCTCAGGCCCTGGAGCACACAGCGCCGGCCCTTCTCTCCTCAGTCTGGTGTCTTAATTAAGCAGGGCGTGACTGACATGCAAACTGACCACTGGCCTACATCTAACAGCTCTTGACAGGTTTCTGTGGAAGGTCCTCGAGGAAGCCCGATCACGGAGATAGAGAGGTACTGACAGATGTGTTCGCGTATGTGTTTTTTTTCAAGCTCCTACAAAGATCTGAAGATCACAAGGTAAAAAAATAAAATGTAGACGGTTCTGAAAGGGCAAAGTGAGCAAACAAGTAAGCGAGCAGCCTTTGAAATGTAAAACGTGAATATTTATCGATTGTGCGGCTCGTGCTCCAGGAGGTAGGACCCAGACATCCTGCTGGCTGGGGCTGTCCGCCTGATGGCCTGTCTGTTTCTGACAGTGCTGCCTTACCTCATTTTTACTCGAGCTGATATCTCCTGCTCAGCACCGCCCCCTCCCCCCCACCTCCCACTCGACAAGACATTTCTGCACCTCCCGAAACATGCTGGTGTTCATGCCCCTCCTGCATCCATGCCATGTCGCTCTTAGTGATGGCACTAGCTCTTTACCCCGAAGAGGCAGTCCGGCCCGCTTACGCGACATGCTGGAACAGAAGCAACAGAACCGCTCACATGCCTGTGGCTCTACACGCTTCACACGTATGCCGACACCCGCCTACTGCCTGTGCACGATCCAGTACCTACAGTCTGAACTGCTTACAGGATTGTGTCTTCTCAAATCGAGCAGCTCTGGATGGATTCGCTCACTGTAAAAACGGTATGAAATGAAAGGCAGCAAATATTGTCTAGGTCTCACCACCCGCTAACGACAATTATGGACAAGCGGCAATTAAGCGCTTGTTAGGAAACGTTAAAAAAAAAGCACAGCATCCTTAACATGCTGCCTGCCAAGCTCCAGGTTTAACGGTTCGCTTACCCCCCCCATCCCTGATTTGGACCACCATAAATGCGCTCGCTGTCAGGGAATAATCCTTTCCGTCAGGCCACAAGCGAGCGATTGTTTATATGAAGGGACCTAATCAGCCGTGTTCTGCACAGACACGGTCCTGTGTGCCGTGCGGCCTAAGTCATACATACTGATGGGCTCTGAGCAGCATGGAACAATCCGGAAAAGTAATTAATTCTACGGAAATGACAAAGAAATCCCCCAAATGTGCTTCTTAACGCACTTTGCCAACCCAGTAAGACAAGGCTAGATTCGTCAGCTGAATATGTTCATCCAATAAACGTGAAAAATATTAATTAAATGAAAAAATCCTACTATAAAAAAATCAACAAATAAAGGAAACGGACGCAAATAAAAAGGCAGATTTCAACATGGGAAACGGGTGTGAAAGAGTCAATTATACTGACACCTTAAGCAACGTAATGCACTCAAACAAAAACGACATCCTCGGACCAATGGGAAAGCTAATCACATTAATAACACTGTTTGCAAATACTGAAAAGCTGATGAAACCAATTTGGGAAAAAACAGACATTTGCTGCTGTGACATGGATGGGCAAACAAACATTTGTGACTGGATTTTGGGCTCAGGGCTAGAATGTAATCAAATCCCCTGGTCATTATACAGCCACACCCACCAATCAGAGTACAGCCACACCCACCAATCAGACCAAAGCCACACCCACCAATCAAGGCAGACTGACACCCACCAATCAGAACACAGCCACTCCCTCATTTAGAGTTATGCACCTTTTCCTGCTTTCTCATTTGCATACATTTATTTGACTGTTCCTTTTTTTTCCAGAGACGTACATGATTTACCTGTACCGCGGGCACTGTGGCTGGTCTATCTTACTGCTGCACATGCCTGCATATTCTGCTTAGAGAAATGCAAGTACATTGCTTAAGGGTACAACAGAGTACAAAAGGTTTGCTAAATGTTTTTTTTCTATTGATTTTTTTTCTTCACTGTTCAGTTATTTTGTATTGCAGACATTGTTGAAGACTGGGCTCTCGAAAATTCCCTCCTGTCTAAAACAACAACGTGTGGCTCTCATTCCCCCACTATTCGTCTTGCTGGGCCCATCCGTCGGCCACAGGAGACAAGCTTGCAGTGCTGGTGAGCCTCAGAGAATGCGCCGAGGTGGCCGCTTGGAGCACGGCGGCTAATTAAATCGGAGACCTTGGCGAAGGGCAGGCGCCTCTGGCCGCGTGGACCTGGCGTCCCAGGGAGGCTCGTTTGCCTGGGCAGGCTGAGATGGAGCCACGCCCCTTAATTATGCTTCAGAGACAGTCACATGACACATTGCTCTTTCCCCAGCAACGGCTGGGTCCACAGGAGCAAGAGAAACATACCGTCACCAGTATGTCCTCAATTGTTTATTAATATATACATTAATATAACTCTCTGTAGTGCTATAACCGACAGAATTGGAAACAGAGGAAGTCTGTGAGACATGTAAAGGGATTGTGTGCGTGAGACAGACGGGGGACAGTGTGCGTGAGACAGACTGAGGACAACATGCATGAGAAGGGGGACAGTGTGCGTGAGACAGACGGGGGGCAGATCAGGGCAAAAGGCACACATGGAGCTGGCAAAACGAAAGAATGTTCCTGATAGACGAACAGGCAAAGGCAGATGGGTCAGATTGGCAGAATGGGCACCATAGCAGAGTCATGTGACCGCGACAAAGATACCTGCACCGCCGTCAGCTGCATCTTGGATGGATGGACGGGTGGGTTGATGGAACAATGGAGGAACGGACGAATGGTGAACTGAGCGTAAGAGCGTTGAGTGTGACAGGGAAGTGTGGATAGTGACAGAAAGGAAAGAGAAAATCGGAAAACGTAATGGCGAAAAAATTCTGTATTGATCGAATATACAACTGCTTTGAATTACACAAGACTACACAGGACTGCATTTCACTATGGACTAATCGGACTATAAACTGTGCACATCACAAACACAAAGAAACACTGCAACGTGCTGGAAGACACAAAAAATGAACTTGGAAGGCATCATCTAGCCACAGTAAAGTGCCAGACAGACCATATAAACTTACAAAAAGTGTAAGAGTCTCAGGAAACGGTATTACAGATTACGGACACTGAACTGATTGTATTCTGAACTATTTACAACACTAACCTAAAACAAAACTGGGGGAAAAGTCTGGGCAAGCTGTACAAAGATTACAGAGAAGAGATGAACAAAAATACGTTGATGTCTTGTTGTATGTCTCTGTATCTGCCAACACGCTGGATCTCCAGGTTCCCTGGAGTCCATCTGTATTTGTGCGCCTGTGGGCTGAATTTCCGTGTCTCTCTCTGTGTGTGGCGCTATGGTGTGTGCCCAGCTGTCTGTACACATGGTACGCTGTATCTCCAGGTGTTTACCTGTGAAGCCGTAAAATCCATTCAGCCGGGTGGAAACGGAGGAGATGGTGTGAGAGGACAGAGAGAAGGGGGGTGAAGGGTCACTGGACGAAGGAGAGGGGGCAGTGGATAGATTGGGGGGGCTGGAGGGAGGGGGGGAATGGACAGATTGGGAGGGCATCAGTAGGGTGCTGGGGGATGAAGGGGCAAAGGGAGACTCAGAGGGCTCTGTGGAGGGAAAAGAGAGAGGGAGAGAGGAAGAGGAGGGTAGGAAGGCTGGGATGGGCGAAGGTGAAGATGACAGGGAGGTTGGAATAAAGGAAAAGGAAGGAGAAATGGTGTCAGAGGAAGAGGAAAGAGCAGTTCTGTAGGACCCAAAAGGTGTCGTGTAGGGGGGCGGAGATTCAGAAGGGGATGCTGGGAACAGGAAGGGAGAGGTCCGAAAGGCTTACAGAGCGGCATGGATACAGCAGTTACACCGGAGGTGGTGGGGTGGGGTTACAGAGGCCAGAGTGAGACCAGATTTTAAAATCCACAGCAGACGCATGAGGGGCAGAAATAAACAGAGAGAATTCAAACAAAATCAGAAAAGGAAAGTGAAAGTAACAGGGAAAACACAGCAAGACTAAATAAAAATAAACAAACAGGAAATACTTCAGCAACCTGCTACCAACCACGCCCCCCCACAAGTGCCCCTCAGCACCTCCCACTGTTACCTTGCACCAGAAGGCCGTAGTCCCCTTGGCCTCGACCGATGCCGTTGCTGGCCTGACAGAGGTACACCCCATTGTCAGACTTGTTGAGGAGCTCGAAGCGTAGGAAGCTTCCGTCGACCTTGGCCAGTGGGGGGAGCTCTCCGTCCTTCTTCTTCCACTCATAGGAGGTGGGCCTGGCAGAGACATGGGCGGTAACGCCACAACGTTGCTGCAACCACACACCCGAAACCCTAATGTGACCAACAATGGCCACTAAATGAAACAGGCTGCCTTATCACTGAAGGTGTAGAACGAATGGGGGCGTCAGCATTATATAAAATGAGAGCCGCGGGAGATCATCATGTGGTTAAAGAAAATGTCAGTACGCGACGCAGGCGGTGAGGCCAGCGCTGCAGGCTGCAGCTAATCGTGCGGCAGACTCTGCCGTGTGTTTTCACGCTCGCCGCCCGCAAGCTGCCAGCCCTGAAATCGCTTTATTGGCTCGACAAAAGCCGTCGTACGTCAGACAGAGCTGCTGGAGTATTTAAATTACACAAGACGAAGGCGACCAAAAGGAAATGAGATAATCCATCCATCTATCTTCCATCATCGCTGATCCCCTTTAAGAAGTCAGAGATGAGGAGATCTTGTACTCTGGAGGGGCGAGGTGTATAAATCAGGGTATGCCATAGATCGGACGCCCAGGAAGAGCAGACTCCATGACCACACAGTTGCACAGAGGAAGAGAATCATGCTTGCCATTTAACTTGATCTGCAGGTCACAGAAACCTGTAGAGCCTGAGGGACGTGATGCATTACCGCATGCTGTCAATCACCATTCCATCCAATAGAAAGCTGTGGGCTAACCAATCACTGACAGCACACGCTGACCCCACCCACCACAGGTTTCCAGGTTCCATCTCTTGTATCACAGGACACATGAGCAGAGCCTGTCCCACAGGACCTGAACTGAACGCAGATGGGGGAGGTAATCTGGAGGCGGGATCAATAAGGCAGAGTGCTGCAGAGGGCAGGGCGGATAAGGAGGGCCGCACCCACCAGCCAACAGGGGATCCCAATCGCGGATCTGCGTGCGGCATTAAAAGCCCGCAGGGTAAATGGGTTACAGGACGCGTACGGTATTAAATATTCAGTATTAAAATAGCATCTGCCCAAATCTAATTGTTGACTGCACAGCTAAAGTCACAAATGTGGCCGCGCTGGTGTCAGTGTTACCGCCACTGTAATGAAAAGCGTAATAGCCTAGTTAACACGATGTACTTGTGTGTTCGAGGCAATATTATGTTCAAAACACAATGGGACCTCGCAATTACAGTTTTGTCTCGGCAGGATCGCGGAGGCTGGCCTCCATCTTGGCTGATGTCAGTCCCTCCGCACAACTTTCTTGTTGTATTACTGAAAGAAACATGCATTCTTTATTACAGCATGGCTTTCCAGATCCATATACTGTGTTTCAAGTCCCACAATGAGAGGTAAGCATTAACAAATGTTAAATACGTACATTTCTATGGGGGAAACAAAGTTACATGATACTGCAATGCAACCTTTCATGCATTTGGAAAGGTAATCTCCTATAATTTTATTACATTCCTCATACAAGTCGCGAAATGACCCCTAAATGACAGGGATGCTGGGTAAAAACTTTGAACCAAATGTAATGAGTATGTAATATGATACTCGGCCAGTAGAGGGAGCCGCTTGCTAAGCTCAATTAAGCTCAAATGGCTCTATCAGTAGGGAAAAAGTGGAAATGACTGCGTACTAGCATTAGCGGGGTCCATTAACCATGGAAAGAGCGCATTTTGATTTGGTCATTTTCCTTAGCGTGAGATTAGACTCACAGGCCCAGAAAATGACTGATGGGGTCCCCCGTGACTTTTGATTTAATCTTGGCCATTTCAGCCTCCGTCAAACTGTTTTTCTGAAATAATTCTCCCAAGGTGAGCGACTCAGGAAGGTTACGGGACCCTAGCGCCACATCATGTAGCATTTAGTTTATTTTCCCGACCCCACCCCGGCCCGCCCCACCCATGCCTGTCAGACACACTGCCCCGCCATCGATATGTGAAGATGCTCCTGGAAACGGCTAGAGGGGGATGGGTGGAGTGGCGGAAGTGGATATGCGGGAAGACGAGAGCGGGATTTCAACGAGGGGGGGTGAGGGGGTCTTGAAAGACAGCTGAGGAGTCGGAAGAGCTGGTGGAGCTGTCGCTATGGCATGGCAGGGAGGGTAGAGTCTCTCTCGAAGAACAGAGGAGAGCCAGGAGGAGATGAAGAGGCCTGAGATCAATGCGGAGCAACTCATTCATTATGCAGGAGCACTGGGGCGCGAGAGCCGCGGGGCCGAGGAGCACCTCCTGTATTCTCACGGAGCGGCGACGGTCCGCGGGCCAGGGGGGTGGGTTTGGGGGGGGGGGGGGTGTCTTACTCTGGGTTTCCAATTCCCACGCACTGCAGCAGGAACTTCTCTCCCTCCCGGGGAAGGTCACTCCCCGGCCGGATGTGCACGTCGGGGGAGTCTGAGGAGGAGACGGGAGCCAGGTGTCAGACTCACATTCCTGCAGGGTCTGGGAGGGGTCAGAGTGAGCAGAGACCCTGCCCCCAGGCAATGTGTAACGTGCAGGCCCCACCCCCTGGCAGTGCATGAAGCACAGGCCCGGCCCCCTGACAATGTATGATGCACATGCCCCCCCCCCACAAGTGCATGCCGCACAGACCCCACCTCCGCCTGCTCCCTGGGGCACTCACACTGCACACTGAGCTGCCGCTCTGTCCTCTTGTCCCCCTCGGCCAGGGCAGGGTGGTCCACGGTGCAGGCGATGGGCGCCTCGTTGTCGGCCCGTGTGACGGTCAGCTGCAGCTCGCTGCGTACCCTGAAGGTGCGGTCGTCTGGGTCGGGCGCCACGTCTTGTGGCTGACCTGCTCAGAGAGACCAGGGGGTGGTCATCAAGTTGGGCTGGACCACCCACACACCCCTCCACTGTTCCAAATGTGGCCTCTCTGGGCACCCCCCAGGGCTGGGCTATTGGTCCGCCACCCCCCCTGCCATTTTCAAACCCCTCCCGCTCTCTTTTGTGCTACCCTTCGAGCCTGTATAACTGCCAGCGCTCGTTTGTCGAATATTAATTACAAACGAATGAAAGCCCCGATTTACAGCGGGCCAAAATGAAAACGTGGCCGTTTTTAGTAACCTGCGGCTCTGCTGGCCAACCCCGTGATGCCGGCTAATCGTGGTCCGTGGGCAGAGCTCACCTCCAGCCGGATCCACATCTGGCAGCTAGACAGTTAAACAGAGTCCAGCTGGTCCTCATTCAGCTCACATCCTGAGCTTCGTGTCCAGGTCGAGGCTCCCCGGTAATTTTAGCACGCGCGACTTGGCTTGAATCTTCCGGACGTTTTTTGTGGTGTGTCCCTAATGCGGACACCAACCCCTTAAACTGCTGACACAGTGTGACGCGGTTGTTTATGTGAACCTACCGCCAGGCTCCTGGGACGACGCCATCGATCCCGCAGTTTTTGGTGGTTTTCCCCCCTTTTATCTAAGAGACTTTTGGCGCGAGACGCCAGAACCGCTTGTTGCAGAGTGCAGGAATTTTATTTGGCATCTTAGTTAGGACCAATAAATAAAAACCAACTTAATTAGGAAAATAGCTGGGGCTCAGTCTGAATCACCATGTCCCTCCATTAGCCCAAATGAATACTTTTATCACCCCCTGGATCGCAGGCAGTCCCTTTCCAAGCAGCCCGAGAAATATCGATATGAGGGAGAGAGGAAAACGTATTGGATGGCAGAAGGTGAGCGGGGTCGCATTGGAGGGTGAGTCCAACCAAGGACGAGCATCACAAAAAACAGCTACATGATCGCTTTGATCACCTTAGACGCCCCCAACTGGATTCCTGCAGGGATGTGGATATCCAGCCTAAATCAGGCCTGACCTAGTGGCTACTGTCGCTTGTTTATCTGTTATGGTGTGTGGAGATGCGTACATGTGACCAGCGTGCTCCTATCGGGAATGTTTCCCAGGAGCTCATGTGATGGGCTGTATCTCATTATACATGTGGGTTATCAGCCTATTACTCACAGTCCTCACAGACATGCAAACTAAAACGGTCTCAGCAGCGCCTCCTACTGCCTCAGGCTGGCAATCACAGCATTTTCTCGCCCGGGAGCCACGCCCCCTCGCTCACCCTGTATCTCCTCATGGCCTCTGTACCAGCGCAGTTTGGCTGGAGGTTTGCTCCCAGAGCTGGTGCAGGTCAGGGTGATTCTCTCCCCCTCCAGCACTGGGTCCTCATACCCCGATATCTGGGGCTTCCCAGGGACACCTGAGAGAGAGGCGAGGGGGATTGTCAGTCTGTACACGTATTACTATTATAGATAAAGAGACACACCGAGCGCTAGGAAGAGCAGATAATAAGGCCGAGGAGGGTGACTGCAGCCAGAAGCCAGCAGACAAACACATTGAGACAGAGGGTGACATGGGGAGGCAGACAGACAAGCTGCGTGCACAGACAGACAGACAGACACACCCAAATATAGAGACAGACACACAGAATCATACAGAGATAGACAGAGAGAGAGAGACATAGACAGACAGACAGACACACAGAATCATACAGAGATAGACAGACAGAGAGAGCGAGAGACAGACAGAGGCAGACAGAGAGAAAAAGATAGACAGACAGACAAACACACAGAAACATAGACAGACAGACAAACACACAGAAACATACACAGACAGACAGAAAGACAGGCCAGCAGACAGAGACAGATAGACATACAGAAACTTGGGGACAGACAGACAGATGTATACAAAGAAACAAAAAGATACAGTTAGACAGAGAGACAGACACATGAACATATAGAGACAGACAAAAACATCCAAACATAAACACACACACAGAGAAATACCCAAACATAAATAGACATTCATAAAGAGACAGACAGACACATAAACAAAGAAAAACTGAAATGTACAGATAGAGAGGCAGGCCGCATGGACACACCCATCACGGTGACAGTGGCCCGGGCCGTGCGCACGGGCATGGTGAAGATGGAGCAGGTGTACTCTCCCTCATCGGAGAGCTGCACGTCTGAAATGGTGATGGACAGCTCGGTGGGGGTGGACCGGTGCAGCTGGATCCGGTTGTCTCTCAGTGCTGTGGAGCGAGAAGGATGGACAGGCATGAGCGAGGTCCCCTCCAAGGGGCCCCGCATAAAAAGCCGCTCTGTGGCTGGGCACTGATGCGTCATTGGGGGTGGGTGGGGGGGAGGCGCAGAAGTCCTCCTCATGACGATTGTGAGGGTCTCTCTGGTGCTACCTCGAGTGCCTCGGTAGGTCTCTGGATCACCTTCTGCTCTCTGACGCGTGGATGAACCCGAGGACAGTGCCACTGGGGTTTGGCGCATTAAAACCGGCTGTCAGTAGCGGTCGTTAGCAGATGGTTTGAAGGTTGCGGTCATAGAAGCCCGCCTTATATTTCCTTGGAGACGGAGCGTGTTTGCTTAAGAACTCAGAATGACAGTGGCTGTGAAGATAAAATGTTGGCGAGCCGCTTACATATCCTCAGAGAGGATTGGGGGCTGGAATTAGACGACACTGAATAGGAATGCTGGTGATTATAAAAGGCCTCTGTGTGAACCTGGACCTCTTCCACTTCTTGATGACCACTCCTCAAACCTGGGGGTCAGCCTGGCCTGGTCATTTTAAACGTGGGCTTTTTTATTCACTAAATGTGTGTGCCATCATCACAGTATGACCGTGAGCTGCCACTTCCGAGATTCCCTCACCAGACAGGTGTCACAGTCAGCCGGGTGTGTGTGTGTGTGCAGTACATGTTGTTTCTGTGAGAGACGATCCTCTTCTGTCGATGACGTTAGGCAGCATGCGTGACCCTACATGCGAGCGTGTGCGTATGCGTGTGTGTGTGCGCTCATGCTCTCACATTTTCTTTGAAGACACAGACATGTTTATCGAGTTCAGGAAGCAGTCAAAGAGCTCCGTAAGGACGCTCCCATTTAAGCTAACTGCAACGCACAGTGACCGTAACCGGTGGTTGTCTCTACATCAGAGTACTCAAATCCTTGGATGACAAATAAATCAATTCAAAAAGAATTTAAAAAAAATATTTCACATATTTAAAGAACCGAAAACTATCCATTACAGGGTTCAAGGATTCGAGTATTTTTAATTTGTCCCATGTAAAGCTATACAGTGAGACGATAACCTGCAGTGAAATGCAAGGTGGTCAACTCCGCCATAATAAAAAATTGTAATATCAATAAAAGAATAAAACAGAAAGAAGTATAAATATGTAAATAAGGAACAGAAAGCTCTATTGAAAAATTAAATAATAATCAGAGATGTGTAACATGGCTCAAATAAAGTGCAGTGAGCCAGCGGTCCTCCCCAGGCAGCAGAGAGCACAGGGCAGGGGATGCCCTGGATGAGGTGGCAGGTCATTGCAGTTTAAAGAGGCCGATTCCCCTGTCCACCTTTTTGGACTGCAGCGGCAAACCCGTACAAACATGGGAAGACATAGGGCCAGGGGCAAAATCCGGGTATAAGGCTACAGTGCTACCCACTGGGCCAGAATACTACAAAAAAAAATCACAAATTTAATTTTAGCCATAGCGGTGTTATTGCGTGACAGTGACGTCACCTCCAAATCGCCCTCCCTCCCCAGCTTCCTCGCTTACACCCACCCCCCCATCCGGAATCTCACCCCTCTTCTCTCCGAAGTAGAGCGTCTGCTGTGCCGTGTTGGACCACTGGAGGGAGGAGTTGTCGTTCTCCGCCACCTGGCAGGTCAGCGTCACTGTCCCACCTACCGCCACCGTCTCGTCGGAGGTCACAGGCTGGAAGGGGTCATCCTCTGCAGGGCGCGCGCCGGGGGACAGCGGCACAGCGGGACTCCGGTCACAGGTGTCCGGCGCGGCACGCGGACAGCCTCAACTCATTCTTGATTACTTTACAAAATGCAGTTAACGTTAATGATCTATCAATTTTATACGCTAAAAAAAAACAGACATAAAAAGTAAACATTTTTGCATTTATGTAACAAAACGGCAATTTAAAATATTGCCTTGTAATTAACATTTAATGATACGGACGTGTTAACCTTCACATATTCACTGCATACTGAGTATTTTCACTGTAGCTAATCGGGCTGATTTGGGCTTTGACCCACATGCGTGTCCTTAGCTGCTAGGTAGCCTAGAGCCCTGCTCCCGACCGGCACAGAAAAAAAAGCGTGCTCGTCATGGGCGCAGAGTACACACCCCTGCGCCTGCTGACAATGTTAAACGTCTGTCAAGCGCATGATTCCTAAACTGACTTACAAAGAGTGCGCGGCTGCGCACCTGAGTGCTGCGCAGTAATCCGCCTGACAGCTGTAGCCGGCTCCTGTCACACTTACAAAGTCGACTGGAATTTGAATGCAAATTTAAGTCTGTCATCAGACCGGTATGGTGCTTCTACAAATACATCGAGTATAAATTAGAGAAGGAATATCCAAAAAATCTGACTTAATTTGGGGGGGGGGGGAATGCCTTCACACACAATTATGAAAACGCTTGCACGCACACACACACGGCTGTAAAATCATGGAAGACAGCAGTATTAAAAGCATCGCAATTTTCACGTTGCAGAAGTTGCAAGTGAGAAGTGAGAAATCCGGGAAACACTGAGATAGATAAAGATGAATGTCGGGGAAGAGCGGGGGAAAGGGAAGAGAGAGAGAGACTGTAAGGACGGGAGAGACGGCGCAGGGTAACAAGAGGCAGAAGGAAACTTCATAAATCCAGCCCCAAATATAGACAGTGAAAAATACCTGTTTCCTTCTGCCCTCTTATTTTCTGCTCTCGTTTGTCTGCTCCATCTCTTTTGACCTCCCCCCGTCTGTCGCAGCACCCCCCCCCAAAGACCCCCCCCGTCACCCTTGCTCGCTCGCGCTCGTTCCCATAGCCACCTGCACGCGACGCCCCCCCCAGTCTCGAGCCAACGCAGACATCGCGTGCCTTAAGAACAACAGAAGCGGCCGAGGACGTCGGCGAAGCCCGCATTAATCCTTATTAAGGGTAAAGAATCCCTCACGCGCGCCGGCTTTTACGTGACAGGGGCATAAAGGCCCACGTGAAGCAGCGCCGACGGTTCGCTATAACAAATAAAAAAACGCCTATCATTCCCAAATCAATACCCTTAATTATAACTATTAAAGTGCCATGTTTAAAATATTAAAGTATTAAATATTTGATTTTACACGGAGATGAGACAATAATATTTCCTAACGGGTGACTGATTAGAGGAAGAGTCGGCAGATAACCGTTCAATTAACAAAAAAAATGTTATAAATAACCAACGACTAATCCCCTGCTGTACTATGTCAGCTCCCCCCCCCCCGGAGTAAACTGCCATACCCTCTCCACCCTTCTCAATATATCCCTTTTTTTTCCTCTACCCTGCTCATCCCCGCCTAAAGCCCGCTACCCCCCCCCCCCAGGAGCCGGCTAACACCATGCCAGTCTCCCTCTAATCGTGTGGACGGCATCCCAGACAAAGGCACATGCCTCTTTTGGTTTTCCCCCCTTTCCTCTGTTCGTAATTGTAATGCTCCAGTGAATCCAGCTTTTACCCGACGCAGAAACCCTTCCTGTCACCGTGTTAACAATTCCCCTAATCCAGATGGACAATCAAACGCTGGCTTGGTTTTTAAACAGTATTCTGTTAATTACACAGGCCCTGCACTCATACTCATGTAGCAGCTCTGCGGGATTCTTGGCCTGGTGAGTCTTGTCAGTTGACGCCCCTGTTTACCAATAATAAATAAAAAAATAAAAATAAATGAGCAAAAAAGCCAGCCTGACCCGGTGGTCATGAAAATGTGTGACAGTACAGTAAAAATTACAGGGATGCAGAATGCTAATAAGCAAAAGTAGCAGGCAGACAGTGACGATGATGCAACAGAAGGAACAGCCTTATTAAAATCTCTGCCATCGCCTCCTAGCCAATCGCCGTCCGTGTTCCTATTGCTGCAATGTCTGCTGAGGGTCGGTCTCCCTCTGTGTTCTGGCTAATCTATAACAATCCACAGCCCGTCACTTTTCCAATGCAGAAATGCTCCGCTGTGATTTATAAATTATGCACAGTGCCATAAATGGCTTTTAGCATTTCTTCCCTCCATTGCTCTGTTTCAATTAAAAAACAAACAAAAAAAAAACAGGAAATATAATGGCCTCCTGCCTGCTTTCCCCGTTCCTCCCACCCCC
>JAAGVU020000078.1:459778-470842 GCA_011763525.2 Mormyrus iriodes | reverse complement strand
GACCAAGACTGTCAGCTGTGTTGCACCGAACTCGCATATATTGCTGGAAACGCATCCGACATGCTAACTATGGCTAACACATGGGACATCATCATCCAAGTGTGGGAACGACTGGAGCACGGCAGCAACAGCCTCCGCAAGTCAGTCTCCCCATGACATTATTTAAGGCACTTTTACCAGAAAGAATGTAATTACATATATAGGGGTGTTAATCACTACAGAGTGACCAAACTCTGTGGAAGAGAACTGATTTAATTTGTTATGATATATATGTGTATATATACAGACACACACACACACACACACACGCACATTTTATATATGAGTGTGTGTGTGTGTGTTTTTTTTATTTTATTTTACTTAAGTCAATGTTGGCACAGCTGGACCCTCCCAATAAGTTGGCCCACCCTGGGAAAGCCCTGGTGCTCATTAATTCCCCAAAGAATATTCCAGTTACAAGCCTGTATCTTTTGTCCCTAAGCTACCCCACCACCCTTGCATTATCCAACTGCTGCTGTTACCATTCAAACTCCCGATAGAGCTACGTGTGTCTATGCAGAGTGCATCTTCAGGAACATTTTTTATGTTATGCACAATTATATGATAGAAGCCAGCTGCCCCCTTAAGCATCCATCGATTTTCTTGGCAGTTCGACAGCACTCGCGGTGTGCTTTACATCTCCTTTCCACTGAGAAACACTCCTGATGATGTATTTTGGTTTGGACACAATAGCTTCCTGATTTGCAGGATCTATAATGGTTAAAATCTCCTTTCAACAAGTCCCCCCTCCCTTTATTTTGCAGATATTGTAAAGGGGGAAGGGAGTATAGCTAAACGGCTGAAGAGGCACTCGTCATACTTTGTTGAGCTTTAATCCAGCTTACGGCTTCGGCCAATTAAGCCAAAGGCGTGGCCCTGTTGCAGGGGGCAGGGGATGTGCAGTTCCTCAAACAGAAAAATACAGCACCTGACCCTTTAACAAAGACTAAAACAACAGGGAGGCAGGGACGCAACGGAAAACAAGGACTAAAACCGCGTGTAAACGTGAAATCCCCCTGTTTTCCCTCGATTCCCAGAGCTTTCCTGCTCTGGAGCCCTTTCCCTCTGTGCCATCACCCTCTCCAAAAGAGCAACAGTGTCCAGGAAACTGCAGAGTGGGGCCTGGATGATGAGTACAGAACCCCAGCCACCCACCCCATGGAGAGGCTCATGCTGGTTCCATCTCCGAAGCAATCTGGACTGAAAAGCACAGCAGCGGGGTCTCCCGCTCGAGGCTGAGCCGGCAGCCGCTCGCTCGTGAAATCCCAGAGCCACGCCGGGGCAACACGGCCGCAATGCACGTACGTGTAGGCCAAAAAGCCTGCAAGACCGACGTAAACACGCGCAGAAAAGAACCACACAGACGCACACGCACCTGCACATTCCACCACGCGCACACACACACGACGTGAGAGCTTGAACGCTGCGCACGGCACTGCGGAAACGCAAGTTATCCGGTAATTTACATTTCATTGATGAGAGTATGGGAGCACGGTATATTTATCCATACTTTATGGCCAATTTGTGGCTGGGAAATTAGACAGCATATGTGTCGTAGCGGTAATAAGAGTGGATTCCTATGCAGTAGTAGTATGGTGACTAAGGCCCAAGCATATTCCTCCACAAGAATCAATCCAATTAATTTTAATTAGCTGCATATTTAGTGTGCGCACCTGGAGAGATTACAAGAGTGATTATCTGCACCATGGTAATACAGGAATCTTTATGAACAGGGCCACTGCCTTTGGCTGGTCAGGAAATACAAGTGCATCCTTCTTGACCGCACCCGTCACATGCCTGCCCCCCCGCTCCCTTCCTCTGTCAGTAATCTTCTTACCCTCCCTGTGTCCCTGCCCCTGCGTCTGTGTTTCTCCCAATTCGTTTTGGATCCATTCAGTACGCAGATTAGAAACGCTTCTTCCAACCTCTTTGTTTTACCAGCAGACATGCCGGCTTCAGCTAGGTGGCGTCACAACTCTGCAACTGTGGAGAATTTTACCACACATCACAGTACCTCACATCACCTTCACGCAGGTGGGCCGTTAGGTTATACCTCACATCACCTTCACCCGGGTGGGCCGTTAGGTTACACCTCACATCACCTTCACGCGGGTGGGCCGTTAGGTTACACCTCACATCACCTTCACGCGGGTGGGCCGTTAGGTTACACCTCACATCACCTTCACGCGGGTGAGCCGTTAGGTTACACCTCACATCACCTTCACGCGGGTGGGCCGTTAGGTTATACCTCACATCACCTTCACGCGGGTGGGCCGTTAGGTTATACCTCACATCACCTTCACGCGGGTGAGCGGTTAGGTTATACCTCACATCACCTTCACGCAGCACTATTATATGGGATCACCATTGAGTTATATTTTGCATTACTGTGATGGAGAGGCACCGTTAAATTATACCACACATTATAGTAAACACATTGTAGTTATGAAAATGCATAGTATCACTAAATGGTTGCTGGTTCCAGAGACCGACTCATACTTAGAGACTCGCCATTAATCGCCACCCTGCAGCACCAACCTCGCCCACAAGGCTCACAACGGAAGAGCACCCAAGACCACCCTCCGTGAAGCCGCTCTGGCTTACACCGCACGCCCACCTCCCACCCACGAGCCCACTGCTGAATCACCACACACGTGTTGGCCATTCAGATACAGTGCTGAATTACATTGGCAAGACATAAGCTAACCACTGAATTATACCACACACATCGGCCAGACAAAGACCGATTGCTGGATCGTACTGCACACACTGGTAAGACAGAGACCAAACACCAAATTATACCCAATACATATGTGAGACAGAGATCGATTGCTGGATTATACCACACACATCGTTGAGACAGAGACCAATTGCTGGATTATACAGCAAACACTGGCGAAACACAGGCTAATCACCGAATTATACTGCACACATCGTTGAGACAGAGACCAATTGCTGGATTATTACATACACATTGCTGAGACAGAAACAAACTGCCGAATTACACCATGCACATTGGTGAGACACAGACCAACCTCCGAGTTATACCACACATATTGGTGAGATACAGACCAATTGCTGGATTATACTGTACACATTGGCGAGACACAGACCAACCTGTAAATTATACATTATACATCGGTAAGACAGAGACCAACCGCTGAATTATATCACACATGTCGGTAAGACAGAGACCTACCACTGAATTATACCACACACATCATGAGGTAGAGGCCAGCCACTGAATTACTCTGCACTGGTGGGTGAGAAGGAGACCAGCCACTGAATTATACCACAAATATTGGTAAGCCAGAGACCAACTGTTGAATTATACCGCACACATTGATGAGATGGAGACTAACCTCTAAATTATACCGCACACATCGGTGAGACACAGACCACCTGCCGAATTATAACGCACACATTGGTGAGATGGAGACCAACTGCTGAATTATACCTCACACATCAACGACATGGAGACCAACCCCTGAATTACGCCACACATATTGACAAGATGGCGACTAAATGCTGAATTATATAGAGCACATCAATGAGATGTATACCATCCACTGAATTATGCCAAAAATATTGGTAAGACAGAGACCAACAGTTGAATTATACCGCACACATCAGCAAGATGGAGACCAATTGCTGAATCATACCACACATATTGACGAGGTGGAGACCAAACACTGAATTATACTGCATACATCGACGAGATGTTGACCAACCATTGAATCATCACACGCATTGCTGAGACATAAGCCATTTGCTGAATTATAATACACAGTGCTGAAACATACAGATCACTGAATCATACCAAACACTGTTGAAGTGTATCACACATCACTGAATTACGCCACACATTTCAGGTAGAGGAAAAAAAACTCAAAATTATACCATAAATCACCTACCCACCACTTAATTACACCACAGATAACTGATTAAGTCATTTATTAAGTGAGGTTTCAGAAAGGGGGCTTAAGTCATCGGGGCTAATTGTAGTTTAGTTCTAGATAAAAGATGAACTGAATGAGAGGAACTCATACATAGATTATTAAATCATCTTTCAAAGTCTGTGGGTTTGTGGTTACTTATGGTATCTGCATTAATCAAGCACAAATGTGCGTTTAGTAGGATCATTAGAATCTATGTAAGACTGAAAATCTCTTTTGGAAATTAGATAAGAATGAGCATGTCTGGTTGATACAGGGATCTAGGTTAGACTGAGCAGGTCGCATAGACTGAGACCGAGGTCTGGTGAAACCTAGACTAGAATGAGCATGTCTGGTTGATACAGGGATCTAGGTTAGACTGAGCAGGTCGCATAGACTGAGACCGAGGTCTGGTGAAACCTAGACTAGAATGAGCATGTCTGGTTGATACAGGAATCTAGGTTAGACTGAGCAGGTCGCATAGACTGGGACCGAGGTCTGGTGAAACCTAGACTAGAATGAGCATGTCTGGTTGATACAGGGATCTAGGTTAGACTGAGCAGGTCGCATAGACTGAGACCGAGGTCTGGTGAAACCTAGACTAGAATGAACATGTCTGGTTGAATCTAGGTTAATCTGGGCACATCACATGAAATCTCAAATCTTGGTTAGACGGGGCTACGTCCAGAAACGACGAAATGCCGCAAAACGTGTATTTAAGCGGAAACAGTGGTGCGTTGGACACCCTGCTGTGTTACACGTTGCGACTATGGCTATGATCCATTGTAGGAACTGCCTTTTTAATTTGGTGGGTTTTACAGTAGGTGCTTTCACACCACCGAAACTTTTTCTGTAACCAGAACCTTTTTCCGGAACTAGGAACTTTTGTCATCTTCAAACCACAGGAAATTGGCCCATTTGTAGCTCCTTGAAATCAGTCCCAGACCCATTTTTTGTCATTTACAGTGACAGTTTGCTAATTGGTTAACCACAAACAATAGTGCTAACTTACCAGAGAAAACCGACCTGAAAGTCTGTTGCACTGTGCTTCACTCTGGTTCAGGCAAACATGTCATTCATCCCGGAAACCGTAACAAGATGTTGCACACCGTGTTCAAATTGAACATGCCCTGGGCTTGACATTGATATATACATTATAATGAGAGTGCTTTGCTATTGGGTGGTGCTGTTGATTCATCTGACTACCACCTACAACAAATTATATTACAGGACTCAGAGAAATTTCCTCCCGAAAATGATAGAATAAAAGTCTGTACCTGTCAGACTGACAGAGCCTCCGCCTTTGGGGTGACCTCACTGGTCACTGGGAGCCTGACCTCGCTCCATCAAAGAAGCTGCATAACATGACAAGCATGTGAAACTCTCCCTTCCAAGAGAAACGACTGCGTAGCTGATGCCCAATCCTATTTTCCAGTCCTCCGTTGTATTACATAGCATGTATTGCAATTAGATTACTGAAGTGACAAATACTGTACAAAACCAGGTCTCAGTTATGTCGTGGCAATTCTTTGGCTAGGTCCAGTACAACAATAGACAAACTTGGTTGGATTTCTTTACTCTGCAGAGAAGAGTGTCATACAGCAACATTCACGAGGCATTATATGCACAGCTATGCCTTTCTTGCCATAGTATAGCTTCTTTTGTAGCACAAAAACACAAGTCATGTGTAGGGTTGCAACTTATGAGATTTTCACAGTGCCGTAACCGTCTCAGGAAATATCACGGTTTCACTGTATCATGGTATATGGTATTTCACAGCTATTATTATTTATTATCAGTTACCATGACCCTTAATGGAATGAAAAGAAGGGCTATTTTTGTTGAAGAAAGGATTTATTATAGCTGAAACTTGAACATTTTTTTCCAAAAAAGAAGTATGTGTACAAAGTGTCATTTTTGAAAATAAATAAGAACGCTGTACATCTCCAGTTTAAACAAAAGAAATTAGGAGGGAAAATAAGCAGAATTTTTATAAAAAAAGTAATCTCTCTTTAAATAATAATCAATAAAACATGTTGCCACTGCGCTAAATATCAGAATATAAGTGTAAGAATGTTTTTAAAAGGCTTGTTTTTGCTTAAGGCTTGTTTCCCTTGATAGTATGTAAGACACGTTTTATTATGATTTACATTTCAAAATAAGTTTAAGAAAGTTTTGAAAATGGCGTCTGGGACTGATTTCAAGGAGCTACATTACGTGTAATATAAGTAGGTCAGCAATTAAATACATATTGTTAAAGCAAAATCCCTATTACTGTCGATTTATCAATGTAGTAAATGTTAAAATCATGCCGGTTAAGCAAACATGTCGCAATGCCCCTTAATATACGGTTATAATAGATAGAACATCGCTATGGAGCTGAATATACATTAATAAAACATGTTGGTTATACTATCAAGCTAAATGTGAACAATTTTCATAATTATTAATAAAAACACAGCTTCCTAAAACATGAGTCTATGCATTTTGTTGATGCGAACGCAGGCAGTGCATCATCGGCCGAACAGCTGAGCGACACGTCACAGAGGATGGAATGTATGGAATGCGGGATGAGATTCGGCATGACAGCTCAAATCAGACGCACGGTGGTGACGTTACCATGTAAACAAGCATCTATATTTCAGAAACTGCAGCAGCACAAACGATCATTTCAACAGCAGAACCCGGCACAAACGCAGCACGAACGATTGAGACCAATTCGGTCGAAATCGGACACAAATTGGCGGCCAATGGCACAGTGGTGTCACGTGATCATGTAAACGAACGTTTATATCTCAGAAACTAAAGCAGCCCGAGCGGAAAGTTCAATGGCACAAACTGGCATAAATGCGGCACAAACGGCTGAGACCGATTCAGACAGAATCTGAAACATATGGGGGAGGGAAATTTCACGCAGGCCCCTTATCTAAAGAATGTCTCAAATAACTTCCTGTGCTATACTTATAAGCAACAATATTTCATTTCATTAGGCCCTTTACATGCCCTTTTGCACACAAATAAATACTGCAATTACATTTCAGATGCATTATAAGATATAGGCTATGCATTTGGCTCTTCTAGGGCGCTATCATAGATTCAAGCCGTTTCAAACGCTTACCAGCCTAAGCCATACCTGTCAATTTTCAACATTGAAAATAAGGGATTTTTCCCAAGATCCCGACCCAAAATACGGGAAATTTAGAGCAGCTTCCCATTGCCATTCCTCTGTTAACAGCAAGAAAACGGGCTCCAAAACTGCTGTTATTTATTTTTAACGGAGCATAAGCTCTCGCAGCACTTGCGACACCGGAGCCACTGTCCTGAATCCTGAGCTTCGGAGTTTTGGCTTCTTTATCTATTAAAGCAATGGGTTTTCTCCACTGTTTTCCTACCTTTTTTAGCTACTATTAGCGAATGAGACACTTCATGACACACTACAGACTTCCAATCATAAATACGTTCTATTCCGATCTTTTTATTTTTATCAATACCCAGTGAAATTTGGTTGGATAATAATACGGGACATTTACGGAACAATACTAGTCCTGGAGGACGGCGGGAAAGAGGGGTGAAATACGGTAGTTTCCCGGCCAAAACGGGACACTTGACAGCTATGGCCTAAGCGTTCTGGCTGCACCCAAGTACCGAAACCAACAGTTTCCTGTCTTGTAGACAAGAGCAGCAGTCATGCGACTTAATTGTGAGTAAATATAGACATGTAAGTAACTTGCAAAGTAATTTTTCTTCCGCAGGAACGAATCAAACTTCTTACTGTTGTAAATTTCCATCACAGATCCTTTTAAAAACGTTTCATTCAGTGCAGGTAAGTATGTCTGAAAGAGTGAAGCATGCAATATAGAGAAAAAAAACTGCAAATTGTAAGTTAGAAACACTGCTAATTTGTCAGTTTCCGCGGTAATGTAGCGCATTCTAGGCGTAATTCTGCATTATTCTACAGCAAGAAAGACAGAAAAGTGAATTGCTGTTTATGCTGTACATCAGAAAGGGATTCTGGGATGAATGACTAATTTAAAAGTTTATTGATCTTATTATAGCATTATTATGTCTATGAGTAGCAGTCAGCAGGAAACATGCTTGAACGTGTCTCCTTTAACACCATAATGTAAAAAACGTATATCCCATCCATATGTCCCGTCCATATACGTCAGAGATTACAGCAGGCCGCGCAGTAGCTGACTCAGGTGTTGCACACACCAAACATTAACCCGAGGCATTGTATGGCACTGAAAACCTGTAGATTATCAAACATTATTTTAATGATCTCTAAAAATCCCAAGGATTTTATGTTTAGGAACTGGTAGAAAATGGGTTTCGGTGTCTGCAATCCCTACAGTTTATTTTGCATCCCGCCCAAAACCAAAAGTAAAACTGAAATCTAACTTGCGCACATTATTGATATAGAGAATCCCAGTTTCGCTACCTGGTAACTAGGCAACCTGGCCTATAAAAAATGCACGTCAGTGTTGAAGGAAATAATAAACTCTTCTTTAGCATCCGCTGTCCTTCTTGTTCGCTTCTAGCCAGATCCCATAAGTGCAGTACGACCGAAACCTCACAGCCATCAGTCCGCCACGCCGGCCGGCTCTCTGTGGCGCTACACCGCCCTTATATTCACTACTACTCCACGCCGCGGCTCGTGCCAAACAGCGCAAAAAAAAAACACAATTATGAATAATTCAGCGGAGGGTAGAAATGCTGACGCGGTCGCAAAAGTGACAGCGAGCGTCTGTCCGCGCGTGTGCACCACAGCATTCACTACCCCGGGGGGGGGGACACACCCCGTGACGGAATCACCGCCGTACGGCCCTAAGGAACACCTGCTGCAGGTTACAGCTTCCCATCCACCGGCTAAAATCGTACTCCCCCTCACCTAGCGCCGTGGCCGTTTCCACGGATCATAAAAGTGTTACTTGCATGGGAAGTGCAGGCACTTCACACACCGAGCACCGTGGATCGATACAAAACAGCTTTGTGGTCAATAATCAATTACCAGGGGGAACATTTCCATTATGGGTGTCATTTCAAGCTGAGTCATGTTCGCAGACCATGGGAGTGACCGTACTGACCTGATCAGTTCCCTGACAGATATCTGCATTACTGTGGGCACAGTGGTGTTCCAGACCACCTTCGTGGGCTATGGTACATTCTTCTGTCCATACAATTCTATGTTGCATCAAAACAGCAAAATATCGGCTCCCTAATCAACTTTTTATCGTCCCTGACAGAAATCTCTTCCCTCACAAAACCAAAAGGAAAGCGTGCGCAGCACAAGTTGGCCTGCGGGATGGGGGGTTATAACAGGCCGTGATTCCCTTATAATAAAACCCAAGCCAGCTGAAAATACACCCGCGTCAGAAGGACTGAATAAGAGCAGGAGACGGAGAATAGAAGCCGATGAGACAGACGAAAGGAGAAAGCGGAAAAACTCACCCAGGAGAAGGTCACTGTGGGTTGTTAAGACGAAGACGTTCACGGAGCACAGAGTCCATAGAAAGGAAACCGGGAATGTTGGGAATGCCATGGTGTGACGCGCAGACACCTTCATCCGCCTGTCTCACCGAGTGTCCTCACGGCCGCTGATGGCGCACTCAAGGATAGTTAGGGTAAACCGAGGTGGCACCTGTGCGCAGGAAACACAACACGCAGTTGCCACGCAATTATATTCGTGCCACCCCATTGTTCACAAACGGTGAAACAATTTAGATATCGCTGGGCTTGGGTTGCACTGCAGGTTGCATCGATCTGTCCCTTGCCGATTCAATTTAGAATATACTGGAGATGGATGTGATCGAAACGCACAGCTGCAACCGGTGCTGTAAACGAAGTAGCAATGTTTTAAGCCCACACCGTTATAAAAAGCCTCGATCGCACTGAAAAGCGACGAGGAGGCAGAGACGCACCTGTCTGCCCTGCGAGGATCCACAGTGCAGCTTCACATGAGCAGCTGAGACGCGCACAAACACTAAACGCGCAGACAAGCTGCCCCAATAATGCCAGCGCACGCCGGTTCACCTCTCTACTTTATGCGCCTGTATAACGGCGCCGATGCTTTGCACTGAAGCGTCACATGCAGTGCGGTCCTAACTACGATCGGGGTGTCTGCTGCTGGACGCTCATCGATGGATGGGAGACGGAGAAGAGGCAGGCATAATTTATTGTTATTGTGTTTCAGAGTAATTTCTTTCTACCGCGAATGCAATCACCCCAGTAGTATTGTTTATTATTGTCTTTAATATGAGCTGATTCCACGGATTATTAAGGACAGATAAACATACCTGTAATAACGCTGGATGTAAAACACCCCGGGTGTCAATATGCTTCCCATTCACTAGCACTACACGTCCGTCCCGTGGCTCAGAAGCGCATCTAACAGAGACTGAGTTACGTCCGCGGCAGCCCGAAAAAAGCCAGGCGCACGAAGTCGTGCAATTCAAAAATGCAGCAGCACCGGCGATGATGAAAGCAAAGAAGGACAGGGAGAGACAAGGTACCGTTACACAAGTCTAACGATGATAATTATAAATAATAATAATAATGATAATAATAATAACAGCCTGAAGAATAATACGCACATACGCACGCGCCCAATCCTCCACCCGTCCCAGATAAACGTAATTGCATCGTGGGAAAGATTAAGACGGAGGATAGTGACACATTCCGGTACACGGACACCCCATATTTACAATACTGACAGGGATCTCCCCGGAGGAAAAACAAGTATGACGCCAACATCAATAATATTCCGACTACGGCGAGGGTTTAGACGACACAGGGGGTACACACCGAAACGTTATCCCTCTGCAGTCTCCTCCAGCTGAATTGCGTGCTAATGCTCGGGATGAAAAGGGACCGGACTGCGTTATCTCGCCCTTGGCCCCACTGGATCAGCCTGTCTGCTTTCTTCTGTCGCTCGTCCCCTCTTTTTCCTTGCTTTTTCTTCCCTAATACCGCTAACGTTCACTGCAGCAAAAACAGACTGTCTGAAATAGAGGAGGAGGGAGGGGGTGGACGGTAGGTAGATAGAGGGGGAGACGGGGGACAGACGGTGTAGACAGAGGGGGAGACGGGG
>JAAGVU020000078.1:443092-459678 GCA_011763525.2 Mormyrus iriodes | reverse complement strand
GGGAGGGGGTGGCTTCTGGGGTGGAGGGGGGAGGGGACGGGAGGGGAGGGGAGGGGAGGGGATTTTAATACGATTTGGTCTGTACCATTCCGGTAACAGGGCAAGGCCATACGGCCTGTAGATGGTTGGATGGCAGGAGGGTTCATTTGTGCGATAACCAACAGTCATATACATCATTAGGCGCTAGATAATATCATTTAATGTTCTGCGGTTTTTACTTTTATTATTTCGGCAAGCATAATTATTTTCCTTCTGTCCCTATTGTTATTGCAATTATAATTGCCACGTAGCGAACACATGGGTTGGTTTGTTCATTAATAAAATTCAAGACTTTTCCATACTAATGGACCCGGGAGTATTAAGCTAGTTTATCGAACAGATATATTGGGAAATACGGGGTTAAACGGGGATCGAAACACTGGCGCCAAATCAGCAGCTCGACGTCGCAGGCATGCTTTAGATCCAGCAAAAGGAGCCCCCAGTCGGTGAGTGGCATACACTGCGAGTTAATGTGATTTAGCAAGCAGAATGTATATTAGGGAACAGGTTCACTGATTTTAGTGGGTTGCAAAATAAGTGTTTGTATGTGAGTGTCTGTATAAAACTAATTGTATATGGGGTGCGCGCAGTAGATTGAGCTTACGCTTTAGTTTTGAAATCCCTAGGAACGAAGCCAAATATTGAAATGAATGCGGCCATAGTGCCATCTGGTGATTCATCAATGCTATTGCAATACAGTCCACGACCGATCCAATTCCCAAAAGCTAGGAATTACGTCATTGAATGACGGAAAACGTTTCGGATTTTATTATCCTCGCACTTTTTAATTTTAAATTCGGCAGTGCAATGGAACCTGATTGATCTGGGAGACTGGGTCCCCACTTCCAGTCGATGTGACGTCGTATGCTCTGCTTATTCTCTTATGGTAGCTCCGAACGACAGTAACGAAGGTTAAATGGTTGTAGCCCAGTAGTTAGAATCCTTTGTATGATCGTATATGCATGTGCATAAAAGATAAAGGAATACTTGACCCTTACTATTTTTCATGGGACTGTGAAAACACAACTTTGTTAGTCATCTAAAGGATGAATCTTCTATTCACTCCATCTGGATTAATGTAAATCGTTCACTATATATATTTCTTAGTCCGTAATAATAATAATAATAATAATAATAATAATACGTATCCCATATTAATCCGATTTTAATTTAAATCAATTGATATCAAACATCACAATACAGATAATTCAGGGAATTGAGAGTAACAGAAGAATTTATTATCACTAGGATCATTTTTGCTAATTTATGAAGTATTTACAGACAACGTAAAACATTAAGCGGGTCATGTTGTAATGAAAGGAGAAGGAACAGCACCAGAATTTGTTTAGTCATACAAAATAGAGCCTTCCTTTCTGCAGGCATACCGGTGGCTGCATCTCTGCCGGGACTCGAACCCGGAGCCTCTGGATTAGAAGTCCAGCGCGCTATTCCATTGCGCCACAGAGACTGAGCCGCTACTAAAGGGGAAAACTCGGTATAAATCCAAATATCCCTCTATAGTGCCTCGCAGCATCTAGCAGCATCAGGACCAGTCGGGCGGCATTTTGGCTCTACCGCTCTGTACATGTAGAGGGCGCAGGAACACTGGTGCGGCTTAGAGCCAAAATGGCGACTGCAGTTGCCGCTGCTCTTCATTCAACAGAATATTAAACAGATTTTAATCGTAACAATCCGACATACATATGTTTATTCTAAATACATTTAACATTCACTATTTTTTGTCAGTCCACGGAACCATTTATATTTTGCTCAGCCTTAGTCTATTTATGTATTGTCCTGGTCTGCTTGCGCTGGTACAGGGACAACTCGATCGCAAGTGATCTTTAGGTGTTTTAACGCAAATTACGGGGATATAGCGTGAAAATCGCAGGTTAATAAACAAGCTGCAATTCCTGCTAGAGAAACGCGGAAACACGGCGGCAGCTTGGGACAGGAGCGCTGCCTAACCACACTTTTTACCCAAGCCTTTAATCCAGTACAATGATGTGGATGAGGGCGTGACATGTGCGTCATCACAGACACACTTAAATCTTCAAATATTGAAGTTCTTGCAATAAACAGCAGCAGGTTCAGATGGAAATGTTAATACTTGTCATCTTTTTATTACAGTACTCTTTGCTTCACACATCACCCATAACCAGTAAAAAGAGTGAATGTCATTTTCTGCGACATAGGTTTTGTAATTCACCACTGATGGGCCATACCATCTTTAGCTTACCAGCATTCAAGGAAAATGAACAAATATAAGTACAGGGCAACTTTTTATACAGATTTTTATTAATATATCAGAAGTGAGAAACCCATCCATTTAAGAACAAAGCATCTTCCACCATTAGTGAGGCTCTCCCTTGATTCTTCCTGGTGCATTCTGGGTAGTCAGAGGGCTGCAAGGGTGACTGACGAAAGGAGAGAGAGCAGGAGGACCGCGTAGCCGGAGCGGTACACCTCTGGGATCTTGAACCCCTTCCCTACATCCCACAGCTAAAAGGGAGGGGAGATGTGGACATTGAAAAAGACCGTGGAAAATAAAAAGAGGGCACAGAGATAGCAAACAAAGAAAGACGTTATTGTTGCTCTGCGTTCGTGCCACTGGGACACACCTACCAATCCATCAAAAAATGTAGTCCTACCGACATGATAAAAGCTTCCCCATGCAGGCATTGGGCTGAGTGAGGCTACACTGCACAAATCGAAGGCATCTTCTTACGTCAACTTGCAAATTACATGTAACGGGCAAAATCTGTCTATTTTGTTGTTTGTACTTTACACAGTGGTCCTGGAGTAGTATTATTTCAAGCCACTGTATACTTGTACAGTATATGGACGGTAAGACTAAAGCCCACTTCACTATTTATCACTATTTATAAGTTACTATACATACTTTCATACTGACCTCTCAATGCATACTGTCATTCATAGAATATATTTTCTGCTCACCTTGCCTGCCATCCATCCATCCATCCATCCATCAATCCATCCATCCATCCATCTCAGAACAAGCAGGAGGTGTGCACAGGTGTGTGCAAAGTGCTCTCACCAGGTGACGGATGCCGTTGAAGGTGTGATATGCCACAGGGAATGCAAGTACAAACTTGGCACCAGCGATTATGGGTGTGCCCAGAGATAAGGACCGGATGAGTTCCAGATAGGAGGCATAGTCACCGGGCAGAATCAGGGCTCCCACAGCAAACAGAGAGATACCTGGGGAGATGGATAAGGGTCCTGGGTGAATAAGAAATTAGAAGGCAATTGGCAAAGAAATGTAAACATAACAACCATGATACACACTAGCAGTATTGTCAACAACTGCTCATCCGGTTGGCATCAGTGTCCTCCAGCATGGGATTCCTTCGTACCAGACCAACAAAAGAGACACAGCCTGAGGTGGTACTACAATGAATAGGTAAGAACAGTTTGTGCACAGCAAAGGCATCAGGCACGGCCAGAAACTGGATTTCCCTCCAGGCGGCTACAGATGTATTTACATCTTACAACTTCGAAAAGTTAGTCATCTCCAGGAATTTCGAGGGCCACCGTGAGGAGGATCCGTTTCACAAACGCCCACCAAAGGGTGAAACTTTGGCATGTGAAGCCGGGTACGTGCCATGCCTAAAAAAGCGTGCATCCTTCGAGGTGTGAGAGCGGTGGGGCTATGGCCGCCTCAGACGTTCCGTCTGGCAGGAGATCAAGCTGTTCAGAAGTGCATTTGGACTCGCGCTAGCCAGCGAGGGAACAGTTGGCAACGGATTTCAGAGGATCTACTCCGACTTTGTTAATTAACACACCAGGAGCTATTCCCATCACGCGGGCGCCAGCTGTCTGGGAAATGCCAGCTTACTGACTAACTGGCACTTCCCCAGCACTGCTCATGCTAGCAACAACACGCTAATGTTTTTCTCCTTGTTACAAAATGGTGGCTTGGGACTGAAAGTGAGCGTACGGCTTCAGCGCCCCGATACAGCTGGTGTGCCAAGTCCGCCGGGGAAGTGAGGTGGCATAAGCTTGCTGTGAAAACCATGGATATTTGGTTTATTCCACAGTGTGCAGGTCTTCCCATGTTTTTTAACGTAAAAAAGGTCAAGCAAAGTTTGTTTATTGTTGTTTTTCACATTTTGGAGTTATGAAAATCAAAGTAGATCTACCCTGTATACAACAGGGAGTACGGTTTGTTGTGGGAAGATGCAGGGGTGAATCCCACAAATCTGAAAACGCCCTGTTAGGCTTTAAAGAAAGTACAATAAAATGGGTCAGTCATAAAAATGTCAAAAAAATAAATAAATAACCGGCAATAGATTCACATCCTTTGTAGGCTCCTCTTCTGCCTTCTTCGGTACCTTCCCTGGGACACGCTTTAGGCTAGCCCTAACCTATTATTACATATATGGTTATGGAAGACAGATGCGTGGATGAATAAAAAATAAACAGTGACACAGCTACTTAAACAGATTTTTTAAAAATCAATAAAGAAACGCAGAATTCTCTTTGCCATGCTCTACCATTTAATCGCCTGTGTCTGAATGGGGGGATAGTTTAAGGCAGGAATATACAGAGGCGCAGTACCTGTGCTAAGCGCGATCCCCGTGCCTCTGTGTGAGATGGACATCACCATGGGGATCGACCACCTGCAAAACACAGCCAGTTACCGTGACGACCACTGAAGATTACAGCCCTGTGGAACAGAACCACTGCAGCCATGCAAGCACAGCGCACGCCAATTATCTCCCCCTAGTGCACACATGGGTATACAGTTTATTTTTCTGTCAGATGAAGTACCAGGGGAAACAGCAGTCCTCATAGCCAGTCCGCTACTGCACATGTGCAGAACAGCCGACATCATTAAACCAGAGAAACGCAGAGAACAAAGAGGGTTTTGTTCGATCCGTCGGAATAAGATGAAAACCCAGTGTAGAAAGTGTCATCTATTTTGCATGCTTGTTATTGCCAGAATCAGCTTGCTTTTGCAGCTTTTTCAACTACAGAAAGAAAGGTCCTCAGGGTCAAGAACAAATGCAAGTTGAGATCATGTACCTGGATGAAAAATTCCACTTGAAAGGTGACTGTTCTGCACGAATGACAGCTTATATAGAACCCTCAGTTTCTCGCCGTCGCTCTAGCCATGCACATTCAGGGAAACCCACACCTTAACGTGTCCTTAATGGTCACTTCACTGTGCAGTTCCCCTAATAATTTGTTCTTTGCTCTGCCTTTTGATTTACTGGCATCATCTTTGAATTCTGCATGCTTTTCAAGACAAGCTCTCAGCTCTCAGTACCTGTGACACTTTAATTACAGGAGGGGCAGATAAAAATAGAAGGCTTTCTCTATTTTCCTTCCACACCCACAACCAGTGTAAAACAGTATAGATAAAGTTTGTACCTATAGATGGTAACATGGGGAGATACTGGTCGGTTCAATCTGGTATTTTTGGCCCAAAACCTGTTCATTTCCTCCTTCGCACTGGTTCCCATGGGAACCACACTGCAAGACAAAGACACATCGAAGCTTCTGAGCAAATTTCTTACACAAAACACTCTTACTAACATTTACACTGATACACATAAGCTGTCATGTTCATGCAAATATGTGAAATACAAAAGAGCCTGCCCTCCAGTTTGTTTAAAAAAACTTTTTGTACCACTTAACTAGCAGATTTAACTGCATATAATGTTATACTAACTCAAACAATTCTCATTTCACACTGTTTCACATTAACTAGATGGGCAATGCAAGTGGAAAGCAATAAGCTGATAATTATTCACATTAGATAAATTAACACACTGTGTGAAAGACAAACAGGAAATGAAACTGGAGACTGTACACCACCTTAAATATCAAAGCTCTCAGGCTACTGATAAGAAAAAACAGTGGCTGGAGAAGCTAAACCAAACATAATGGCAGACTTCAGGGAAAATTTGCTTGCGGCATATAAAAATGAAACATGCTGACTTTTACTACAAAGGGGCATCTAAAGTGAAACGGAGAACCTGATGTCAGTCTCTTTAATGCACATACTGGGGCAAGACTTTCAGTCTGTATAAGATCTTCATTACAGTATTAGATATTGAATGAAATTTTTTTTTTAAACTACACATTTACTTCATTGTAGTACAATCTCAGGGAAAATGACATTTTATTCAGATAGAGAATATGACAAAAAAATGTTCACTTAGATACTCTTCGCGAATTAGATACTCACTGTCTGTACAGAAGACATGACTGTGTTCGGGTCACGTTAAGCCCCTGCCGGGCTAATGACCTGTGGGGGTGAGAGAAAAAGTTTTCTTTGTTAAATTAATCACCCTCACTCAGACTGGCGAATGCAGAAAATTTCGACTGGATGGCCGTCAGGGGCTAGTTATATTTTTGGGGGTGGCTGCGCCGCACCTGGTCTATTCTATGGATCCGCTTGGAAAACAAAAATCATGCGTATTTCGTTTTTATTCTTTCGATACTGGGTGGGAACAGGGCAGACCACGCCCACCCCTTAGCCCCGCCCCGGCTCACTCAGGCTCATACGTGTTCTGGAAATGCTCTATTACTCTCGTATTATTGTTAACCAAGACGATACTGCATCAGCAAAGACCTAACTACTGTCTCATTTCTCCCCCTGATGAATATATAGAGAGATACCGATTATTTTCTGCTCCCCCGAACACTGCTGTATTGAGCATAATAAGAATTCATCAAGATAACTTATCGCACTGTTTTATTGGACCATAGCGATAGCCAAGTGAAAAGTCCATTATAACTGCGTGATTCACTCTCATTTTGCTGACAGTACATATAATCCATGGCATTACGTTCGTTACACAGGTATTTAGAAAATACGACTTGGTGCGGCTACTAAAACGAACTGTTAGCTACCCTGACAACGACTGCAAAGCCAGTAAAACTAGGAAAAAAATTAACACCACTCGGTAACCTTGCTGTCCAACAGACTTCCAGTCTGGAATTTCAAAGAATTCATTAATTAATTAGCTGTGCGCAAATTCTGAAATGACTATCTAACAGGAACAACTCAGCGAGGAGTCTGTAGCGATGGGTGTAAGAGATCGTATGCATTTAATCTTCTTTGACAGGCACGTTTTTAAGGTATAAGCCAGAAAATACAGCGTGTGACATATTAAAATTACCAGTGTAACCGTGGTCGTACCAAGGAAGGACAACAACACACCATTTAGACGTACAAAATACCAACTTCACTGACCTTACTAGCAGCGCCATTTTCACGACCCTCAAAACAGGAAGTGACGCAGCGGATGTTCCGTTCGTGCCGGAAGACAGCGCGAGGACATTGCAATGATTAAAGCGCTACCGGAAAGTTTTGCGTTTGTGGACAAGCCGCTTTCTCTCTGTCGGGTGAAGTGGGAGGGGGGTATTATTGCCGTGAAGTACAAATATGTAGTGGTTTCCAGTTTTTAATTTCATAAAATACAGTGTGATGAAATATCGAGCGTTTTAAGGCTATTACAAGGACGAAACCAATGTAATTTTTAAAGTGCTTGTGTTTCACCTTGAGAGCAGGGGAAAATTCAACCTCTGTTAGAGAAAAACTCTAGTGCTGGAGCTCTAATTAAACATTTTCTAAATCGAGAGTTATTATTGAAGAAGGTCTGTACAACAGACAAAAAAGTTTCAGAATTTTCCCACTGATAGAGCATTATCTATACTGTGCCATTACAAGGAATATGAATTTTGATTAGTGTTTCAATGTCAGAGCACATCTTGGCATTTACACATAAATTCAAAGTAGCGCACACAGTAGCGCCGTAAGATGCAAAACACGATCTTGAATTGTCAAGATCCTCCGTAACCTGCAATTAAAAACATTCCAGTAAAATCTATATTTTTTTTTATTGCTTATCAGAATACCAAAGTATCTAATCTTTTACCTAACCTGTATTCCACATGCGAGACTTCCAAATTATGCACACCCATAATTTTACTCTTTCTCTGAATAATTGAGAAGCCTGATGTAACAAATTCAAAGCATCCAAGATAATAGGAACTTCGCTATTATCCTTCAAAAACAGACATGTATCATATGCCAGTTTATTAATTATGAACGAATATTCTGCTGTGTGAATTCTCTTGATGTCGAAACAATGCATGGTAAAATGATGGAGCTGTTGGGCTTCTGGTAGAACTAAAAAAGAAGCGATTTGACATACTGCCTGATGGATCACTGTTATCATTAGACAAAGCTACTCTGCCGCTAGTTCTTTTATAAAAAAGTTTGTCTTATATGAACAGAATCTTGACCAGAGCTAGTGACGCAAAGCTTAGGCTGCATAAAAACATGTTGCACCATATTAAATGTTGTTGAAATTGAAAAATAAAACAGTTGCACCTAATTAGTTAATTTTGGGTGTTGTATTGCAGGAGATTGAAAACAAGGTGGAATTTATGAGTGATATTTGTCTTTCCTGCATAAAGCCAGATTGCGCAATGGAAATGATTTAATCTAAACTTGTTTTTAATCTGTTGGCATACAGTACCGCTGGTAATTTATAGTTTATAAAATTTAGCAGCGTAGGCAGGGTTCCGTTAATCCCCTATCCACTGATTAGCGAAGGTAACTTTTTAGTTAGCGGACTACCGTTTCTGCTAACTTTGAAAACCGTCAGCGGACCAATTATACCTTCTGCTAAATTTAGTTCCACTTATTGTAAATCCACTAACATCTTTTCACAGGTAAAGTAAACAAAGTTTAACGGTCAAAAACCTAAATCCTAAAATCGCACATATTTATTCTGGTCGATAGCTCAGTAAAATTAAATAAGCAAAGCAGCAAACCTGGGCTGGTGATTATTCAGTCATTATAATGGTCTAATGGTGAATAAAACAACTTCATCTTCGGTCTTCAACATTCTTTATTTATATACTATATGAACATACATCAGGAACAGAAATAATAAATCATACACAATGAGCACACGTCTTACAGGGGTATATTTCCCTATCATATGCTGTTAAATCACCATATTTTTTTGTTTAGTGATTCTTATTGCAAAAGTGCAATGAATAGTCTTCCAAACTGGAAAAACTGCTGCGGATTGGCACAGGGGGAAAATGCAGCCTTTGGAAGCCCTAGCATAAAGAGCTTATTTGAATTTAAATAGAACTATGCAACCGGCCCCAGCGTATGGGCTAAGGCCACACTGATTCATATCCCTTATTTTTGAATTGTAGTTCTATTTTATTTTCTATTTTCTTTTACTGTGTGAGGAGGCTGGATGAAGTGAAACATATGTGATTGTTCCATGTACGTGTGAACTTTGAAACAGGTACAATAAATTAGCCAACTAGCAATCTGTTGCTGTGGAAACATGCTGGCTCCTTTAAGAAAGGAATTCAGGAGATGTGATGTGGCTGGGAGATACAGGTTAAGTATAACAATTTCATGCAGAAATACTATAAATAATACAATAATGTGACACATGCACACAAGCATGTAGATATTTGACACTTTTCAGTAGTAGGTCTCCCTCTCAACCCAACCTGCAAAAGAGAACACAGTGTGAGAAAGACACAGCGACACTTTGCTTCATGTACGGTAACACGAAGAACACACCATTAATTTGCTCAGAAATGTATCATTATCACTCTGTCCCTAAGCAGCAGTTGCCATGGCTAGTCTTTGGAAAAGCCCAAGGCTAAACTACCGTGGAGCAACTGAAGAGAATTCCAGCTCCACGTCTGCTCCTATGCCATGAGGACGCAGTTCGAGACATAAAGGAAATAGCCAATCAGATCTTAGAATACAATGTCCTATGTAATCACTAACAGTCAGTCGCAGGGGAGGTGGGGGGGTGGCGGAGGGGCATCTGGCCCTGTGCCCATCACAACAGGGGACCCACGGCGAAGAAGGGACCCCCCCCCCCCCACCCTGTCAGCCTCCCCCTGCTGTGAGATCCCTCCTCCGTCCCCAGCATCGGTAAGTAATTACTATGCCGTGGTTCTGCAAAGTGGCTGCCATGATTTGTGTGTCTTGTGAGGGAGCATGTTCAACATTTCTGGAGCCAGGGAGTGTGTGACTGTCCCCAAGGCTGCATGCACGTGTCAGTATCAGCTCACCTCCTGGGCGTCGCCTCAGGATAAGTTTGCGAACCTCGTCGTAGACAAAGATGATGAAGCTGTATGGGAAGGCGCAAAACCACCAGGAGACCCTGAAAGATACGCGGGCAAAGGGAGGCTTGGAGGCTGCCATCGAGAAAGACTTTAAGGCAGTAGGACAGACACATGCGGCAGTGGGTGGTGTGGTCTTGGTGGTATCAAAGGCTGTGGGTGTTTTTACTGTGACAGTGAGACAATGCTGCAAACTTGGCGTCAGAATTCATCTCAGGATATCGTGAGGGATACTCACTTGAGAGGGTACATGCGCAGTGCGATGTCCATGCCCGGGCAGTAGGACAGGAAGGCAGCGAGTGCAGTTTCAGCGAACAGGCCGAAGATCAAGATCCGATTTCTGCACAAGAGGGAGGCAGAAAAACAGAGCAAACAGGCATGGAAGGATGAATCACAAGTTAGCAATAACTTCTTATGTGAGCAATTTCGATTCATCTGTGGTGGATCAGCATCTGGTCCTCATCCATCTCACGCGGGCCCTGCTTCGGATCTCCCACAAATCACCTAAATAAATAAAGCTGCTTCTGATGTTGTGTCCCACGCCAAGACGAGGTGTGATAGATTTACCATTCAGTGGTACAGAAATCAAACCCAGGCAACGCGACACACATGCAGAAGGCTGTAGGATGAGCAGTTTATTTGCAATACTCATCCAGACGGTAATGATTACTCACTTCATGCCCTGCTGGAAGACGGAGTTACGCCTAGTCTTGCATATGACGAGGTCAGCCCACTGCACCACCACAATACTGATGAAGAAGGATGTGTGACACGTGAACTCTATTATCTTCCTCTGTTCATATGTCTGAAAGAGGAAAAATACTCGCATGACCTCACACTGTTTAGGCAATTTAATATACATATAATCTCATTTAGTAAGTCCAGCCCGTGATGTGGATTTGTGTTTAGTCCAGTCATCTCAACAAACCCTTTGCTTTGTCTCATTCAGCACTCGCTCTTTCTTCCCTCTCTCTCTATACCCCTTGCTCCCATTTCTCACCCACTGCTGGCCATAGCTGTCCTCCATTTCATTGTTATTCCGGTCGTCCCATTCCAGACGGAGTCCCAGCAACTTCAGGGGCAGGAAACCGTTTTCCGCCATGATGACAAAATACGTGAAAAAACCTGCCAGGGCTTGGAGCATACCTAGAGGCAGAGGGAAATGTACATGACTATATCGGCGACAAGAAATACGTACAAAAGAGTATGAATGGATATGGTGGAAGACACACTCTGAGAATGTAAGAAAGATAGCCAGAGAGACTGACAGACTGAGGGGAAAGGGACTAACCAATCTGGCCATACGCCATGCTGATCAGCCTTTCATTGACGAGTTTGTCTGTCCGAGGGTTCCTGGGTTGTCTCTTCATGATGTCGCTCTCAGCCATCTCGTAGGCCAGAGAAATGGCAGGGACCTGAAGGTGGAAATCGAGGAGTATTTCAGTCTGAGGGAACGTTCAGGAGGACCAAGGGAGATAGGGCTGTGGATGAAGAGCCATGCAATCACCATGTCAGTGCCTAAGTCGATGCAGAGGATGGTGACGGTTCCTAGGGGTAGTGGGATGCTGGCGAGGATGAAGAAGAGGAAGGGGGTGATCTCAGGGATGTTGCTGGTCAGGGTGTAGGCAATGGACTTCTTTAGGTTGTCGAAGATGAGGCGCCCTTGATGGGTGAAGACATTGACATGACACACATGAGAGGATCTTCCTCCATTTTCCTCACTGTGTTAACAGTTGTGTTTGTTCTCGTTGCAGCCTCTGGCATTGACATTGAGGTCAAAATCTTGGTCTGTGTGGATTATCTAGTGTCACTGTCATTTATATGACAATATATGAGTCTCAATAAGATTTGCAATGGCTAAGGAGATGCTGGAGAGCTGACGAAATGGAAAAAAAGGTATACCATGTGCTACTTAAATGGTTTTGTTCAAGTTAGAAGTATTTTGAGATTTTATGAAAATGGATGGATGGATGCATCTTTTGAGATCTACCTCTATACTTAATTCAATAACAACAATGTGCTAAGATGATGCAGTTCTGTGACATATTGTTTGATTATATATATATATATATATATATATATATATATATATATAGAGAGAGAGAGAGAGAGACAGACAGACAGACAGACAGATAGACAGAGCTTATAAAGAGGATGGAAATATGATTTCTGCAGCTATGAGCCTTTTCCACATAAGCAGAAGTGAGATGGATGTTAAAGCATCACTCTTATTAATGAGCCAGTCTGGAGTTTATCAGTCTGGACACCCTCAGTATATGGACCCTTAGAGGTACATCTTTATCAGTCTAGACCTCATCAGTGTAGATCTTTAGGCCATACATCTTTCTTTTTTTCACCTTCCTCCACTCCGGTGACTATGGAGGCAAAGTTGTCGTCCAGTAGGATCATGTCAGCAGCCTGTTTGGAGACATCAGAACCAGCAATGCCCATAGCTACGCCAATGTCTGCCTTCTTCAGGGCTGGGGAGTCATTCACGCCATCACCAGTTACTGCCACAATTGCTCCCTGAGAGAGAAATGAGGTGATAGTTGCCCTTTAGTTGCCCGTGGCTGGCTAAACGTCATTTAAAAAAAGGTTAGCAGATATCAGACCGGCACACACGCTTTTATTTGTCTGTCAAGCTGGCTGCCACCCAGACTTGTGGGAACTGTACAGACGTAGCCTCTCTCACCTGCCGCTGGCAACCCTCGACGATGATGAGCTTCTGTTGCGGCGATGTCCGTGCAAATACAATCTCAGTGTGGTTCTTCAGTATGTCATCAAGATCCTCAGAGGTCATGTCCTTCAGGTCTCCGCCGTGGACGACACACGCCTTGGCGTCACTAAGAGAGACGTGCGATGGGGGTGAAAAGGTGCTGGGGGAAACACAAATTGTTTGATTTCTGATTTGTTTAATTTGTTTTGCTTATCCCAGTGGGGGTAATGGTGGGGCCTAGAACATACACCAGACAGTACTTGGTGCATGGCTTGGGTCCACCCCAAATGGGATGCCAGTATACAGTAAATATATCCGTGGTAAAACTCACAAGCCATCGCTACAATATTTTGTGGAACGGATTGCCATGATTTCTGTAAATTTCCCATAGTGTGTGATTGTGTGTGAGAGAGTTGCTCGGCAACGGAATGACATCCTGTCTAAGGTGTCCCCTGCCATGATACCTGCGCTTTCTGGGGTAGGCCTCGAGTGACCCTCTATCTGATAAGCAACTGTCACTTGAACGGATGTGCGCTGGCAACAATCTTCTGTCTCACCCTACCGAGGGTTTACTTGGCCCACCGGGATGTTCATCCTTTCGGCGATGTCTTCCACGGTCTCGTTACCCGCGGAGATGATGCCAACGCCTTTAGCGATGGCTTTGGCAGTGATGGGGTGGTCTCCGGTCACCATGATCACCTACAGGGCAACGTTAGCACTTTGTAGCTGAACTGAAATCACTGTACTGTGATGACAAAATCACTGTTAAAATATTACTACCATATTGTTATCTATTTATTTTGAACATTTTAAATTAAGGGTACAACAGCAGTACCCAACCTGGGACTTAAACTGGACACCTGTGGGTTAATGACTCTGATGCACAGATGTTACAGTATTACACGTAATATTATTCTTTTATTCCTGCTCTACAGAAGCAGCCAGAAAAGTGATGGATTTCTGAACGTAGCACCGCTCAATTATTTGTCGCTGTGCCGATTTTGTAGATGCACCCACCTTGATGCCGGCACTGCGACACTTTCCCACGGCATCGGGGACGGCCGCCCGGGGGGGGTCGATCATTGAGATCAGCCCCAGGAAACAGAGATGGTCTGTGGGGAAGTTCACTTCGTCGCAGTCGAAGGCAAAGCCCCGGGGGAACTGGCTTGGGGACAGCAAGGCGTGACAGAATCCTGAAAGGACATGCAGTGCCGAAACACTCTATTAGCGCTCTGTGGTGACAGAAGCAGACGCATCATTGCTACTCTTGCGGCACAAATAAGCGCAAGATTACTGCTATCCAGGCACAGCAAAAGGGACACGATTACTAGTCTGCCATCACTAAGAGAAACACGACTATTATTTTCTTGTCAGAGGGTAAGAGACACAGGCTGATCTTTAGCTGTGGAATGGAAAGGAGCAATACAATACCGTTCCTCATTTTCTGAAGTTAATTCACCAATTGGTGGAACAGTGGGAAGTGAGAAAAAAGGGTGAAACTTGGGCGAGGTCCTTTGTCCACCCGCCCTGACCCTTTGCCACATTGAATCAGTCTGCTTGGTCTCCCCTCTGACTCTATCTTCATACCTACCCAGCACCCTCTCCCCTAATCCTCCCAGCTCCATGTAGGCATTCTGGAAAGCGTCTTTCCACTCATCATCTAGAGGGAATTCCTCCCCGTATATCATGATCGTGCTACACCTGAAAAACAGATAATAAGTCCATCCATTCATTTTCTGAAATAGCTTGTTCTATCCACGGTCGTGGGGCAGATAATAGAGACGCCAGTAAATGCCAAGGTGTAAATAGCAGCCAGTGACACCATTAGAAATTCAGACACTCCTCACTTAACAACCTACCTGTTTAACGACGGCCCGGACTTACGACCAGCTCTCTGACCAGTCGGTATCGTATGCTGTATGAGAATTTTGCTCGTGTAAATGGCAGCACGGCCTTTCTGTTCTATTCTGTTTGTTCTGGTCTATGATTTATTTGGGTTGGCGAAGGCAGCTTGTATATTGTTTGCAGTAATGGACATTTATATTGATATGCCATACCAGTTTACACTGAACTTGCGATCTACTTTAATTTCGATCTGTTGCCTTTAGTTTGATGCGTTTGCTTTGTATTGTGGGACAGGGAACCTCCAGTACTACACAAAGCATGGACGTGCGCAAGGTAAAAGTTTCCCTGTCTCTTATACTTTTCTTACGTCTTCGAAAGCAATGGCTGTAAGTTTTTTTTACTTGTTTCATATCGTAGTTAATATGTAAAAGTGACTCGTTTATTTTCTCTGTGCTGTTTTAGTTCAGTAACATGCAAAAGGACACTAACAGTGATTCACTGGATTGCAGTGATGCTAATTTGCGATACATGCCTATATATGTTAGTATATCATTTATTTGTAATTCCATTGAGGAATAACTTTAGCACTTATCAGCCAGCTTGTTGTAACTTTGCTATGCTAGATAAGAGATCTCCTAAGTCTTTTCTGTGTTTTCTTCATTACAGTTTTACTCTTTACTGTCACTTATGGAGAAAGCACATAGCAGGAGCAGCATTCTGTTTACTACAGTATACAGTACACTAATGTATAAACATTTATAAACATACTGAAAATAACAGTCCAGTATGGTTGAAATATCGGTAAGGGGCGACTCCTCGCTTGTCGACCAGTTCGCTTAATGACCTAGTCGTAGGAACGGAATTCACTCATTAAGTGAGGAGTGTCTTTATTAATTATTTCATCAGTGCTTACTGATATTTACATGTTTGTGATGTTTAGTGTAGTTAGGAAGGGGCAGTGATCAGCTGACTCAGTAATCGTTTGTTATTTGCTAGTAACTAACACACCCATGTGCTCCGTGAATTCTGCTACTAGTCTGGTGCCTCTTTACCTTCACTGAATGCTCTTATGTTGCACCACTGCTCCTTGAATATTAGGGTGTTGCTTTGTTTGGTAGGTGTTGTGTAGCTCCTACTCCAATACAGCTTACACCTGTACCTGGGCATTCACTAGAAGCTCAGCCTAGTTGCACTTACACCTAGTTGAGTCCTTGACGGCATGTATGATTGCAATGTGCCATTTGCCTCAATTGTACATTGCTTTGGACAAAAGTGTCTGCTACATATGTAAATGTAATACCTGTCCAGAATTCTCTCAGGTGCCCCTTTCATAACTAACAGATGTCCATTGGGGGTCTCCTGAAACTGATGGATGGACAACTGAGAAGTAAAAGAGTAAGAGAAATGACACGTTGTCAGAGGAGGCCAGAGGGGTCTGTACACCAACAAGTAGATCAGCTTGCAAACACTCACTTGGTATTTGTTTGTGGAGTTGAAGGGGATCTCTCCCACTTTCGGGTTCTTATCCCTTATGTTTCGGACGGAGCCGCAAGAAAGCTCTATGCACTTCAAAAGGGCTGACTCTGAGGCATCACCTGCGGTGTCTCTCTGGGGAATCATCATCATCAACATCATCATCGTTGCCATCATCACCATCATCATCATCACCATCATCACCATCATCATCATCATCATCACCATCACCATCATCATCACCATCATCATCATCACCATCATCATCACCATCACCATCACCATCACATCATCATCATCATCACCATCATCATCACCATCACCATCATCATCACCATCACCATCATCATCACCATCACCATCA
>JAAGVU020000078.1:422034-439534 GCA_011763525.2 Mormyrus iriodes | reverse complement strand
TGATGATGTGGATGAAGTGCTCGATCTCCATGTTGATTGGCGTCTGCCCCACCTCCAGCCCAGAGGCCAGCGTGGCAATACGGCCCATTACCGTGCGGTCCCCCGTGGCAACAACGATCCCAAGGGCGGTACCTGGCAAACACAAGGGGTGTTTCTTAATACCAAGAACGCAAAGATCATACTTGTGGTCTTGGCTAGACCAGTCTTGCTAACTTGCCCCTAAGAACGAACTTGGGGCACAATGAATCATACCATTGGTCTCATTCGGCAAGGATGAAACCAATGAATTTTTGATTTTTGGGGCAGGGCAAGAATGACATCCAAGGATTTTTACCGTCCTCTGTACTTCTGTTCTTAAGTATTGGAACTGGACTTTGGCAATGGAAAATGATGGCAAATGGGTACATGAGAATGCAAGTATGGTCAAGTATGCATATTGAGAAACACCCAAGGGGTTAGATGACATTGGAGGCAAAGGGTTCATATATATATATATATATATATGTGTGTGTGTGTATGTGTATATATATACATGTACGGAGTTGCTCCTTTAGGGATACAGGATGAGGATAATACATAAACACACAAAGCTAGAGAAACTCACATAGAAGGACACGCACTGCATGTATGTGAGGGACGCAGACTGACAGGTAGGGGCACGAGGCGGCAGAAAACACTGACCCTCCACGCAGTTGGTGGAGAAGAAGCAGATGTTGCGAGTCTCCAGGGGATTCTCGTGGGTGTATTCCGGGGATCTCGTCTGGGGCTCAGACTCCCCAGTAAGAGATGAGTTATCCACCTGACAGACATACAGATGTGCTCATAAATCCTTCTGTATATTATAAAATAAAAAGCAGTATATAATTATGAGATGGGTGGGTGGTGGTCTCAGAGGAGAATTCAGGATGTCATATTGATTTGATCCACCATGCCACCCACATCCAATACTTTAATTTCCCTGACACCTTCCCCAAGTCCACTCCTTTGATTTTTTTCTGTCTGGCCTAAGCTATGCCTGCTCATCTTATGCACTGATGTCCACTGGATTTGTTGTGTTGATAACACCCTGGCCGAGTTTCTGTGAGACCTATAAACCCCTAGTAACACCAGTTTCATGTGCCCATCCCTGTTTCACACGCTTCTGGCCAAGCAAACATGATATGCTATGTCTTATATAATATTTCCTTTGTTTATCACTTGCCTTTGTCCGATGCCCCTTGGGATAGGCTCCAGGCCCGGCTTTTAACCATGGAGGTGGATATTGGTTAAGTGGGGCAAAGGGTAAACTTGAGCTCTTATATTGTACCCGTTGTATGTATCTTGTATTAATTGTGTTGTATTTGTTGTATGTATAGTTGACTGTGGCCTGTGTTAGATACTGCCGAAGTCTGCAGGTACGAACACAAATAATAAGTTATTGTACTTGTACCCGTACTTGTAGAAATGACAGTAAAGTTTCGAATCACTCTTGAATCTTATATGTTTGATACTCTATATCTTTAAGCCTTTGTGGTGTTAAGTTCAGTTCATGAGCTTTCAATAATACCTTTATGTTTTAATATTTATAATTAGGATCATATTTTTAAAGTGAGAAAGTAACATTTTTTTAATAGTGACGAAAGTTGCCCATCAATATCCACCCTAGTTGACAGGCACTTGGATTAATGTAACTTCCTGAGAAGTACAGTGGGCTCTGCTCTTAAAGCCCTTCTCCCATAAATGCTTGTAATTAGCCAAGAGCATTGAAGAGTAACTGCAGCACATTGTGAGTTATAATCCTACAGTCCTTAACTGGGTACAGGGCTTAAGAGACACAGCTGGGGTGGGATGAACACAGCAAGCCTAGTGGAGATCAATTCATGGCAGGGGAAAAGGCATAGCTTTAACAAGACAGGAAAAAATCAAACAATTTGATTCAGGCAAGCCATCAGGGGAGCCAAAGTACAACATACAATCGCCAGGGTCCACTGATTTAACTACTCTGGAGCATTCATGAGGGCTTTATGGCTGTAGGAATCCACTGATGCTACTTTGATTTAATTAATGTACAGTGTTCATGTAAGAAATATTAATTATTTTTTTCTTTAAAACTGTTCCCTTGGGACCTGAAGAGAAACAGGCGCCTACAACGGAACATCCCTGTCTTTCTGAGCCCAACCCCCCCCCCCACAAGGTAATCATGTCACCCCCCCCCCAAGTTGCATGAAATCACAAGTTGCAACCCCCAGGTCATGATGGCATCCACCCTCCCGATCATGACATCATCCCCAGGTTGTGATGTCACCCTCTCCAGGTCATGATGTCACCTCCCCCGCCCCGGTCGTGATGTCATCCCCCCAGGTTGAGATGTCACACCCCCCATACCTTGCAGCTGCTAGCAGAAATGATCCTCAGGTCGGCGGGAATGCGGTCACCACCTTTGATCTCCACCACATCCCCGACCACGACTTCCTCCGCATTGATATGCATTTTTTCTCCATCTCTTAGAACCAGTGCTTGCTAACCAGGAGAGGGACATGGAACAGGCAAAGTGCTAAGGCAAGAAGTGGCAGCAAGATGTTTCTCCTGGCTGACAAAAAGAACAATACAGAGTGAGGCTTTAAAGTAAGATCCAGAGATGTTCCTACCTGAGGAACCATGTTCTTAAAGGAGTCCATGATCTTGGAGCTCTTGGCTTCTTGGTAGTAGGAGAAGCATCCGGTGATGATGACGACAGCAGAGAGCACCACGCCCAGGTACAGCTGGGGAGGGACACAGAGAGGCCCAGCGAAATGGTAAACGATGCAGCAGTGATGACAGTGACACGTGGGGCATTAGCAAGAACATTTTTAATCTTCTGTGAAAAACGAATCTGACAGAGCTTTGCAAGAACTGCAAACACTTGAGAGAACTTAAATGAATGAGATGCATTTATTGGCACAAAAAAGGCTGACTGGTGGACTCACGTTGTCTTTGGAAGGATCATCCTCTGTGGCAGCCTGGATACTGAAGGCCAGGAAACAGAGGATAGCGCCAATCCAGAGCAGGATGGAAAAGCCCCCAAACAGCTGGCGACAGAACTTGACCCATTCTGGGGTGGTGGGTGGTGGTGTGAGTGCATTGGGGCCGTCTCGAGCCAAGATCTCTTTGGCCCTGGAGCTGGTGAGACCCTGTAGGGGAGCTGCTGTTAGCAAGCATTCAAATACTTTGGGAGGTCTGGGCAGGGGTCAAGGGTCAAAATGGGTTGCGATGTCACAGGTGAGTTGGGATGTGAGAGAGGGGCAATCTACCTTTGTGAGGTCAACTCCATATCGATGCTCCAGTTCTTCTGGTGATAGTTTATGATCATCCTGAACAAAGGTATACAGCGACAACATGATCAACCAACAGGGAGCATCACTGAGCAGGCAATACAAATAGTAACAAGACAGCTACTTTGATAACTGAAAAGTTCAATGTTTAAGCCTCTACCAGGGCTCTGAAGATCAAATACCAACCAGACCTACTTCAGCAGAAACATCCGTGTGTATGAATGGGCACCAACCTGATGTGCTTCAGTGAAAACCGCATCTGTACGAATGGCTATGAAGTGTACAGATTTACATCATTTTGAGTAAAGCCATGTTCTAAACATATATATAATAGCTAAGAAACAATAATCCTTTTTTAAAAAAATAATGTTAGCATGCCCAGGGGGTTGGGCAGCCAGTTGACCTTGGACCCCCAGAGGTTTTTTTTCACTACTTGGGAGTTTTTGGTTTCTCTCCTCCGTTGTCATCTGGCTTTCTCTCTTTCATTACTTTGCCTTTCTTTTTAAGTGTTTTTGCACTATTCTGTCTTAATGATTGGGCGACTTTGTTGTGAAAGGCGCTACATAAAAATCAATTGAATTGAACTGAATAGTCTGCAGTCTAACATGGCATTCATAAAAGCCGTCCACTCCACGCATTTGGAACGCGTTTGCGAGTGACATCACACAGCACCAGCCCCTACCATGGCCACTTCCTTCTTCAGCTCGTCCATGTTCTTTTCCTTCCATTTCTTCTTGCCAGCCCCTGGGCTGCCCTCGTGACCAAACTGAAGGGGATGTAGGAGAACGTTATTCACTACATCAAGAATACTGCGGCACCTGCCAAACCAGGCAGATATTAGGTAATGTCAGTAACCTTACTAGTGGCACCCTGGACACAAATGTGCAGTGAAGACCCCATTATTTGCTAGCAGTTGTGTCGTAATGTAGCTGCATAGCCAATGCAATTTACGCAAGAAAATATTCAAACGTTCTTTGAGTATGGATAGCACATTGATATATGGTTTAACGTGGGAGGGGAGTCTATTTAACGCACGTTCTGTCTATCGATGGGAAAAAATGAGACATATCGGGTGGAATTACCACATGTCACCAGGTCCCGTCTAATTTAAGCCAATAGGAACTCGTAAAATAACGATTCGGAAGTTGGCTAAAATAAGCAGCTGATTGATAGCACAAAAAGTAAATCTGCTAGATCACCACTGGATCATCTGCTAAATCTGTGAATGAGCCATGGTGACACATTACTCCTCATTTACTATAAATCACAAGCATGCCAATCATTTTTAATGCTCTATATAAATAGCTGCTCTTTTTTTCATATCGCCAGAAATAATTCCCAGCATCAATGCATGTTGATTTGTCATTGAAAACCTGTGTGTGTCAGTGTTCTGCTGGACGATAATATTGTGAGCATTAGGAGTGGGACTGTCGTCATTAAAGGCAACATCTGTGCCTGTCAATCAAACACCCCAAGGTGGGAAAAATAAGAGAGAGAATGGGAGGAGGAGGAGGAGACGGGTCGCGTTTACAAAAGAATGACATGCAGGGAAAGTACAAACAGCAGGAGAGAGCGATGGTGGAAAAAAGGCAGAAAAGAGTAGGAGAAAAAGAGGACAAGCACATTACAGAGGCAAGAGATTTGGAGGAATGACAAAGGTGAGACCAACAAGATAGTGAAAAATGTCCCTGTACACAACACAGCAGCGCAGGTATGACAAAATACTCCAGAAATTTCCCTTTGACAAGAGCGGCTCTCAAATCAGGGACCTTTTTTTCCCCACGTTAGCCGGACTGCCGCATGCTGGACTCTCTGTTCTTGATCTCCTCCGTCGGCCGCCTGATTTTCCCATGCAGTCAAAGTAACGAGAGAATTCACTCCTCCACCCCCCTCCCCCGTGGTGGTCTAGCAGAGTATATATCAGAGAGAAGCTGCCCCATTCCCAGGCCTGATACTCACCCCCTTTCCCATGTCGTCCTTGTGTAGTTTGCGCAGAATGAAAGGACCTTCCGTTCAAGCGCTTCATACATGTGGAAATCACTGGTTGCTTTTTTAAGACTGACAACCCCTCCCCCTGTACTCTGCATGCCCCCCCCCAACCCCCCCAGGGTAACCTAAACCATATTAAGTGTCCCCCCCCCAACTGTCTCCCCCCACCCTGAAGGGTTTCCATTTACTTCCACTTGCCATCCTATCATGTCTAGTACTGTAATGGGCACTGGTAATTAATGAAACAGCACACTGCACGTCGCATAAGTCACCTATAATGAATTATCATTCTGTAACATTCTACCGTGAGAGGAACACATCATGAAACTCTTATATCACTGTATGTCATAGCGTGCATTATTTTATACGATATATACATGCTAACAAATGGCTGGTACTAGATACTGTTGGTGCATCATCCTTCCTGGATTCTGGGAACCTGGCATTACTTCTGGAGTTTGTGGGCTTCCTGCGAGTGTACACCCTTCATGCACCTTCACAGTTTTGTGATTCCATTGTCATTGCTTTATTAATGTTATTATAATTCCATTGTGGTCAAAGACTGTGCCATTGTAGTGTAAATGTTAACATTATAATGTGGATAGTGCAGTGTTTCCCACCCCAGTCCTTGGGGATCCTCAGATGGGCTGGGGGTTTTTGATGCCTTCCAGCTCCCTGCCAGACAGTCCACAAGGTCCAGTAGGGAGCTGGGAAGGAGCAAAAATGTGGACCGTCTGTGGGTCCCCAAGGACCGGATCGGGACACACCGGGGTAGTGGAACACTAGAGTCCTGTGAGCGATTACGTAATTAAGAGGGAGACGGGGTGCTGGGAATGAAACTGAATAGGGGCTGCAAACAATCTCACAATGGGTGACAGCCATGGCAATTGTTATTTTTGTAGCTTTAGGTACAACACTTTCGTAAACGAGGACATTTTTAAGAGGAATGTTCATAGTGGTGTTACATTATATATGCCTCTCACTGTATAAATATCTGCGTTTCCTTCCTGTGGCTGTTAGGGGATGTATGACACCCACGTGCCAATAAAGGGCCCCCGTCAAGGCCTTTGTGGAGCGAGGGAGGCTTCATACCCCCCCTCCACTGGGCAAACTTTACTGGCCGATTTTGCTTCACCTTGGATGGTGCTTGCCACATGTGCTGTACATTCTGGGAGGGACCGGCAATGAGGCTTGGATGGGTGGGATGACCTGGCGCCAGCGGTTTGCTAAGCTGGTCATCTCATTTTCAAAGTATTATTTTCACAAGACCCATTGACGCACATCCCAGTGCCCGGTCATCAGACCTATAAAACCAGATTGGGAACCAGGCTGGGCAGCAGGTGGGGGCCTTTTAGCGCTGCCCTGAATCAGCCTCACTTTAAATTCAGTTCAGTTCAATTTTATTTGTATAGTGCATTTTCACAACATTACGTTGTCCCAGAGCGCTTTACATGATCCCCGCCCAAAGGCCCCAGTGAGCAAGCCAGAGGCGACAGTGGCAAGGAAAAACTCCCAAGAAGGAAGAAACCTTGGGAGGAACCAGACTCAAAGGGGGAGCCCATCCTCCAGGGGCTGGCAGAGGAAGTCAAAGGAGCAAGATGGCAAAGTCCCAATTCACACTGTCCAACTTTTAAGATTTGAGTCTCAAAGCGGGGGACAGGCAGGTGCTGGTGCTGCTTCAGATGGCAGGATGAACAGTGGTACAGCAGCAGGGAAGGAAGGAGAGACGTCACACGCAGAAAGACTAGCAGGCCAGAAGGAAGGCACAGGTACTGTAGTAGGGGTGTCACAGGCAGCAGGGTAGGCAGAATATCCTGATGATATGGGGTAGCACAGCCCAGGAGGGGTAGGGGAAATAAAAAGTGCAATTAGCCAAGTAGGGGAGACTAAGGGCCGTGCAAAAAGTTACTGTATAAATATCTGTGTTTTCTTCCTGTGGCTGTTAGGGGAACACTCTGCCCCTCCAGTGTGCCCGAGACTCACGACAGAGTTTGAGGAATGAGGGCTGCAGCCAAAATACTGCTTTGTTTGGTTTGTACTTCTTGGAGAGGTTTGTATCATTATTGAAGTATCGGTACTTTATTACTGAAGTACTTCGTTTTGATTTGGTACTGTGTTCTATTTCATCACGGTTGATTTTGATTCAGTATTGATTAGAGTGCTGTAGAAAGAGAGCGTGTCAGTATGGATTACGATCTTCTCGAAACAGACCGTGCATAACTCTGTCAACATATTCCCTGAATCATCCTTTAGTTCAGTCCATCACAGCCACACTTACTCCCCCGGAAGCACGAGTCTCTCCCCCAGGTTTCCTGCCCCCTCCTGTTGGCTGCATACCACAGGGAGGAGAAACGCCCTGCCAGATATTTGATAGACGCAGGTGCCCATATGTCTGCTGTTTGTCAAGTCGATTTCCAAGAGCTTTTTCAACCTCAGGAAAAGACTCACTGCTGGAGGAGTTCCTACCCAGATCGGTCTTCACTGTGTCCCAGCTCATACCTGTGACTGCAGGGTCTGTCTGTTGAGTCCTGGGTCTCTTGTCTATCTGCTCTCTTGGGACCCTTAATGTAAGCTCGGAGCTCTTCAGCATGCTGCTCTTGTCCTTGCTGCGCTACAGTCCTCTGACGACGCCTGGCCTTTCTGCCATGGATAGTTCTGTCCCTTCACAGCTCTGGTCACAGCACGTGAGTGACGAGCTCCAGATGTCCGCTGCTCAGCCTGCTCCTACGGGCAGAGGCAGGCATTGCGCCTATTATTGATTCACTCATTAGAAAGGCCAGCATTCCACCCACCCTCCTAGTAACACCTTCATCTTCTCACAAATCCAGGGAAAGACACTTTTCATTTTGTGCAGGATCTATGAACAGGGAATTCTGTTGCTCTGCCCTCTTTTCCTGCAGTCCCTAAGCAGTAAATCGTCATTCCCAGTGGCCATTGGAGGCTGTTTGTTAGACCTGTGCATGAATAAAAGTCTTTTCTGATCCTCTAATTTTCAAAGGACTGTTTCCTCAGTTTTGTTATAATCAAGCATCTTTGTTAAATGTTAAAATGTTATTTTGCCTGTGGTTCATTATGGAACAGAAGTAATAATTTAAAGCACTAACTTTTTCTGTGTTTTGCTTCTTTGATTTGATGTCTGGAACCCATAATTCATTTAATCTCAACTTCACCAGCAGTAGTTTAAATTCATCTACTGCATTGCATTAATTAATTGTTAATTCTTTAACCGAGACTTATTCGGTAAAGCTTGTTTTGTCGGTCACCCTTGATTGACCTTTTCTTGCAGGCTAATTTTAAAAAATGTACCACTTTTTCTGACAAAGTCTTTCAGGTTTAACATTCCCCTTAATGAAAGGAAACCGCCTCTGTCTTTGCAAACATACACAAAGATGAATGATCAGAGCCGCAGATCAAACAGACAGGGCAAAATTAGTGAAATCTAGTGATATCCATCCATCAATCCATCCACTGCTTATCTGAGGTTGGGTAGTAAGGGGAGCATTCTGAACAGGGATGCCCAGACCTCCCTCTCGCCAGTCACCTCCATCAGCACCACTGGGGGAATACCAAGGTGCTCCCAGGCCAGCTGAGAGATATAATCACTCCTGCATGTTCTGGATCTGCCGCAGGGTCTCCTCCCAGCAAGCCGTCCAGGAGGCATCCTAGACAGATACCCGAACCACCTCAACTGGCTCCTTTCGATGCGGAGAAGCAGTGGCTCTACTTTGAGCCCCTCCCGAAAGTCTAAGCTCCTCACCCTCTCTCTAAGGCTGAACCCAGAAACCCTGCAAAGGAAATTCATTTCTGCATCTGTGATCACATTCTTTTGGTCACTACATCAAGATACTTAAACTCTGCTGCTTGAGGCAGTTATTCATTCCCAACCTGGAGGAGGCAATCCACCCTTCTCAGGTGGAGAAGCATGGCCTCAGACTTGGAGGTGCTGATCCTTATCCCAGCCGCCTCACACTCAGCTGAAAGCCACCCCAGTGCATGCTGCAGGTCACAGCCCGATGAAGCCAATAGGACCACATCAAAAAAAGAGGCAAAAAGGAAAGATGCAATCCTGAGGTCACTGAACTGGACCCCCCTCTGCCCTGGGGCTACACCTAGAAATTCTGTCCATAATGGTAATTAACAGAACAAGATGGTCAACTGCTGTTGACTTTGATGGGACCTTACTGCTGCCTGTGTTTACGCACCGAACACCAGCTCAGAGTATCCGGCCTTCTTGGAGACCTTAGATGGGGTGCTGGAAGGTGCCCCCTCTGGGGACTCCATTGTTCTACTGTGAGACTTTAATGCTCACATGGTCAATGACAGTGAAACCTAGAGGGGTTTGATTGAGAAGAACAGCCTACCCCATCTGAACCTGAGCACTACTATTATTGGACTTCTGTGTTAAGCACAGTTTGTCCATAATGAACACCATGGTTCGAAGGATGTTCATAAGTGCACCTGGCACCAGAGCACCCTAGGCTGCAGCTTGATGATCGATTTTATTATCATATCATCAGATCTCCGACCGCATGTTTTGGACACTTGGGTGAAGAGAACAGCTGAGCTGTCAGTTGATCACCACCTGGTGGTGATTTGGATCAAATGGTGGGTGAAGATGCCGGATAAACCTGGGAGACCCAAACACAGTGTGAGTGGTGTGCTGGGAGCATTTGGCAGAGGCCCCAATCCAGGACATCTTCAACTCACACAGAATTTGGCAGAACTTCATCATCTCAAGGGAGTCAGGGTATATGGAGCCTGAATGGGTTACATTCTGTGACCTCATTGCTGAGACGGTTGAGCGGAGCTGTGACCATAAGGTTGTTGGTGCCTGTTGCGGTGGCAACAGTGTTCACCAGTGGTAAAGGTTGCTGTCAGGCTGAAGGAGGCCTTCAGGGCTTGGTTAACTTGTGGGACTCCTGAAGCAGCTGACAGTACCAGCAGATTAAGCAGAATGTAGCTCTGGCAGTTACTAAAGCAAAAACTGGGGTGTGCAAGGAGTTTGGTGAAGCCATGGAAAAGGTCTTTCAGTTGGCCTTGAAGAGATTTTGTCAGATGACTTAGGAGGGGAAACAAGGCTTCACCCATACTATTTACACCAGGGACGGGGTCCTATAGGCCTCAAATGGGTATATAGTCAGGCAGTGAAGGAATACTTCGAGGACCTCCTGAATCCCACTGATATGCCCTCTTTGTAAGAATTCATGGAGGACTAACCCATCGCTAGGGCTGAGGTCACCAAAGTAATCAAAAACCCCCTTGTTAAGGCTCTGGGGGTGGATTGAATTTACCCCGAGTTCCTAAAAGCGCTAGATGTTGGGCTCTCTTTGCTGACACACCTCTTCAACATTGGGTGGAGGTTGGGGACAACAATGGGGGCCAGATAATGTTTTCCATCTTCATTAGGAATCACACTCCTCAGGCTCCCTGGGAAGGTCTTTGCCAGGGCACTGGAGAGGAGGATCTGCCTGTTGGTCAAAACTTGGATTCAGGAGGAACAATACAGATTCTGTCCTGGTCGTGGAATACTGGACTAGCTCCTCACTGTCACGAGGATACTGGAGGGTTCATGGCAGTCTATATGCATTTTCTGGACTTAGAAAAACAACACAAAGTGGCCACAAGGGGTCAAAACAAGTAGGCAAGCGCTGCCAAAAATGCAGGAAATAACACTCAGTAACAACCACAATGGCTGACTGATAAACAGAACAAAGACAGGCACTTAAATACACTGATAACAAGACTAGATGAAGGACAGATGAGAACCATAACCAATTAACTAATCAGTAAAGACTTGGGGTAACAAGGAACAAAGCAAATATCTATATTACAATACATGAAACCACGATGTCAAACAAAGTTGAGCTGTGTCGGAACCCATCCCCCCAACTCATGATGGAAGGGGTGCCTGCCTCTTAGCTACACACTCAGCCCACTGAGCCACACGGAGCAGGGAAACACAACAGGGTAACACCAAATGGAATGGCCAGTGAGAACTGCTGGCCAAATGGGGAGGTGACATACGGGACAGGGCTGGACAGACACCGGTCCTTGAGGGGGGTCCTGTGGTGGGTGCTTCAGGAGTATGGGGTCCATTGCTACGGGCTATCAGGTCCTTGTATAACCGGAGTGAGACTTTGGTTCGCATCACCAGCAGTAAGTCAGATTCATTCCCGGTGGGTGTTGGAATCTGCAGGGCTGCTCTTTGTCACCGATTCTGTTCAACATTAAAGATACTGTATGTAAAAAGATAGTGATTTCAGATCATACCCATGACAGCCAGGGCTGCCTGATTCAGTCTGATACAGCTGGACCTGTTTTCTGCCTGGGATTCAGGGACTTTATGACCTTAATCATTTATAAGCTGCCTGTTCAGGGCGGGAAAGGGGAGACAATCATAATCATCTCCTCAGAAAGGGAAGGCAGCCTCTCGAACAAAGACACGTCTCATTCCCAGTACAGACATTATTAATCTCCTACTCCATGCTTTGAGCATTAATTGTTGCATTATTTCTAATCTGTTGTTATTTTTTATTATTATTATTATTATTATTATTATTATTGTTGTTGTTGTTATGTTTGATGTAGCAATGAAGAGTCTCCTGCCTCATTGTGCATAATAATAATAAAGTTGACTTTGTCATTGCCTCTGAATACCATAAGTATATTTTCTACATCTGAGTTGCATAGTGGCTCATTTTGATATTTTAGGTCATTTTTACATGGTGGCTAAGGTCTTTTTTAGTTTTATATAATTACTTGTGTTCTTTCTGTTTCGGTTTGTTTATGATCTCGGTTGACTTTATTTCTGTCGCTGTGTTATTATCGTACCCTTGTACCACATACTTTTAATCTGAAGTGACATTACTATGTTTCTTAAGTTCATAGAACCTGACTCCCATTAAATACTTAGCTAGGCCCCATCTACAGGGTAACAACAGTTGTGTTTCTTCTGGGACAGACTGAAATAAAGTCACGGTGACCCAGGACTACATAAGTTGTAGTGTGTTGTTTGTTTTCTTCATGTTGGGGGATTTCCCATTTATACTTTACTTTCACATTGGCCTATTTCTAACTCTAATGCAGATTGAAATCTAGGACCTATTTTTCTGACCATGAGCAAAGGCCGACTATTACTCTGGTAATATCATGTTGAGTGAATCTGTGTAAAAGTACTAGAATCGAGTTCTGGGAATTTTGTAGATCACATAGCACGTATATGTACATCTATAAGAGAAGGACGAATTATATAGTGTATTATTACCATGCCATTATAAAATGTAGATATAGGGTATGGGACGACATCTGCTTGCAAAAATACGACAGAGCAGTGAACGGACATGTATTATGATTAGTATATTAATTTACTGCTCACTCAAATATAAGCACCTAAGCAGGCAGCTATTTAAACCTTAAATTACATGGTTATAAAACTGCAATGTTATTACAGTACATTTATAGACAAAATTGCAGCATACATAAATAGAAATGTAAGATACAAAATGTGATGGGGGCGGCAGGCTAATTTCCACAGAAACTTCGGGATGGACCACTGTGCATGTTATCTGCTTGTAATTTGCTGTTATATGGACAGTGAGGTTTTCTGTTTATTTGGAGAATATGCTGGATGAAGGGATGCCATGATAGGTCAGGGTCTGATTGTGGGACTATTCCTAGTGCTGGTTTCTATTTCAGTGCTATATTTGAACTGCAGAAAAGTCACTGTCCTTAAAACCGCCTCAAATAATAACGCCCCTGCAGACAACAAGTACAGCAGCAAACAGCCCATGGCCTGGGACAGCCACAGTGTCTAAACGCTTTCACCTCTAACTTTGTTTTCTTGCGAATAATTATCAATCCATAATAATTGAAAGATTACGGTTAAGATGGACATTATTGACCCCAGGGGGAAAGCTGGTGCATACAGCAGCAAGAAAGAATTGTGCACAGAAAAACACACATATAGTGTCAAGCAGACAGAGTAGGCATTGCGGAGAAGTACACGTGGTGAACAGATTTAAAGAGTACAGACCACAGAAATAGAATGTCCTGAGACCACAATATTGTAGGGTTACAGAAATAAATATTTACAGATTTACAATAATTATTAATAATTATTATTTGTCCTCCAAAATCCCTGTTTACAAATCTATCAGTCTGTCCTCTGCAAACATGATTTTAAATATAGCTCTCTTACTCTGCAACCATTGAGATTAAGCTTTTCAAATCTGGCTTGCGGGTATGACTTCTACATCAATACATCAAGATCTGACCGTTTTAAAAACTGCAGAGTTTGTGCATGATAGTAATGCTTCATGAGTTTAAAGCGGAAACATGGGGGTCTTGCTCGATTGGTTCTTCTAGGACAGTATTTCCTAAACTGATCCTCTGAGACCCGCACAGTCCATGTTTCTGGCCCAGGAGCTGGGACGGAGCAAAAATGTGGACTGCCTGGGAGAGAGCTAGGAGGGAGCAAAAACATGGACGGTCTGGGGGTCTCTCAGGACCGGGTTGGGAATCACTGTTCTATGGCTTAGTTGGCTTAAATGCTAAACATAGAGCATGTTGTATAACTAATGACCACCAGATGGAGCCAATTCAAGAATGTCGTGTCCGGAAGCGCATCTCCCACGTCTCACTTGGCGTCTTACCCATAATTAGCATGCATTTATTCTTGGAACACATAATATCATTCATCAGTATAATGATTATTGATTTTGATTCACACATAGATTTCTTGGTATCCATGTTTATGTAAATTAAATTTAATGTGTTGCAGAATATGCGTTATATCCTGTTTGCGTTCCAAAGTGGAAATGGCGTAGGAGACTGTAAGGTAAACAAATACTCCTACTCGTGCATAAATCCATAAATCCTCACATCTCATAATTATTATCATTATTTTTTGGTGGTTGAATATTTTGAATTTATCATACCGGCATGAGTGAGGCAATGAAACTTTTTAATCAGTTGTCCACTGTATGAAAATATTCATGTTCCAGGGTGCTGGGCTGAGTGTCTGGCTTAGCGGTGCTCTGGAAACTGGAGCACAGGTTTCTGTACAAACATATCAAGCTCTTACTTGGTTTCTCCCGTCCCATTAACTCCGAAGGTGAAAATGACCCGTTCGCATTTGAGCGTGGGTGTGGAGCCCCTCCCATGCAATGTGGGACACAAGAGGTGAATGACAGGTGCCCTGCTTGGGGGGAAAAAAAAGGTCGTTCAGAGGGAAATGTCTCACCTGTTGAGCCCTTTTAGACACATGTACCTACGTCAAAACGCTTGCCGTGCTTGGGAGTGGGGGGCGGCGTCAGAGGGACATGGGTACCCTGGCAGACACTTGACAGGGGCCTTTGAATATGTAAAATTATACATAAAATTGGAGGGAGGGGCCCCAGAATGCCACTGCTTGGGGGATTTCCAACCAGCAAAATACAAAATACACTAAAGTACATGCGGAGATGGAGTTTTGCACCCTGCTGAGAAACCCAGCATGGACTAGCACAGCTGGTTAGCAACATGACCAGCATAATGCTTACTGGTTATACCAGCACATACTGTGTTTTGGTGCTGGTGGACCAGCTTCATGTGCAGGTAGTCCAGCACAGCTATATTGCTCCACCAGCTACACTAACACTAACCAGTACCAAGGCAGTGCTATCCAGCATAGACCAGCCTGGAGATCGCGGTGGTCTATGCTGCTTTTTTCTGCAGGGCACACTCCGCATTCTGCCTCTTGGTGCGTCAGGGAGTAGCATTACAATTTCATGCCTCTCTCTGAGTTCCTCACCGCCTTCCCGTTCAGCGGCTGCCAGTAACCTCCGCTGTGTGTTACCGTGTAAGCAGCCGGTAGCAGAATGGCATCCTGTCTGCGGGAGTCCGCACCGGATATCTCCCACGAGGAATTTCCAATCAGCAAATTGCTATTAATGACATGATGGATGGATGTTTACGACACTTAACACCGCATACATCAAAAACTATAACTAATTACGTTGGCACAGTAGTGGTGTTTTGCTGTCAGACTCCAATAGTTGCACGTTAATACGTTTGCAGAGAAAAGAAAAACAAAATGAATCACAATCACAGTTCTCGTGTTTCCCGGAGGAGGTGATGTTTACCCCACTGACCCAGACGGTTGCACCATTAGCCAGATGGACAACCAGCAGCGGTGTCCCGGGTCCCCAGAGCGTTTCTCCACGGAGATCTTCCACCGGACTGTTTACTGCATTTTTATGCAGGGAGCAGCGACAGTGAGCCCCGAGGTCAGTCCACGTGGCTCAGTCGCCGATACACTCATTCATAACTTCTGTACAAACTGGCGATTTTATTTAAAATCTCATTCATGGCAGCTTGGAAAGTATTACAGGAACTGGCTATATGCAGCGCGATTTTATCAGCAGGAGACAGGAACAGCGTATCTGTGCAAACAGGGTGTCTGGCTTTAAATCCATTAAGTGGTACTGCACAATGAATATTAACTGGCACACAAGCCTCCCTGCGCACATATTTCCCTGCAGTGTGGGGAGTATGCGCCTTGGTTTCCAGCCCAGGAGGGGGGAGTCCTTGCTGTTCCCTTGAAATGCTCCCAGGTCCCTTGTCCGTACGTGACACTCTGTTACTGCTCCGTGGTGGGGGGGTTGCTACACCCTGTGGACTTCCATATGCAAAATGTTTCATTCAGACCAACAAATCGCTAGGTGACTCTGACTAAGCAGCTTGGAAACAGGAGCTGCTCTCCAGGAAGGCTCTCTCTCTCCCGGTCTCTCTCTCACACACACACACACACAAACACAGACCTGTATTCATATCTTTGTGGGGACCGTCTATTCATATTTTAAGTTTCTTAATTGCAGTTACAGATTTTTATAAAAGTGAGGTTGATCGAAAAAATGTCCCTACACTGTAATAATTACAAATCCCCCCCCACACACACCCCAAACATTAAGTGCTATTGACACAAGCCCCAGGTAGCAGCGCACCCCTGTGACATTTCCGCTGAGTTACTCTCACTATGATAAATTCCCTCGTATTCTCGTATGAAACACGAACAGCCACGTTCATCCGTTCAGTTGGTTTTATTCCGTTTCCTTTTTACAACCTGCTTTATTGTTTTTATACTCTTTTTACAGCCAATTTCATATACCAAGAAAATTAGTCATTTTTTTTCTGTTAGACTAAAAATAAATGTAAAAAAGGAAGCTGTTAATGACTATTGGTTTGACAAAATAAAGGAATATTGCAAAGTTATCAATCCTGATGAAGAAAATAATACATACACAACACAAAGATTTCAAGACATTTTAAGTATCTACTCATATGTCAGACATCCGTGTGGCTGGACTGTGGATAAGGGTATATCCCATATGGAGAAAATGTTGCAAATCTACTGTGGCTATCACTATAAGGCACATGTTTACTATGGTAAATTTAACGACATCCACCATAATCCCCACTCATTATATACTCATTCTATTCTATTCTATTTATCCTATATTCTATTACATTACCTACAACCACCTGCGTTTAGATATCGGCCAACTGGGTTTCTCGGAGAAAGAAACTATGACTTGGAAGTTCTGGTAGAGGAAAATCCTTTCACTGGTTATAAATACGGACTTTGGCTTGGATTTACAGGGAAAGTATTTTTCTCCCAAAACTACCCGCTGGAAGCTCTAACAGATCGATCAGGAGCGCGATCGGCATTGTAGGTCTGCAGTAAGAATAAGAGACCACAATCCCTCATCAGCTTCCCCTTCATCTTCCTAACCGTGGCCCGTGAATGAAAACACAGCAGGTGAGCAATAACATGTCTCCTGAAACTACATTCATCCACAAAACAGCCAAAGGGATCCGTTTTTTTGAGCCGTCGAAATGAAGGACAGAAATATCATTAAATATCATTAAATACTATTACATTTCTGCCTCTCGCAAAGGTTTTTTTATACACATGTAAAATGTCTATCTGTCATTATTTGCTTTATGTATGACGACATGCACAAACACTTTTTTTATCTTTAATTGTTTTACAGTCTGTTGACACACATACATAAACACACAAACTTTGTGACCGGCAGAGAGCTAGCTGAATTAGGGCCTCGTTTTTGGGCGTCATCACGATAACAGGAACAGGAAGGAGGATTTGATCGGAATGTGGACCTGAAGAAGTCAAGGAGCTGGGACGTCGGGGCTTTTCTAACCAGCAGAAAGGGGGTGTGAGG
>JAAGVU020000078.1:407580-422006 GCA_011763525.2 Mormyrus iriodes | reverse complement strand
GGGAAGGGCTTCTGAGAGGAGAATTACAGGATGCGTGAGCCTGAGAGGAGGAGGCAGGGCAAGACGTCGGAATGGAAACAGAAACAGATGGGACTGTTCAGCAGTGAGTGGTTTACATCCAACTGTGAATCATCTTAAGGCACTAACAGTTGTGTTTCTTTGGAATTCCACAACTTTGTGATACAAGTATGAAAATAATTGTTCTTACTAGTAATAATCTGAGGAGTCTGACAGATTCAGGGACCTACGGTCCCGCTGTGGAGTCTGAGCTCCTGTGTTCCACCGAAGCCCATCCAGTCTCCGTCTTTTTCATAAAATGGACAGCCCTGAATTGTGCGGCCAGTTTTGACGTCATTTTGTAGTTCTCGGTCACTGACTCGCGCGCCACAACGACACCTCGGCGAGTCACAGGGCCAGACTCCGCGTAGCGGACGTGCGGCCGCTCCAACACATCCTCGGATATGTGACAATGGGTATGTAGGGCGAAAAGAAAAATGACTAAAATTGCCAATATAACCATGTTTAACATACATGAACCCTCTTCCAATGTTCAACTTCCTCTGAAAGCAAGGTAACCTGTCGTTGAGGTAAATTAAGAATCAAGAAGAGACTATGAAGGACCCACCAGACGCCAGTCAAAATGGCAGGCTGGCTGTCCCTCTGAGCACCTTTAACTTGTCACAGACTGTCCCGCTTAAGATAAAAAGCCACTCTCTGTGTGTTTGGAAGGAGGCGCCACATTTCTGGCAGCTTTGCCGGGAATATCGGACAGTAATCATGTAAGTGGGGAGGTGTGTCAACTCACCCAATCAGACACCGGTGTAGAGGCGGAGCTGTTACTTCGGGAGGTGGGGTTAGGAAGCTTGCTGTCAGGAGGAGTGTGGACTCACCCAATCAGACACCGGTGTGGGCAGGTGTGATGTGTCAGGGGGTGGGGTTAGGTCTTTGGGATGGAGCTGGAGTGGCGTGTAACCACAGCATCAGTGAGGCTAAGTATCGTGTGGGGGAGGGGTGGGGGCGAGTCGAAGCCAGGTGCCAGTCAGAGCTTGGAAAAAAGGAACTCAGAATATCTATCAGAGAGAGAGAGAGAAAAAAAGACAGAGAGAGGATGTGGAAAATTAATACTTATGACTGCCAACCATTTGAACTGAATGAAGTGGAAGAAGATGTTACATATATAAACGAAAATAAAAGATACGCGTCAGCTCCTTGAGAGGCAAATTCACATTGACCTAATGAGAAGATGATTGTTGTTGAGTTTTCGCCGTATGATATATGTATATTCTGAGTTCGTACAGGGAGGCCTGAAAAACATCTGAAGATGGGATTACTGGATCAACCTGAGGTGCAATTTTAAGACGTTTAGTCATTTTTTTCAGAGGTATATACGAGAGCTCTTTAAGTGAACAGTTGGCATTGTTTCCGTAAATTTCAAGGGAATCTTTTTTTCGGCTCTGATGAATTGGATTGAACTGGGCTGTATTTTGACGTATTTGCCCAAATCTGGGCTGATCTGCTCTTTGACAGGGGCCCTCTGGCCCAACGTCACTACCCTGCTGCTTTGTGTCATTGACGTCAAGCCTTAACTCTCTCCTCCCCCCCCTTCCAAAGGTTTATTTTTGAGTCAGTTTGCTGGCGAGTTGGGCCAAAAAACTTGGCGATTTAGGCATGCTGCCCTCCCCCTCCCTGACCTTCTCCCCCTTGGTCAGCTCCAGTTCAATGGTCATCAGAACCCTACCCCCCTTGGGTGACTGGCCTGCCCCCTGCTCCCCTTCAGGTTTCTGTTTCTGGGATTTGGACTGCTTTGGGCGGGGTTTCTCCTGGGCCACTAGCTCTCTGCTCCCCGAATCCTATTTCTTATCCTTGCGCGACTCCTGCTTCTTCTTTTCGGAGGCCGAGGCCTTCAGCTTGGACTGGTCCAGGGTGGCGTAGAGGACAGGGCCCTGGGGAGAGGAGCGGGGAAGACGGGGAGAGTCACATTAGGAGGAAAGGAAAGAGAAGGGGGGCGTTCTCCGGGGCTGTGGGGGGAAGGAGGAGGGAGGGGACAAAACAGGGAGCCATCAGTTAGAGAGCATGATGCGCCATGACCTCCACGCCCACCAGCAGCAGGGACACACGTGCGCCGGCATTGCTAACATGCCCTACATGCCCTCCAACACATGGCGCACGCCTGACCCTCAGACCATCTCAACAAATATTTTGCATTTCCTTGCTCTCCATTTTAATCGTCTTACTCTGCAGTTGGTTTATTTTTATTGTTACAGTCAGTCCTGCTACAATGCAACTAATGCATTCCTGAAAAACCTTGTATCCACTTAAATAACATACTAAAATACACATATCCAATGTGAAAAATAGGTTTAGGGGAATGAGACTCCAAAACTTAGTAAACAAAATGAATAAATTAAATTAAAAAAATATACCAGTGGCCAATAATGTAATTATATGCATTGTAAATAAGAAATAATAATAATAATACGTGAATAAATTATATCCAAAAATCTCCTTTGGGTCTTAGGAGTCTCACAAGAATTGCCTAGTAACCAGTTCAACCAAATGTGCCGAACTCGGCAACTTGTGACGACCTCAACAACGCTTCATGAACCATTTGCTGTATTTTCTTATCTCACTAGATGGTGCTCTTGGTTTATTTTGTGCATGCTTTGAGCACTTCTTTTGAACGAGCACCATCTAGTGGGGTTGGCTATCATTACCCGGATGTGGTGAGCGTGCACAGCACAACTATAAAGGATTACTGTATGAGTAGGGACACTGAAGGCAACATGACTACAGATAATCTATGAAAAGCAAATGAAAGTAAACTGAAAAAGGTTCCTATGTGTTTTTATAATTTTCAAAATATTTTCAGATTTTTGAAATTTAAGACTTTGAGATGTGCAATGCATGAATGTTTAAAATTTGATTATTTTAGATTTGAAAACCAGAGGAAAGAACTGGTTCAAAAGACTGATTTCTCCACAAATCGGGCATCACTATTGTTCACTTGGATAGCTTTTTTGCGGGCAATAGTATTTCTGGCAAGACCATATTGCGTTGTAGTTTGCATAGTATTTTTCTTTCCAACTGAAAATCACGCAAATACAAATACAGTCTGCGTCATATTGGACTTTAGTACTAATATATCAGTCGTGTTAGAACAGATTCACAGTGTGATATTACGCGTTGTGGCAAGACTGACTGTATTTTAATCTCATTTATTCTTATCTTGTTTTTCTGGTAATACTTGACAGGGCACAAATATGGTACTATGCTAATACTTATGAAGGCCTATTAATTCACCACAAACGAAGTCTTAATTACATATTGATCTGACGTTAATTTATCATTAATAAATGGTGATGCATCTTTTATCTCAAGTAGCGACTGTATTTGTTCATTATTTGTACCTCAGTAGAGTTATTACTATGTATTGTGCCTGGTCAAGTAAAGTGTTAAACTTCTCCTTTGCACTACGTACTTCCCTTCAAGCACAATCGTGGCAGCAGCTGGAATAGCATTTCACTGCACAGATATACAGTGTATTTTTGTGTGTGTGACAAATAAATCCTGAACATTTCAACCTTCTGCAGATTCCGATTTGCCTTCAAAATCTGTCCAGCGATGAATGAAATCTTCAAAGGGCTTTTCACTAGATATTTTAGACATCATTTAGAATTATTTTAATGGACTGGCATTACACAAATCATTGGCACACATTTTTGCTTCTAAGGAGAACACATTTGTTTGTGTGGTCTGAGTCGTCAAAGTCCCTCCTAGATAATTCCAGCACTCGGTAGCTGATTCAACTAATCCCAGTGGCTAGATACTGCAGCGGCTGGGGATTCTTCCCAAATTATAAAATTTCTCCATGATTACCGTAGCATCATTCTATAACATCGAGTCGTGAGGACAGAGAGTAAAGGAAGGTAGGCTGGGAGAAGGGAGCGCCGCAGAAAAAGGAGAGGGAGGGAGAGGAGGAGGTCTGGGAAATGGAACAGAAGGGAGAGAGGAACAGGAGGAGGATCTGTGGCCAAGGAAAGAAAGTTAGGACTCTCCAGGACATTACCACTGTTCATTCAGCAATAACGGAAAGAGAGGTCCCTCTACGCCTCCCCAGGGAACGCTGGGTACACTGTGGCGGAACGAACAACGTTTGCGGACCAATGCACAACGGAATTATAGTGCTCTACACAGATCACCTGTGGAGAAAGAGGAAGACTTCCCTGTGTCCTGGAGGAACAAAACAGAGGACAGGTGAAGAGGAAGTTAAAGTTAAATCAGAGCTGATTAAATGTGTACAGTACAGGAGAGGAGGACAAAGAGGTTAGTCTGGGTAGATACTGAGGTAGGAATAATGACAGCCATTATACTTGACCTCTAACCCGGAAGTAAACCACTGACCCCGCAACCTGTGGCCAACCACCCAATAACTCAGTATTTTATACTCATGCAATACTGAATATAACTCAATACTACTGTGAGTCTCCATTGGTTTGTCATGACTACGTTTTTACAAGTAATGAACTTATGTTTACATTTTATGCTCCTTGCATCATGAAAATTTTTTGTTTGGTACGTTGCAGGGGTTTTCAACCAGTATTCAAGGGGGGGGGGGGCTTACTGAAGACAGAAACATTAAAGCTTAGATGATTATGTGATCGTGTGTGGTAGGGGCTCACCCGCCCAGCTCAATTTTCATTTGCAAGTACGGTTGGAACCCCCTGGTATATTGCATTGATCTTATAAATGTTTAAATACAATTTTCAACCAGTTTTTCACCCTGCTTTTGAACATTAAAAATAAAAACAGCGATTAATCATTTTCATGGACAGTCATCGAGACAGGAATGCCAGCTTCACAATAATCAAGTTAGGGTCACTCCCATATCGTCAGACCAGAGTGGCTAACATTAAATGCAAAACAAATTGCAAACAGCCATTTCGGAAAGTGCATTTCAACACCAAACCATTAATCTTTGATCATACCTCTGCCCCCTGCGGTGTTGAACTAATATTTGAAAACCAATGAATTAAATGTATGCAGATCTTACATTCATACAGCCTTTATAGGTCATTTCATTTGCCATGTTTTTGGTGTTTGGGGACTTAAGTAACAGCTAAAATTTGAATACGGAAAAAGAAGGAGCAGGTTAGCATATTCAGTCTGAATATTTACATGTGCTATACTGCGATGGATAGCTCTGTGCCAGAGCAAGTTCTGTTGACTTTACTTTTCTGTAGGAATCAAGTGCCCGGAATTCTTTTCCACATTTTTGCTCCCTCCCAGCTTCCAACGAACCTGTATCAGGTATTCAGTGATTGTGATTGGCTGGGAGCTGGGAGGGAGCAAAAACATGGCCTGTGAATCACTTTTGTAACATTGTCTTGACTCTGATCATGTGACAGCATGTGACTGCATGCAGATACTCTGAGATATGAAATGTTAGGTAAATGTAGCAGCGTTTCTGATGTTTGGGCTGAGTTCATATTAAAATCGGGCCAGCTTTGGGCTTGAAGGGCTTTGCTGAGTTTTATTCCATCTTGCCTTTTTTTATAATCTGTGAGACGGATCGACACTGACCTGCCTCTGTTGAGATCCCTCTTTGCCTTTCCCTTTCTTCCCGTGTTTGCTGCAGGAGATAAGAAATGAAGGGTGTTAGCCATCTAGTGGTCGGACGGAGGAACGGCAGCCGAGAAGCACCACGGTGGATCGATTTGTCAATCCTTTGCTATGAGGAACCCAGGCCAGGTTGTAGACTGAAGGCGTTGTCATGGAAATAAAGTGATGGTTTCTGGGCTACCTTATTTAGAATGATTAGACACCACAACGCCAGTAACACATGCAATATAAAAACCATCAGATTAAAAAAAACATCATTAATTTACGAATGCTCGCTAAATTAAAAGTAGCCCTAATATTATGGACTGCATACTGCAAAAAAAAAAAAAGACTTAATTTTTAGAATTACGACTCGAGGTCCCATTAGACAGAGGTAATAGATTAAGTTCGAAAATCCAAGTTATTTTATTGCAACAATACTTCATTAAAACGTTGTTCATAAGAGCAAAACATATTCTCCAACAGGATTCTCCGCGGCATTATAACGCCACAGCGTTCAAGAAAAAACGGATTACAGTTTTTGGGAACCTAATGCTTCAAGTTAAGTCCTGCTGGCAGTGGAAGGACAAATCTCCACGACACGGCTTTGTGTGGCTGGGGGATTGCAACGGAGCGACTTTCCGGCAGGAGGTCTTCCATATGAAAATAATTCGCAGTAGCCCACCAGATCAGGGAGACACATACGTAGTGTATCACACCTTTTCAATAAATACCGAATATGAGAGTATCAGGCGAACAGGATGAGCATAATAGTAAAGGAGTAACAGAAAGATAAAGGGATATATAAGTTTGGACAGGAAAGCTAATGAGAGGTGGGGAAATCCCGGTACAGACCTGACACTGAGGTTGAAGACACGCCGGGCCACAAGGAACCTCATTAAATAGTAGATGACCACAATCAGCACCAACAGGCCCAGAACTGCCCCAATGATTGCCCCAGTGATAACCCCGGCTTGGACAGGCACTGACAGAAAGGCAGAGACGAGGCTGTTATTTATACCCACACACAGGTAAGATTTTTACCGCCCCAGTCACCGGCGCTTGTTGCTTACACGCGTTGCCAAGGTAACTGCTGTAGCAAAACAAATCATTTAACTATATAAAATGAGGAGTACATAGGGGCACCATTATGCAGAGAGAGTAGCCTTACACTTCTCAAAGACCAGCAGGCGGACGCTGGAGGGGCGGCCCACTATGTCAGGGGGATTCTTGGCGTCGCAGGTGAAGGTTCCGTTGTCATTGAAGTCCAGGTTCTTGATAAGGATCGAACCATCTCGTCTGCCGGGGTTGCCAATAAATTCCAGCCTGTCCCGGAATGGGCCCTTGTTATCGACATAGGGGACGCCACCCGTGAAGTGGAAAATCTGGAAAGTAGAGAAAGCGGGACAAGCGCCGGGCAATGAATACCACCCTCACCCTGTCAATAAGCGCCCGCTTGCGGGACGGTTTGCAGGACAGACGCCGCCAGTGTCAATAGCATCGGGAGGGGAGGGAGAGAGACAAGCGGAGACTCTGACAGGGGATCATTAGGGAACATGCATGAAGGGTAACGTACGGAGATGCTGTCACGGGAGCCGTCGGGCCGGTAGCTCCAGGAGAAAGTCACATCTTCGGAGGTCCAGCGCCATGAGAAAAACGAGCAGGACAGCCGCACGTCGGAGCCGACCAGGGCGTGGCGCTCCCAGCCCGTGTAGATGACGATAGCCTGGCACTGCGGGGCTGCCGGAGTGATAATAATGAAAATACTTTTAAAATAAGCTACGGTGTGTCTCTAATACTTACAGTTAATGTCAGTTACAATGTTGCGGCAATATTGCAGTAACATTCAATCTGCTGGTTATACCATTTAGGTTATCTCCCCGGTTTTCATAACGTCGTTTCATTCATTTTTTTATGTTACGAAAATGAGCTTCAAAGTGCTTCTTGCAATCTCTGGTACACTTTATTCTGCATATAGTGAGTGGGTGCCTATAAAGCTTAACTTGCACAGCGAAGTTTTGGCAGGTAGACACGTACCGATTAGAGCGCGCTGTCTAAGGAGGCGTTCGAATAGACCGAGGCTGGCAAAAGTAATGAGGGGAGTTAAAAATAACTGCAGACCCAAATCTAAATTGAGAAATTAAGAAAATGTAATTGGGTGCAAGTTATTAACCGTGGCTCTTCACTGCAAAACTCGAAAAAATTCCAGTCCATGGCCACTATGCTGTGTGTGTTTTTTTTTTAATTGTGATGCATAAACATCGCCTCAAACGGAAAAAAATTAGCAAAAGCTCTAATAGAATCGCTTATAATTCCTCTTTTGATTGGCTTTAGCCTATTGTTTAAATTGTGATTTTAAATTAACCTGTTAAATTGATCTTTATTGAATCGTGTAAAGCATTTTGGATTACCTCTGTGTATTAAATTTGGTATACAAATATTTTTGCCTTCACTTGAAAACTCTGTCCTCTAATTTATCTAAAAAATCAAGCATATACAAACCTTATTTCTTATTATTTTAGTGTAAAGTCACTTCATGGTTAAATATAATATGTTGCATTTGCATGCATATTGCATGATATTTCTTTTAAAATAGCATTTACCTCATTCCTTGGGGGTAATTATTGTATAATCCATGCAAACATAGAGCGCCAATAATATTACTCAATCATGTATTAAAATGTTTCTAAATAAAGTTATTTTGTCATATTTAATTACATTTTCTTTATATTCGCTGGAGGATTCTCTTAGACCACTTTGAACTGCGTTTTAAAGTAAGAAGCTAAGACAAGTTAAAAAGTTTAATTTTACTATATTAATTATTGGTGCAGATGTTATTAAAAAAAAGAATCGAACAGATGTCATACTTTAGAAAAAAATCCAGCAGTCTACGTTTCATCAGTCAGACCCAAATCCAATGGATTTAGTTGCTGAGAGGAGACACCTACACTGTCTTGGTTCTGAGTGTTGTGTGGGCTGTGCAAATACAATTTTGTTTATTTGTGCTTTATTTCATGTGTGATATTAGCAGTACAGCCAAGCCAGCGAGGCAGTACAGCTGTGTCTTAATTAAAGAGGAGGACAAGTCCTCACGATAAGTTATGGCGCTGTGCCGTAATCAATGACTACTTACAGATGAATAAAAATCTACATTTGTAATGATGAGAGACTCTCTGGAGTCTTGCAGACAAAGGTGTGATTCTGATGTAGTCAGTAACAAACATAACTCATCTGACGGCCGGGGTGGCTCTGTGTTAGCCTGACTTCGATTCCCAAAGTATATGTGTAACAGATACCTGTGCCGGGTGACAGTATAATCCGCTAAAAGCTTCCCGTGGTGAGCATGGTCTCCTGCAGGTTTCGTATACAGCCCAGAGCTAACAGCTATCACCGTCCGCATCAATCATGGCAAAAACGATAGTAATAATAGGTGGTCGTATAGATCTACGGAACTGTAGTCAACAAAAGAAAGACGATAATGGAAATTATCCGCTATTATACGCCTCATAATGCTGACAATATGTGCAGCCGTAAACCCCCTAATAGAGGCCCCTTTATGCGATGGAATAACAGTCATATACTATTCATACACAAAATAACATAGTTAAATGCATCACACACTTGTGTTTTTCTGACAACAGCTGAATTATGCCTTTAATCTCCAAATAAAGAAACAGTACGTTTAAATTCCCTTAACATCACTATAAGGCGACCCTGAGCACTATTCTGTGAGGCTATCGCAGAACATCATTAGCTTTTGGCTTCTTTCAAGACGGGCCAGTCTGTTTCCATGACAACACAACTTAATACTACTATACTGTCAGGTGCTGGCCTGTGTCCTGCTCATATGTGTAAGTCTTACACTGCCAAATATTTATGCACTGAATAAGAACAGATAATATTCAGGGTACTGGTCTGTAGGGTACAGGACAACAGGGTACAGGACAAACTGTGACACCCTCGTTACTGTAAACAAACGCCCTAATGTAGCTTTAACCACGCCAGTCGCAAAGTATGGCTAAATTCGCACCCTGTAACCATAGTACTCACAGTAAGAATATTCCCAGAACGGCAAGTTAAAACACTAATTTCTTATGTCTGTATGAGCATACTGGAGTTTAATGCCGTGTTGTAATGTTTACCCGTCATGATGTAAGTTTACCTATCATTATGTAAAGTCCCAGTCCATTCTGATTTTTTGGCAGCTCAGGTAGAAACACTCTGGGTTTGCTCTGTTATCGAGGACAAATTACTTAAGCAGAGAAATAAAACATTGTTTTGCAAAAATGCCTATTAACAACTAAATAAAAACAGATCCATCCATCCATCCATGGTGATAAAAACATATAAAATACATTCCTATATAAACAGAGTGATTTACTTTTGATTCCTTGGAATATAATTGTTAGTGCAAAATTTTCAATAAATTGTACATAAGCAGTGTTATTAATTCGTAATGGCAGCACTTGAAGACCACTGAAAACATGAGGACCTAGAAGAATGAACCTTCCCAAGCACTTAAGCAGAATATCACTGAGTCATCGTGGACAGTGAGGCTGGATACCAACCAATGCCAGAGATAAGCGTGACTTTGGAGAAGTTTTACCTCAAAAACAGGTTCAGCTCAGGGCTGAAGATTGCACACATTAAAGGAGATCGTGTTTGCCTCTATGAAGAAGTTTGGAGACGGAGAGGAAGATTCACAGGGTAAATAGAAAGATTGGGATATACGTTACCTATCCCTACTAGTGCGATGGACGCCAAAGCCAGAAATGCTAACATGCTGGGTTCTTCTGCACGACACAGTCAAGGTGCCTCCACTTGAGGGTAAAAGGGTAACTCAGTCCCTCTGAGAGCCGAGGGTGCGTCCTGCCGGAGAGGGTGATGTGCAGGGTGTGAAGACCAGGGGCTTCCAGGCAGGACACCTCTGTGCCTGGGTTTATACCCAGCCACACCCTCTGCTGTGCCCTGCCCTCCCTCCACCCCGCGGCCCCCTCTTCTGTAGAGTGAAACACAGGCTTCACGCAGACAAATAATCAAGGGTGCAAACAATAATTGATCATAAGAAAAGGGAAAGCAGCACAGATGAAAGATGTGGAATGGGGGCGGACAAGTGGATAAAAATGTATCGAGTTGAAAATTAGCAGCAAAAACAACACAATCGGGCAAGAGGTAGAATGAACAGGATGAAAGACTCTGCCAGCTGATTGGCCATTTTCACAGGCGGGATGATTATTACATTCGAACCTCAGTCACTGCAACAGGTCCGTGCCCTGTAAGGTCTGAGGCCCGCCGAATGCACCTGATATAGGCTTATCCTGTTCCTCCTGAAGTCCTGAAAGTGGATGCAGGTATAGTGCAGTGTATAGTATCCATTAATTAGCCACACGGCTCATTTGGGACAGGGGCAGAGTGCAATAATATGCGGAATAGCCGTTAATATGCAGAGAAATGCAGGACGTGCAACACTCGAAACAGCTGAATATATCCACTGTTATGTAAATATTACAGTTTGGCTGCAGTGTGGGGGGGTGTTACAGGAATGTAAAAGTTGAATCTTGGAGCGAGGTCACCCCGCCCCCTGCGTCCCCAGCCACAGTTGTTCCATTTGTCCTTATCTCGCTCTTTCCCCGGGACGAGCCGAGGGCCAAAACAATGGGTCCATCTCTTCCCTCCCTTCTCTTGCACCCTCCCTCTCTCCATCTCCTCCCTCACTCCGGATTCCTGTCGCTTGCCGATGTCTCTCCGGTGAACAATGGAGAGAGGGGGACTGGGGACGCCTGATGCGTCTCTGTCCCTCTCGCCCTGTCAATGGCCTTTTCATCCGGCCCCCCCTCGGTTTCTGACATGGAGACAATGGTGCCCTTTCTTGCCCCTCCCTCTGCCACGCTCCCACTCCCTTCATTCCTGCAGCCGGAGAGAAGGATGAGGGCCTGGGGGGGAGGGGGGGCACTATAAATAGGCAGGTTGATGTGAGGCCGGGCGTGAGGGAGCTGAGCATTACGGCATACCTTGGCAGGGACACCAGCGGCCAGCAGGCCCAGGGAACCAGCACCGACTGACACCTGTGACCAGCCTTAACGAGCCAATTATGATGCCCGCCTCGTTAACTCAATTACACAAAGCTTTGGGGAGCCCAGCATTCCAGGCAAATGAGACCCAGGAGTGTCACTGGAGATTAATGATTAGACTGGGGGGGGGTTATTTTAATAAAAATGAATGTGAACACTATTTACAGTCATTAGTGTACATTTATTTTGGCGGGGGGGGGTAAAGAGCCACCCAGTCATGCCCTTGATTAGAACTATAGAAGTGAATTGAAAAACAAAAGGGAACATGGGGGCACACGTACGCAGCAGCCTTCATTACGGATTCATTTCTGCATGTTACTGCCCTTGTCAGTCTGCAGCAGACAGCCTGCAAGTGGGCTGATAAAGAGGCCAAACTCAGCCAGAATCGAAATTCTGCAGCTCACCTGGGGATGTCCGCCTGACCCCAGGCAGCTGTGCAGCTGGCCGCGCCGAAAGTGTTTTCCTATCACCGGCTTGGCAAGGTGAAGAACCAGTCGGGACTGTGACAAGCAAAGCGACGGTGTTTTAAACCAGCTTTTGCTTTGCGGGGGTTTTCCAAACGCTCCCTGCAGAGTAATGCAGACCGGCGTTATCCAAATACATAAAAGAGCCACAAAAAACATGTGAAGTCACGTTCACAGCACCCCCACCCCACACAGGCTCTTTTATTTTCCTGCTCTGATGTCCAAATAGCACAGTGCAACCTGCCCAATTTACCCCAGGCTGAAGATAAACGTGGTGGATTTCACACTGAGTAATCCCTCATTATAGGACCCTGGAGACACCAGCTTTGTCTGGAAACATATGTAGGAAATACCCGAGAAGAGAAACAGGGAGCAAACTTTCCCATTTATTTCCAGAATAGAACAAACTCTGAGAGAAGTGCCGTGAATACCCCAAGTACTGGACTTGGAGAGGCCGGGCAGCAAGAAAACAAATAATTTAGCAAATCCTTGGCATCCTGCTAAGCAAAATGAAACTGAGTGCCTAAGGGGACATGAGGTGGGGGGGGGGGGCAAGCATGAAAATAAACCTGGGAATCAATCTGGCAATTTTCAGCAAATCAATGTGAAAGCATCATATTAATATGGGCAGTTAAATACAGAGCCCACTTCCTGTAGGCTAAGAGGCTAAAGGAGCAGTCTGGTGCTTTCTGCTAACTCTTTGAAAATTAGCTTGATCAAGTTATGCTGCTGTTGAATAGTAAATCAATCATCGGTGCGTGCAGATGAAGACGCACATGTATCGCAAGCCAAAGAGCCTCGGTAAAAGCTGCTTGTTATTCAAGTGCTCAGTCAATAGTGAACACAATGGCCATGCCGTGGGTTTGCACCAGGACAAAGGGGAGCGCTGTCTCTCTCGCCCCTGCCTCTCTCTCTCTGGCATGGCAGAGATGTCACAGAACGCTCCAAAGCAGGGATGGAGAGATGGAGGCAGGAGATGCGCAGGAAGAAAAACAAACACATTGTTGCAGCCTGAGAGGGGGCCATTGTTTGTGAGGCGGAGGGCGGGCACGGGGGAACACTGGCGAGAGGCGTCCGTCAGCCCAAATATCTGCCTGCGGTTCTGAGGCGATTGGCCCGATAAAAGTCCTGGTCCCCATAGGCACGTGGGACAGATACACAGGTAAGATGGAGGAGAAGACAGCTGATCACTCAGCTGTTTTTTTATGGATGCAAGAACTGAGATTTACTCCCCTCAACATGAAACGCACATCCCACAAAAAATGGCAAGCTAGCTTATAGCACCTGTGCACAATGCAGAGGAGAGATCGACAGGCAAACCAAACTGCAAAATGAGCAGCTACAGACACACTATCTGCCAGCCCTCAACAGAATCGGATTTTCTCATGACCAAGTGCCCAAACTATTTAGATGAACTGAAGTTTCCTTTCAATTTTTACTAAAATAAATGGAGTCTGTTCATCTCGACGTCTAATTAGCCGATGTGGCTGGAAAATGAGATCGGCAAAGATGAGGAAATGTGGGAAAATGAAGAGCAGGAGGGGATTAGGGCAGGACAATAATATTTTCCATCTACAGCTTCCCAAACAGGCGCGAGAGTCACAAAAGCGCCATTCTGCTGACCCCCCCTCCCTCCCCCCCGACCACAGGAAAACAACCCTCTCAGCACAAAGCCCACATACTTCACACACCAACCGCTCGAGCACACGTGTCAGAGCGGGAATGTGGTGACTGAATGCCCCCCAGCAACACGTGCACACGTATTCCAGCCTCCCACTTCTACAACAAAACATCTGAGGGTAGGCTTGGGTGGGGGGGGCACGTAGCGGCACACAGGTCAAAACCACCCCCACAGCCTAGCCTGTACGCTCACCCTCTGCTTGTACCACTATCCAGGCTCAGCCGGGAAGCGTGACTGTTCACGAGGAGTACTCAGGTGTATCCCTGTGCCGTACAGGGTGTGATGGAGAGATGCAGGGCACGGCTGGGATCTCCTGATGTTCAGGACAGACCTGTCACCTGAGATGTCCAGCAGCCCTCAGTGTCCTGTAGTCCCATCTGTCTGGACATCTCCTACCCCCGCTACATATACTGATTAAACAGTCCAAATGTACTTCTCAAAGATTTATTCAAGTCATTTTGACAATGGGAAAAAACAGATATTTACAGGGCTTTTGGTCTCATACGGAGCATTTTCGTATCACATGTTCCTCACTCTCACTCTCACACACACACACACACACACACACACACACACACACACACACACACACACACACACACACACACACAC
>JAAGVU020000078.1:349898-407436 GCA_011763525.2 Mormyrus iriodes | reverse complement strand
ACACACACACACACACACACACACACACACACACACACACACACACACACTTCTAAATCTTGGACCACTGTTTCCTGCAGGAGTTACTTCCTGCTACGACAAAGACTCTCCTCCAGGGGCCCACAGGGGACCCCAAACGGCACAAGGACCAGCAGGCCAGCCATGTCAGTAGTAGTCCTCGGGCTCAGCCCTGTCGGATCCCTGGTTCTGGATCTGCTGCTGTTTCTTGTACAAGTCAGCGATCTAAAAAGATGAGAAAAGAATGAAGGAATCAGCTCTACATTTCAAGCAACAGGCCTTTCTAGAACATTCTGATCGCTTTCAGGGGGCCTCTTTCTCAGTCCTTAACTGGCCAAACAGCTTTGTGACAAAGTGCTATAGCCACCTCACAAGACCCCCGCCACCCTAAATTTACCTGTGCTCCAGTTGTGGAATCTTCTGGTTTCTTATCATCCCGGATCCTGAGGAAGCGAGGAAAGCGCAGGGAAATCCCTTTGTCTGGGTCCACCTGGCGCAGAAGGACCACATGGACTGTCACATCTCTGCTCGTTCCCTAATAACTACACAGATCAACGATAACCGTGTGGCTGCATGGGGCAGCACTCAGTGTCAAACTGACCAATCCCATGGCAGCCTGGTGGACTGGAGACAGGGACAGGTCCGCGCACTTCACTTCCCACACCTGCACCGCATCCAACCACAGGTCGGGCTCTGCTGATTGGTCAACACGGTAGTACGGCCTGGGCTTCGGAAGAACGTGTTCCTGGATGGGGTGGATGAGTACGGTGTAGTATACCAACCTAACTTACTCAGCGGATCTGTGCACTGATTTCATCCCCGTACCTTAAAAAAGTTAAAATGTTGCTCTAGGTCTTCATCTTTAAAGCCGGTTCCAATCTGTGAGTGAAAAATGATTCATGTTAAAAGTTACTTGTTAGAAGGCAAACGCCGGCCGAAAAGAGGAGGAAGAAAAAAAGAATAACTGAAATTCAGGCAAAAAGCAAGCTGCCACGCCAGCAAGAGCCGGTTACAAAGACAGGGCAAGCCGGCGAGACTGCTTCTAGCCAGAGGCTGTATGAACACCGCCTGCTTGTAGAACATGCCAGAAAGGATGACCGGGGGAAGAGGATGGGCCGCAGTGGGAGGAGGCTGGCAGCCCACCTTGCACACGGACTGGAACTCCTCGTTGTCCTCGTCGTAGCAAGCGAGCAGGTAGCCCCCGTAGGAGCCGGCCCTCTTGCCTTTGCCAACATAGGCTCCGATGACACAGAGATCCACCGTGTCTCCCACGCCATCCAGGTAGTCCTTCTTCAGCTGACAGACAAGGGCGAGAAATTACGGCTGCTGCAAGTCGCAGGTACGAGCACACCGCCGCTCAAAATCGGGCCTCTGCTCGTTTATTCGAACCCCAAGAGGGCGTGAGATAACCTAGGGCTTTACTGTTAAGCCAGCCGAGGTACCTTCAGCCAGTTGTGCGAGCGCTTGGCGATCTCATAGGTGGCGTCTTTCTCCAGGGTTTTCACCATGAGGCCCTCACACGAGTCTGCAAGAGGCAGAAAGACAGAGGCAGTACGCTCAGAGTATGCCGGGACTGCGTACGAGAGAAGGGCATGTCCTGGCCTCATGGCCGCCGTCTCCTACCTCGCACAGACTGCTCGAGGAACTCCGCGATGGCGTCCGTGTTGTCACAGTCGAGCGCGCGGGCGAACACAAACTCTCCCTCACGCTCCTCGAAGCTCTCCCGCAGCAGCGCCCGCCGCCTCGATAACGGCTGCCTGACCAGGGACTGCGGGAAGAGGCAGGAAGTCAGAAACCGCCGCAAATCGAATCCGCCGATGCACCAATCGCATCGCAGCTGACGTCATCCTTACCTCCCCATTCAGGTAGAGCAGGTCGAAGGCATAAACGCAGACCTGCACTTTAATCTCCGAAGCATCCACATCCTGTGAGACAAGCTGACATGTGGTTACCCGTGCGGCCGCCATGCAAGCGCACTTGCGTGTTCATGCAGACGCGGTACCTTTCTCTTCCGCGTGGTGAGAACCTGGAAGGGCTGAATTTGCTTCTTTTCTCTATCCCAGGCCACCGCCTCGGAGTCCAGGATGCAGGAACGCACTGAGGCTTTCTTCACCTGCGAGGGGAACACAAGTCAAACGAAGGTGCTCTCCTCCACAAGAAAGACGACAAATGAGTTGTGCATTACCGCCCTTTCACCACTAGGGGTCCCTCTGGACTCAGTATTATAGTATCTTCAGGAGACTAAATACTAGATAATGCAAACTAATTGCAGCAGTGGCGCACAGCAGGGCAGCTCATCACCTGGGGAACTCGGGCGATGATGTCTGGGTACTTGCTGGTGTTGTCCTCTTGGTTACGACTGAAGATGTGAACCTCCCCGTTCTCCAAGATGTGGATCTGCCAGGTGACATGGAATGGGACGTCAATGGATCAGAAAGAACAGCAGATGCCCCGCTGGCGCCGATCGGCCTGCAGATTGACCACAGGAGGGCGCTGTGCTGGCGCACGGCCGGCCAGGTGCACCTGTGCTCTCTCCCCGTCGTACTTGTATTCGCACGTGAAGGCGGCCTCATCGAACTTCTTCATCACCTCTGACACGCCTTTCGTTGGGTGAGCCAACATAGGCCTCAGAGGAACTCCTGAGAAAGATTGGGGGGGAGATGGGGAAGGAGAAGAGAGGAGAGAGATGGAGAGAGAGACATGGAGAAAGTTTGACTACCGAATGAAGGAAAAACATCTCAAGACAGACTTTCTTGCTCTCACACACACAGACACACACACACACCCCCCTACCTGGTGTGAGCTTGCAGTGTTTGGGCAGCTCGTCAATCCCCTCCTCCAGCAGCACTGGGATGATGGCGTCATAGTTGGGCATCTCACTGACAGCGACAACAGCAACAAACTTTAAATCCTCACTTGTGAAAGTAGGTCAGGCGAGGCATCAAACTCACAGCTCAACAAGCAGAGCACTGCGCTAACGTACAGGCCAGGGGTCCGAATCTCAGGCAACGCGCATAAATATGTAACTCTACTGCTAGTTGCTTTGGATAAAAGCTTTGGATATAGAAATAAATGTTAAAATTTATGCACTAATAAGCTGAATTTTAATGCCATGCCAGAAACTAGGACTCTATTCATGGCAAGAGAATACGGGAATTCAGAAAACCAACCAAAATGGTAAAAACTGCGTGAGTAACTATAAAACTAAATAAACCGTTACAACAATCTAAAGATGCTTAAGATTATCTTCCAATAAGAAAGAGTGTGACACGTACGACACACTGGTGGATCTCCACCTGCAAGTACAAGCATGAGCCCCAGCGACTTTCAAAGTGAACTTCTGTCAGCTTTCCAGTAATTGATCTGCACAAATACAATACTAATTAATCAGTATTATAATAGTGCTGGTTTAGTCTGTCCCACCTCATGGCCCTTCCTCACCAGTATGTCTGCTTGATGACAAGAGTCTTCTCCTCAATCCAGGCTCGTCGGTTCTCAGAACTCATCGTCTTCCCAGCATCTACTACTGGGGGCGGGAATTCTGTGGGGGATGTGGGGGGGCACCTTTAGATCGCCCCCACTCAGAGTGCCAAAGGTCTCGCTGCAGTATACAACCCGCCAAACACTTCTCTCACACACACACGGTCCAAACTCGAGGACCCCGACTAACCTTGGCCCGGGGGGGTTAAGCACACGGCTTGAGCCAGAGCCGCCAGCACGCTCTGCTCTGCCAGCCCGATCCGCAGCTTTCCCGCCAAAGACCTACCGATCACAAGGCAACCATGCATCACATGACTCACATCACCCAATCACCACCACAACATTTTCCACCATCGCCAGACTGGTAAACATGCTACCATGAACCCCTTTCACTTTGACTAGATCAAGAAAGGTATAGTCAAAGTGATCAAACAGCTTGAGAAACCATTAAAGGAAGAGGCTATAAAACGGTCTACGCGGAGGCAGAACCCACTCACGCTGAAGGTTACTGACCTCACGATGTATCTTGCCTCAGAGTGCCTACAAGCCACAAACAGGCCTTTGATTATGTCAATCTTCTTATTCATAGACTGTTAGGAAAACAAGAAACAGCACTCAAACAAGATGGGGGGGGTGGCAGGCTCAGTACAAGCAAAAAGTAATTTTACACCCAAGCGATTAAACTAATTCAGATGTGTGTCACAACACCTGCAAAGTTAGTCTAGTGCAGATGCTATGCTAGCTGTTCCTTTAGCATTAAAGCCTTAACTGTGTCTTCATTTAATGTTTGATCTAGACATCTCAACACCACTCTGACAAATGTTCTCATTACTGCAGTACAGGCCAGAGATTTGTGCATCTCCATTTGCGGTGATGTAACATCGCCCCGATATCAATTCAACACTCACGGAGTTGCCACTCATCTTGGCAATGTCCTTGAGCTTGCTGAACACACCCGCTGCCGTCAGATTGGCCGGGGCAAACATCATTCTCTGGTTGCTACGGGAGCTCTCCGCCACCAATCCCAGGTCCCCTTTCTCCTGCGCCTCTGCCTTGATTTTGTCCAACTGTCGCCCTGGCAACAAGCAGCAGATGGCAGAAATTAAAACCCAATGCTAGGGGGAAAAAGGAGGAGGATTAAAAGAAAAAAAGAAAAAAAAAAAAGTTTAAACACTGCCGGGCTCTGATCAGAGCATCCTCTTACCGGTTGCCTGGGCAACAGCCTTCATCAGGACTGTCTCCCCAACTCCCAGCTCCATGCCCAGGTAGGCAGGGCCCAGTTGGTTGAGACAGAGGTAGATGCAGCAGAGCAGGTCGTCTGGACAAACACAGTGTACCTAAATCAGCATTGTTGGGACCACAGCCTGAGAGCCAACACATTAAGGATGCGCATACGCACACACAGACACAGCAGAAAGAGAGCAATTCACCTGGAGAGAGAACCAGCACAGAGCGAAGAAGGTTTGACAGGGTCTCGATGTTCCTCAGCCTGAGACAGGAGTGCGGAGACGGCATGAATATTAAGGCCCTTCACAAACGCCAGGGTCGCCGTCACCCTCCGGCCCACCTGACAGTCATACCTGCCCTGTTCTTCCTCTATCTTCTCGAAGGTACGGGCCACGGCCAGGTACGGCACCCTGAAACAGAGGAAGCCAACGCTAGAGGCCTGCTCAGAGGGAGACAGAGGGAGACATAGGGAGGTGGCGGGGCTGACCTCTGACCCCGGCTCCAGCAGGCATGCTGTACGGGGTGATAGGCGGGCCTGGACGGGTTGTAGTCAGTCTGGCTAAGGGGCTTTGTCTCCTCGCTGTAGAAGGAGGGGAATTAAAGATGGAGCATGCCATGTCACACTGAGGGCCAGGAGACCCCCCCCACCCCAGACACAGGCCGTCTTCCTCTACCTCACAACCCCTCCTGCCATCTCCTTGGCTGCGCCTGTCTGCTTATCTGACTGCCCCTTCCCCGCATCCTCTGTCTTCTCCAGCTTTACTGCTGCCTTCCTAGGTGCTGGGGACAAAACGGTCAAGATATATTTATTTATTTATTAATTAATTATTATTATTATTATCATCATCATCACTATTACTCGTGGTGGTCACTCACTGAAGAAGCTGCTGATGGCTGCCTTCTTGGCCGATGCTGCCTCGCCTCCCTCCTTCGCCTCCTGCTTCTCTGACCTCTCTGTGACCTTCATCTTCTCCGGACTCCTCTGCTCTAGCTCCTTTTCAGCCTCAGCCTCTGCTTTTCCCTTCTTCGTTGCCTCCACACCATCCACCTCCTCCTTCACAGAGGCCCATGCCCCTTCTGGCTCCTTACCTTCTTCCTCGTTCTTACCGTCGACTTCCATCTCTTCCAGTTCTTTTTCTGTACAGTTAAACCGGCGAAAGATCATCCAGGGAGAAGAAAGGAGGAGAGAATTAGAAAGGAAAAAAAGAGGAGCCACCCCCCAAATTGTCAGGTCTCTCACCCGCCGTGTTTGGGGGTCCCTCTGTGCGTGACCTCTTAACCGCCTGTTCATCCAAACCTTCTTTCTCACTGAAAGTCTCAGTCTCCAGCTTCCTCTTAGGAAACTGCTTCCTGGCTACAAGAGGACAATAATTAAGTTGGCTGATTAAATAATTATCTGGCTAATGAGTACAAACGGTTAACAGGCAGTTTGCTTTGAAAATGTCACATTTTGACAATTTATAAATCGAAGATACCCAAGAAATTCAGGTTATAATACTAGACAAACCTCTTGGAAATATGTAAAAGGTTCTGTTTGACATTACATGACCCATAGAAGGCCCAAAATGATGCTGTACACAGATATCAAAAGCACCTCAGGATATGCAAAGAACCCGGAAACAGGAGACACGTCCGTGAAGGCGATGAGATGACAGAGATACTGACCGGTCTTCCGTTTGAGGATCCCAGAGGGAGAGGTGGAGGACGGAGTGCCTGGGGGCACGGATGAGCCTGGGGTGGCAGCTGCACCTGCAGCTGCAGAAGCTGGGGCGTCTGGTGTAGATGGGGTAACTGGAGCAGTGGGTGAGGAGACCGTGGAAGCCGTCTTAACTATCGCCCCCTAGTGGCCAGAAAAGGCACAGACGAGTCATTAACCATGCACCAAAAGGAAGGGCTAACGAAGCCATAGGAGGGTCACTAACACCTTCACTAAAGGACGTGTCAAGGGGCTGAAACTGAGTTTTTGACTGGCAGGGCTGACAAACAGCAGCCTTAGCACATGGGGTCGGGCGTGCATTTCTTGGATACAAGAGGCATGGAACCGCAGCCAAGAGTTGCAGTGATGGCCGGTTCCTCTTAAATATCCAGATGATCGAATAACATCCACATGTGTCTGAGCCAAAGACCCACCCCGTATGTTGTTTCCTCAGCAAGTAGCTACCGATATAAATGGATAAGGACCAGCTTCATAACACAAACAAGTTCATCCTAAGAGCAGATCTCACACATCAGCTGCTGGCGCTTACAGACTCACCTTTTCAGGACTGGGCTGGGGGGCCGGCGAGACAGTCTCCTCCTCAGTGCCCGCCTCTTCCTCCTCATCACTGTCTACGATTCGCCGGCTGCGCTTGCTGACCTTCTTCACGGGCGAATCGCATTCCGCTACTCCGTTCTGAGGCTTCAGGGGTGACTTGACTGGTCTACAAGAGCAGAAGAAAACATGCAGGTTAGAACATTTTCATTTATAAGGCAAGAAACTACAAAGCCTATAAGCTAAGCTAAACCTTTCCCAAAACATTACCCTCCAATAAACCGCAGACAGCAGAAAGACATGTTACACATTACATATCATCATACTAAGAGGCAGATTTGCTCTTGAATTTGTATCAATTGTCTTTGCACAGTTCCTCAAAAACACAGAACCATTTGCTGACCTTTATCAGTCCCCTCTGCATTCACAGCACTGCTACCTCTGTACAGCCTACAGACGTCATATAACCGTAAGGCACAAGTGAGCCCCACTCACTCAGTCTTATTTTTGGTCCCTCCATCGCTTATACTCCCCTCCTTCTCCTTCCCCTTCATCGGCTGAAAGAAAGACCTACAAGACAAGGAAGAAAGCGTCATTTCCCTGGGGGGGGGGTCATCTGTTCCCGGCTCCCCCCGACCCCATTCTGTGTCACAGCTCCGAGAAGTTATCCCGTTTGGCACCGATACAGTACAGGATCATCGCTCTTCGCGGCCACATGCAAGAAGAGAAGCCGCCAAGCGTATATTGCAATATAATCCATCATTACACCAAAAAAGATAGGAGATAGAAACTCAGGTCAAAGGTGTACAGACCCAACTGGAAAACACGTGTGCCTTTTTGCATACTTTAAATCGGCAACACATGAACTGACTGCAAAATAATCTGCAAACGACAAAGGCGTTACTGCTCAGCCCTTCAGCTAATCGATCACTTCCATCTTAACGTGCATAGGAAATTCGCAACATTTCCTTAAGGTAACACGGACGATTATTAAGCTCTAGATTTAATGCTTAATGTACTTACGCTATGCTTCGCTGCATGGTGTAGAAATAAGGCACTTCTTTATTCTGTTATGATGTTTCCTTTCCCCCTATATTGAGTGCAGGTCCGGCCACTTTAGGCGCGCTTCCTTCTGAAAATGAAGCGCCAACGTGACGTCATGCACTGCGCAGCACCGTGTGTGAACAGAAAGGAGTATGCGCATGCGCGTCACCTCGGGATATTAATGATAATTTTAAAAATATGTCATGCGACGTTTGTTGCGATCTTATAGTTCAACCCCGTAGCCAACTATGGTGATTTTAGTTTATATGAGGTCATACATTTCTCCGAACATCGCATTACAAGACAGACGCAGACAGCGTTAAATTCTGACTTTAACGTGTTCTCCTCCGGGTAGTCTTTATATTTTATATTTATATAGTTATAAAGATTGTCAGAAAAGATAAAAATTGTAATCTGCAAAACAGCAGTCTTCCTTGCACCGCGTCCATACCCGTAAGCATCGATGGCGCAATCGAAATGTTCCTTTTACGGGTTGCGTAAAGTTACACTACTGCCACCTACTGCTGTTCAGGGGGATGTGCAACAGGAAGGTGAGCTGTTTTCTAATACACCACAGGGTGTTAAAAGATATAAGTTTTATTTATGGTAAAATATATGGTTCTGTTTTTTTTCTCACTAGCTGGACACTAGCTGTATAATGTACTTCATGAATATGAGAAATTTGTTTCTAAATCACTTTTTGTAACCATTTCACCGCTGAATGGGCCAGTTCTGCTCTTCATCCTTCCTGAAATAGAATGCTATCTTTTTCGCCCTCCTCCAGGGGAGAGGGAGAGTCTTCACTCATTTCACCCGGAATGCTTTCATTCCTCCTGGCTGTAGTCTAATAGATTTTTTTTCCAAGAAATAGTATGATAGAATCTTCAGTCATTCCTCCCAGAAGAAGGAATATAAAATTTTCACTTAGTCCCCCCAAGACGTAAAGGGATAGAATCTTCACTTATTCCTTTCAGCAAGCAGAAGGGCAGAATCTTCTCTTATTTCCCACAGCCACGGAGTGATCGGATCTGCCCTCCTCTTCCAGTGGTAACATGATCCGATCTTGAGGCGTTTTCCATAGCAGTACGCTCAGACGGCCATTAACAACTGTGGGCTCATTAACCAATTATTATCAGCATCTCTGCTCCAGACAGAAAGAGACTGAACAGGCTGATCCGGAGGGCCAGCTCTGTTCTAGGATGCCCTCTAGACCCAGTGGAGGCAGTGAGCGACAGGAGAATGGTATCTAAGCTGTCATCCCAGTTGGAGAACATCTCCCACCCCATGCAGGAGACTCTGACAGCACTGAGCAGCTCCTTCAGCAGCAGGCTCCTGCATCCGCGATATGGGACGGAGAGATTCAGAAGGTCTTTCCTTCCAAACACTGTCAGACTCTACAACAAAGTCTTTGCAGCTGACCACACACACATAGACTAACAAACACACATATCCAAAACACCATGGCAGTTTCTTATGTGCAATATTTCTTTTGAGTGTAATTTTTCTTGTTCTACATATATTTATATATCCACTCTGTACATATATACATACATATACTCTGTGTACATACATATATCTATCTAAGTTTACATATGCATATATATATACATTTATATTTTCAATACACTCTTCCATATTTATTTTTCCAGATTGTTTGTGTAGTGTACTTCTTTACTGTATTGTTGGTATAGTTTTTATTCTAATTTTTGCTGCTCTTATCTTGTACTATCCACTTTCTGCCGTGACGATGCAAATTTCCCACTTGTGGGACTAATAAAGGATTATCTTATCTTATCTTATCTTATCTTATGACAGAGGACCAATCTCCTTTTTCTAAACCAGAATCAGAACTTAACAAACTATACCAAACAGTGTTTATATCATTAAAAATTTTAATATACACAAAGCAGTACACTATTGTAAGCAATGTACAGAAAAGTCTATTTTGTAATTAGTGAATATAGTGCTTTATACAAAAGGAATTCTAATAAGCAGGATAATAAGTATACTGTTTCCATGGCAATTATATATAATTAAACTTTACAGCTGGAATAACAAGTAAAAAGTGATGATTGCATTATATGTACAAGCATTAAAACTATTGACTTTTACAGTAAATCCCTATTTCCCTTCGTTCTCTGCTTTTCTCCTCCTTGAGATGTTTCCTTTTTTCTCATCCCCCTTTCTCTCTCTCCCTCCTTCTCGGCACTGCAGCCACTATAGGTCCACGCCGGCCACCCATTAAGAGCTGGTGGAAGGTGCATTGCAGCATTGATTGGCGGAAAGCCTGTAAATTCTGATAGGCTCGTTCCTGGAGTGGGCGGGATGGACAGATATGACAGCTGTCCCGGGAATGGCTTATGCAAACAGTATGGCAGGAGATACGGACGAGGAATGGACTGCAGAGCTGTCAATCAAAAGAACGAACAGCCCAAATATTCATCATAAATACGCAAAACAAAGTGTCATATAGAACAAACTCAAATTTTATAAAATATAGACTCTTACTTTTTGATGTAAACTGATATAGTACATAATATTACAATAGTTTATTCAAAAGAATTTTCTTGTTAAACACTGCTTACCTCTGTCTAGCATTTCGCGCCTCCCGGGCCCGGAGAGAGACCCCCCCGCCTCAGAGGGAAAAAGGGGGAACTGAACCGCAGCACTCTGAACCGGCTAAGGGGGGGGGAGGACGAGAGAGGGCAGGGCATGAGCTTTTAAAAGGCACAAAGTAAATTCAGTAAAGACAGATTAAAAATGTATTACAAAAGCAAATGAAAGGACAGATAAATGAAAATTATTACAAAATGAGACGTATATATTTAAGTTTTTTTGCTTCATTTAATACACCTCTATATGGGCACCATTAGTTGCACGAAGCACATCGAGACGGTACTCGATTGCCTGCCATGTTCGCTGTAGCCACCCCTCATCAATGGTGGCCATGGCATCAGTGACCCTCTGCTTTAGACACAAATGCAATGTGATAAAAGCCTCGATAACCACTGAGTACATAGAACAAATCTGATGACGATATCTCATCAATTGCCTTTGTAATAAATTTTTGAAATTGTAAAGAGACTTTATGGACACCCTGTATTTTCCCAGCAAACTACTGTCCCTGTTAACTTTTTTATTTGGACCAATCGGCTGTTTGCTACCTGTGTTACGTCATTCACTGGTCCCACCCACGGCATTCTTAGAAATACATTCAGCTGCTCGGCTACACGGGGAGTAGGTGATGGAGTGAAGTTGCAGAAAGAGACGTGAGGGGTGCCCTCTGACCTGGCTGGCTGGCACGTGGCAAGACGGGTGTCCAGGGTAGTTCACCAGTATCAGTTTGCTGAAGTTAAACTTGTAGGTAAATCTTTTCCCTTTCGTCTTATGCAGGATCCTCTTATTGTAGTAATACCTGCAGGGTTCGTTGGGTACACACATTGTAGTGACTGTTCTTCATGTTTTCACTCAATTATAATGGATTTCACCACAAGACTGTTCCCATCTGCAATATTGATTAATGCCTTTGAAAGGAAAATTAGAAATTTAGAATTGTGATCAAATTCAAATGAAACTTTATTGGAACAATATGGCTATGTAAAGAATAAAAGTCCAGATTTACAAAGGGGTAAATAATCTTCCTCCGCTTTTACAGTCTTTCTCATTCTCCCCTAATCACTCTCCTGTGTGGCTAATCGCTCGTTTGTGTTACTGTCCGGCCTGGGCTTGGTTTAAACATCGGTCCTGGGCTTGTGCCCATAAAGGCCCACCACACCTCCGCTGTGTCATCCAGGTCTACCTGAAAAATGCCAAGTATGCCACACAGCCGTAGTTTGTCACAAGTAAATAAAAATCCAGCCTTCAATAGGTCTGTGTGTGTGTCTATCTGTCTATATGTGTGTGTCTGTCTGTCTGTATGTGTGTGTGTCTGTGTGTGTGTGTCTGTCTGTCTGTATGTGTGTGTGTATGTCTGTGTGTGTGTGTGTATGTCTGTCTGTCTGTATGTGTGTGTGTCTGTCTATCTGTCTGTATGTGTGTGTGTGTGTCTGTCTGTATGTGTGTGTGTGTCTGTCTGTATGTGTGTGTCTGTCTGTATCTATGTGTGTGTGTCTGTCTGTCTGTATGTGTGTGTGTGTCTGTATGTGTGTGTCTGTCTGTCTGTCTGTATGTGTGTGTGTGTCTGTCTGTATCTATGTGTGTTTTCATGCACCACAGCCTCACCTAAGCGCCCGGCTCAGCTTGTCATAGTTCATGTGTGGCTTTCCCTTCCTCTCACCCCAGAGCCGCGCAAGCCGCTCGGGGTCACGGATCACAAACTCCCCCCACTCCCGACCCCAGTCGATGGCTCCACCCTCCCCGCGTCCTAGCAGCTCCAACAGGAAGTGCCACAGCTGCACCTGCCGGGACCCTGGGGCCCACGCTGGTTTGTAGGCCCAGTCTGGGAACAGCACAGCTGTGGAGACAGTACTTCAGCTCAGAGAAGGAAGCCGGGCCAGGGTGAGGGCAAGGACACACACGCACACACACACATACACAAACACACATACACACACACACGGACACACACATATACAAACACGCACACACATACACACACAGATGCACACATACACAAACACAGACACACATACACACACACGGACACACACATATATACACACATGCATGTGTACACACACACACATAGCATTATTTAAGGCTTATAGCTGGCACGACAAACACAAAGTCTTCACGGCTATTGACAGTCATTACCTACAGATACACAAGGGAAGTGTGAGGAGCTACTGACAGGACGCAGACAGACAGACAGAGAGACAGACAAACAGAGAGACAGACAGACAGAGAGACAGACAGACACTGGTAGCAGATGTTATAAAAACAGCAGTCAGTGAACAGACACGCAGCAATAATGACAAATGCTTGCCCGATAAATACCGTAATAAGACTGATGAAATAGGCAGAGGAGCCCGTATAAATATATATATGCTGCATTAACATCTGATTATATAACGGTTATAATTCCTCGGACATTGTACGCATCCAGTAAAGGATTTTTTCTTATTTACTTCTCGTCCAGTAAGGGGTGGTGACAGGTCCCAAAGGAGCGTTACAGGTGTACTGCATCTGTGGGTAAAATCCGTCATCATTACCATCATCATCAGCAGCATCATCATTATCGCCATCTTAAACACAAGCATCGCGGTTTACGACCGTCCTCATTACTTTAAGTGTGAGTCAAATCCTTAACAACGCGGGACATCTAACATCCCAAAGTCTGCCGGTTCAGGTCGTAGAATGAACGTGCTGCTGTGACGTTTAGGGAAAAAAAATGGTTTGCTGATTAAGCAGAAGTGCATAAAAGAGAGAAGATGATAAAAACACGATTAGCACAAAACAGTAAAACTTACCGTTCTCTGGCGAAAAGTATGTGTATTAAAAGGCGTGCAGAAAATGCGCGACAGCACTGTAAGCCAGTGACAAGCCATACATCTCTGTAACATTTAAACAAATAGCAAATTTGTCCCATTTCTCATACATTTATGCTATGTTTGTGTACCTCAACTACACCTAAGCACATGCATTCATACCTGAAAGTTAGTTTTGTTGTAATGTTTAGTGTTTCCTGAGTTAAACGCGTGCATTTTGCTAAGTACTAACGTTAATTGCAGAGTTTTAATTTATGTTCATTACATAAATATATCAGTAAATATTTCTTACAGTACAGATGAAAAAAATTGACGGATCCAGCTCTGTAATATGATTGCTAGAGAGCGCAGTTTTAGGTGAGACCGTATTGCTACGTAATGACTTTTAGTAATTTGTATCGTGTTTAGAGAAGCCAGATGGAAGTTATTAAATGTCTGGAGTTTATTAAAACGGTTTCTCGTAAAGTTGTGAAGAAATCACCGCTGCAGTACATGATATCAGTTATACATATCCGTGATAAAATAATGTTACCGTTTAGTAGAATGTTTATGATGTTGAGTATAATAATAATAATAATAATATGATCAGAAAAGCGAATTTTAAATGGGTTGTTCTGCATTGTCTGACAGCTCGGATTTTGCTGTAGGATGTCACATTTGGGCAATTAAAGACGACCTTTTGGGAAACTGAACGAGCGAAGATGGTGCAAATATCTGACAAACATGATATAAACAGAGACCACTATGGGTTAAAAAATTTATTTTGTAAAATCCTACTGACTTCAGTGAAATTAAATAATTTACGGCAAAACACGAAAAACTCTCTTGGATTTTCTGAAAGTGTTATGCCATCAATATGACATTCGACTGAATTGTGTTTTTAAAGGATCTGGATTATAACAACGAATTTTTAAATTATAAAAAATATTACATGTAGGTAAAATGCCTGAAAAACAACAAACGTATTCCATATAAAAGATGATTCATTTATAATTTTTTTTTAAAGATATATTCGGTTAGTGAGATCCGTGACAGTTACTTAACTAAATTAAATTCCATACACATCCAAGAAATGTTATGTAAAAACTAGCTTATATTGGCTTCACATGTAATTATTATAACACGATGCAATTTAAACATTAAATTTAATATTGCTGCAATTATCGCCGCGGGATGTCACTTTGTTTTTCAAAACATAGACAGGCTTGTTTTATACACTAGACAATTATTCAAGGTTATCACTGTATATTACATATAATTACAACAGTTACCTGATGAAAATGCCAGCCAGCATCTATTATTATCTTAATGAAATATGTTTCGATATACATTTTGAATTATTCAGCGTAAATAAGGGATTTGGCAGAGACGCTGAATACCTCGGAAAAGTTGAGGACGGGAACTTGCCCGGCAGAATGGCACTGACGTCTTCTCTCTGAATCTTCTCCCTCAGTTCTGGGGCTACTCTCGGGGACAACCGACAGATTGCAGACACAACCCCCCGCCCTCATCGCCAGCCTTGAGTTTGATTATCTTCAAATAAGACTGACTTTAAAGGACACCACGCCACGTGCCATGCGAACAAATTAAGCGAAAGAGATAAGCGTATTTTTGTTAGGAGGTGAATAATACATTCCTGTCATTGACCTGCGGCCGAAATGGGAGTAATGGGGAAGGTGTCAAGCAATACTGCTGAGAAACAACATGGCAGAAAGATGCCCTCAAGAAAAGGTGAAAGCCCCTTTAAGATGGTGTTTGAGAATCAAAAGTTGAGTTATGGGTATATGGAATACACCTTGGGACTCTGAACTTGAAAAAAATCTACAGATGTTCACTGATCTTACGTTAATAAAAGAAAACAGATATGGATTTGGATGATTTTGAAATGCAACTGCACGTCACCAGAAATATTTGATGTCTGGGTCCGAGGAGAACTTCTTCACATAATCTTGGTTAGGGGAAAAGCAGTCACACACAGGGAGAGGAAGAGGAAAGAGGAGGCTGTTCAGAGGGTAAAGGAGCACAGGGTGTGCAGCCGGGGAGCGAGGAGGACCAGAGGAACACAGCCTCATTCCCGTCCATCTCGCCTCCAACGTTACAGAACGTTTTAACCCAAAGGACCACCAGCTCTGGTGGGCTGGTGAAGGCCCTGGGCTCTGGAGATGAAGACGGCATCGTTATTAATGCCATAACCACCTTGACAGATGAGTTGGTCGTATTAAATGGTCTTTACTCCTCTCCCGCTGTGAAATGAGGGTCCCCAAAGACCATCGCTCCGGCCTCGACACACAGCTCAACACAAGAGACGGAACCTTATTAGTTGGAAATATTCAAATTTGACCTTCTGGCCATGAAACAGAACATTTTAGTTGTAGACTGGGGCGGGGGGGTGAGGGGGACACAAAAAGAAAATCTTTCTCTCTCTCCCCTCCTGTGTGTCTCTCCATCCCTCAAGCCAGATAACTGACACCGGAGGCTTTTAATTTCAGTGTAAACACAAATACTCTTCCAGACGGCCATCAATAATTCAGGGCGCTAATTGAACTGAATGTTGTGCTTTTAGCAGAGCGGGGCTCCGAGGTCACACAGCAGGGCGGCTGAAACCGGACACGCGGTCAGGCCCAAACACAATCAGGCCCACACACGGTCAGGCCCAAACACGACCAGACCCAAACGCAGTCAGGTCCAAATGCGGACAGGCCCAAATACAGTCAGGCCCACACACGGTCAGGCCCAAAGGCGGTCAAGCCCAAATGCAGTCAGGCTCACACATGGTCAGGCCCAAACGCAACCAGGCCCAAACGCAGTCAGACCCACACGCGGTCAGGCCCAAACACGGTCAGGCCCACATGATCAGGTCCAAACATGGTCAGGCCCACACACGGTCAGGCTCAAACACGGTCAGGCCCAAACGCAGTCAGGCCCACACATGGTCAGGCCCAAACGTAGTCAGGTCCACACATGGTCAGGTCCACAGACAGTCAGGTCCATACACAGTCAGTCTGCCTCCCCACCATAGAGTGGCACCACAACACACAATATAAATAAAAATCATAACAAATTTTCAGCGTTGGGGAATATGACAGCTGATTCCGTCGGCCTTTTCGATATTATGGAATTATTGGGTGTATGGAATGAATATGCGTTCAGCTGTCCGTCAAAACGTGTAGCTTGAGTGAGCGAATACTAGCTGTCTGCAGCAGCGCCTACCTCCCACACAGCTTCCCCCAGCTTACACAGTACGTCTCCAAGTGGACCACAGACCAGTGGGACCATCTGAAAGCACCGATTACTGTATACTGATATGCACCCCCACCTCACCCCTCCCCTTTTTAACTCCCACAAAAGAAAAACAAACTTCTGTTCTTCAGAACTAACTCCCAAATAAGAACTGTAATTTTTATTCTGATTCCACAGCTTTCTGACAATTGGCAGTAACTTGAGGCTCACTGGGTAAGAAGAATGTTTATCGTAAGAAGACATGCTATGCATTTGTTGCATGTTTCTGCAGCTGCAGTGGTGCCAGTAAGGGTGTATATGCATGTTAAACAGAGAGAGATGGCTGTTTCGGGGGATGGGGCGTTGGTCAGGATTGACATCTGTAAAAGGACCGTTTGTTTTACAGACTATGACCCAGGGTCTTAATCTACTGCTATTTAACGCCCCTACTTTTACATACTGCTCCTGCAATGGGGGAACCTGAACAGCCTGGGCCTGCACAACAACAGCATATACAAGCATCATCGTAGTCTCTGAATGGGGCTAAGCTCTTTAATGATAATAATAATAATACTTTATTGATCCTCATAGGGAAATTGCCTTTCCTCCATCCCCATCCTACTCTCCATGATACACACAGAGGTGAGAGCAGGCTTGGCAGCAAATGGCAGCCATATCTGTGGATCTGGGGGTTAGGGGCCTTACTCACGGGCCCACAAATATGACTATTCTGCCGTGGGGGGGGCTTGAACCAGCAACCTTCTGATCTCAGGTACAGAGGCTTAACCTGCTGAGTAAGAGGAGACACTTATTTCGTACCTGTACCTGTAAATACTAACTCTAAAGGTTATTTATGTAGCTTATCTTCAAGTAATAAAATTTACACCATATGACTAAAAGGATGTGTGACACAGGCTTGCCCAGCACCTCCCTCCAAAACCAAGGGTATTAAAATGATGTTTGTCAGCCCACTGTTGCTGTAACAGCCTGCTCTCTTCTCGAAAGGCTTCCTGTTAGATGCTGGAACATTGCTGGTGGTCTTTGCTGTCACTCAGGTTGGGCATTGATGCTGGGTGATCAGGCCCTTATCTGTGAGTTTGTGTGCCCTGCCACTTTGCAGCTGAACTCGCTCCCAGACGTTTCAACCTTCACGATTACTTCACCTGTGCCTGACCAGGGCAGCTCCAGCAGACAGAAATGTTTTGTTCTACTAATGTTTGCTGCAGAAGATTGTGCTTAATTACACACGTGTCAGAAATGAGCGTGGCTTAATTAGGCAACTCCTCTAATAGGTGTGCCCACATACTTTTGGCCATATAGTCCACACTGCATTATTTGAAATAAACACCCCCTTGAAGACACTTATGGCATATTATGGTATATCCTTTTCAAATTGATATGCTTCATGTTACTGCACATCTAACTAGGTGACAGAAATTAACGAATGGTTGGACGCTACACCCCTAATAAGGAGCAGAACATACAAGTCATTTAGCATTTCTTATAAGGCATAATCTTTTGTCTATTAAAGTATGCATATGGGTCTTATAGGAAATCATTCCAAGCAGCCATTACCACGGCTGGCATCATCAGGGTCTGGAGATAACTTAGTCACAAACAGCTCCCCGTAGTGACCTTTGAACGGGAAGGCTATTGGTCTGATCATTCTTCCCAAAAGTCCAAGGACATTAGGTCTGTAATCTATTGTTTCATGACTCACAATGCAGCTGTGTGTGAGCAGGTGATGTAGCTGCCCTTGGTTAGTATGCCCGTGAGAAGAAGCCAATATTGTCTGGTTGACAAGAGATTTTGGGTCTTAGAGGTCAAATCCTGTTATCAGTAAGTAGGGTGAAGGGCTTAGGAGAGCTCTCTGTCCCGTCTGTTTGTGTAAGGCCCCGTAAGGAGGATGAAGGGTTTAGCAGAGAACACGCTTTGTTTGTGTAGGACCAGATTAATATTACTCTCCCCTATAGAAAGTGTGCACTGTAATGCTTTCTTAGCCCAAAGCACTTAAAGTGAGAAGGTTAGAGTTTTTCCACTGCCCCACCCGACCCCTGGCCCCAACGTAGGGCCCTTCAATCTGTTCTTCATCTCTTTTACCACCACGTCACTCACTTGCTCCTCTTTCACTCTCTCTCCCTCGCCCCCATCTCGTTCTCAGGGGGACTGTGGTTTTTGAAAGGTTTTCTGCACGTTTCCTATCCCTCCATCTCGCTGTGTCTGGAGAAAAAAAATATCCGCATGAAATTCAAGTGTCCGAGAGCAGGAAAGAGGAAAAAAAAAAAACCAAGAGAAGACAAATTATAGACGGACAGGGGTGTCCTGAAAGGGTTTAACTGCTTTATTAACTGTAAACAAACCCTGAAAAGAAGATTGGCCATCATTATTGTCAGAAACATCAGATATTGTACAGTCATCAATAAACTAGGGTTAAATATTTAAGACCCAACAGTAGTATCATTTCTGAATAATCCCCACTTTATCGTTTTCCAGTTAAGCAGACGACGAACCGCGGCCCGTCGTTAGGGGAAAAAAGTGGCTCTTTTTCGAATGGATGACCACGCCTGGGAGTGTTCTGTATGTGTGGATGCATTTGCGTACACAGATATAACAGACGGGCATTTGTCAGTCGGCACATCAGTGGGCAGCGAATCCTTCAGCGTGGAAGCTGTGAGAACAACGCGACCAGACGCTACGCTGGCGAGTAACAAATTAAACAAAGGCGATTAAAATTCAAACAAACGTACAATCAAAAGTAACAAAATCATTAATAATGTTCAGAATGATTAAATTACAAAAATAAAACAAAAAAACAGTGTAACATATTAGTGCAATGGTTAATTTTGACACCAGGAAACAAGTTTATTTACAATGCAACAGAGAAATACAGCAATAAAAATAATTATACAGAGTGAAAGGAAAGTTACTGGGGCTTAGTTAGTTAAGCAGTAATTCTACAAGCTATGCGTGTCTGAGCAGACAAGCCGTATTGTCTGGAGTAGTCCCGCCTCTGAGATTCCCTATGAAAACAGACACCGCGCTGTCACTACGCTTCCCATTCCACAGGTACCTAATTCCTGCTTTGAAGGGCGGCTCCTCACTTCCTGGCACAGGTTAGAGTACTTTTATCAACATAAGGTAAGCAATAAATAAAAGAGAAATCAATGTGTTTTTTTGCTTAAAGGACAATAAAATGTCTTCATTGTGGAATGAGCTCTATGTAGAAAATTAAGACCCAATACCTCCCTGAGGCCGGGCAGCTGAGGTCACATGACCAGAGCCTTAACCCTTAAGCAAACTGAGGCCCTGCTTCTTCGTCCAACTTCATCAAGCCTTCCTGCGGCCTCCCATCTGCACCACGGGGCCTCCCTCGCTCCGTGGCCCCTTTTGCTTTGAGGCTTTCCATTAAGACGGGGTTAGGTGATAAGAGGATCCTGAAGTCTTGCGGATTTACGGGGCCGCCTTAACCACGGTGCCGGCTCTCTTAATTGCGACAGAATTCTGTTTCAGGCAGCATGCAGTACATTTCATTGATTGGTTTCCATTTGACCCCCACAAGAACCTCACCCGGCTGGCCTTGGGAGCTCGGACACACAGGTATACAGGAGGTTGCTGCTCTAGAATTATCCTCCTTGCCAATAAGTTGTGTGCACCATCTATGGCCTCTCTCTCTCTCCCCCTCCCTGTCGCACGCGCACACACGCACGCATACACACGCACGCATACACACGCTGTGTAAGCAGAGAGGATGGGACAGAGCACACTGATCAGAGCTGACTGCATCCTCCTTTCAGATTCCAGTTCTCAAATTTTTTTAACACTTCCTCTGTGCATGATCCAAGAGACAATGAACAGATAAATACAGATGATTCCAGACAACGCAGAAGAGAAACAGGAATGCAGAAAAAGAATAATCAGAACACGAGGCACGGTAAAATAGAGAGTAATGCATTCGAGGAAGAAAAAAGAAACAAACAGATGAAAAGATGTGGACTATCTGGCCTTCATCGCCCCTTCAGAAAACTATTCACATTTCACAAGAAGGAAAACTATACACAGAGCAAAGCAAAACTGAAAAGCTGAATTGGCCAATGGTTACACACCATTAGGTGCCTCCACTTTCATAGTGCCTTTTAATTGTTCTACGAATTAGCTGCTTATTTTTGCAAGAATAAAACAGTGCGCAGTTATTTCCTCGTCAATTTGAAGATATTCTGTGGGGTCTGTGACTGCAGGTGCCTTTGCTACATTAGTATTTTTAACATCCCACGTGATGGCCTTTCCCCAAACGTTATGCCTGCACAGCACTACCATTCAGGTTTACAGGACAGTGCGCGATGACCTTCACCCTGACCACAGACACACAAGCAGGCACCTTACATCAGACACACACACGCAGGCATAATACAGTGGACTCACTGTCTCTCACACACACACACACACACACACACTGAGCCAGTGCCAACCAGGTCACCACTGTAACCTGATTGGTGGAGCTACTCCCTTGAAGCCCTGCCCCCTCTGGGTCACGCCGGGCATGCCGATCTGCTCGGCATTATGGGGGCCTGTCAGTCAGCTATAACCGGGAAAGGTGGTGCCACTATTTGTGGGTTCAGTGCTTTAAAAGGCCATTACCGTGATAAATGCCGTCACAGGGCGCCACGGTACACAAAGCTTTGCTAAAACACTAACTAAAACTGCTAAACACTTGCAGAACATGAGCCAGGCGCACGGCAGCTGGGTCAGTGTCGCTTGGTGCCAGAACCTGCCAACAAGTTTTACAATTATTATTCTAATAACGAAACGGCCGGGAGTCCGCTAAGGGGACTGGAAAGGCACGCCGCACATGAACGTACCGTTTATGTAAAAATTAACGCAAGTCACAGCCCCTCCCACTTCCTGCACAAATATACAGACATGAGTGCGGCTTTGCTGAGTGTGCGTGTGTGTGTGTGTGCGCGCGTGTGTGTTGGAATGCCCATCTGGGTAAGGAAATGAGTGAAAATGCAGGAGTGCCTGTAACTCGTGACTGTGTTAGTGTGTAAATGTATCTGCCTGCACTCCCTCCCCCCCGCATTCACTGTCCTGCTCTACTGGAAGCTCTGCAGGGGCTGGCTAACCCGCATACAGGCCCAGTAGAGGGCTCGGCCAAGGCTCAGCAGAACCAGCAGAATCAGGACGGCCCAGGAGGCATAGATTCCCCGGTACTGTTTGGCCTGGACCCAGGTGCCGGCCTGAGGAGGGGGAGGGGGGGAGGAAGGGAGAGAGTGCCAGAATGAGGAAGCAAGGAAAAACAGGAACCAGGAAAGAGTACCAAAGTACATGTGACAACATGCAGCATTCAGCCACATTATTTCTACCACACAGCTTCAGAAAACATAGTGAACCTCTAGTCTACGTTTTATGGTAACATTCAGCGTTCCAATCAGATTCTCTCAGGAGTCCTTACTATAAAACTGCCCAGAGCGAACTGTGATGCATCACATATTTACACACTGCATCTGATTAATTTTACTTCCATTGTTTTATTTTATTCCTTTATGTTCTTGGTGTATTGTTCTGTATTTTCTGCTGCTGTTACTCCTTCGCCTATTTCCATCAGTGTTAATAATCGCATATTTGACAAAATGGCTGCTGTGTGGTGACTGAGTACATAATGCGGCACACGGCAGCGTACATTAATACCGCTAAGCACAGCGCGCAGTAGAGATGCTATTCTCATGGCAACCAGTGGGTGGCGTGTTCTGCGTAGCGCATGTATTTGCCAGCTCAATGCGCAATGTATCGTTTTCACCCACCACTAGTCCTGCTGTGGCAATGCTGAAAAGCAGACACAAGAGGAAGCACCAGCAGCTCCGCCTCCTGGGATACCGCTGGCCAATCGAGGAGCTGCGTGAGCAGAGAGGGAGGGGTCAGGCGCCAAGTGTCCCAATCCACACACTAATCATTCAAGAGAAATGGCATACCTTCCCTTAACACCAGAAACAGGTGGTGAACCTCAAAACACCACTGACAGCTGCTTATTCGCCGAGTGTACTTACACTTTCCGACAGTGTGGACACCGGGCCAATGTTCTGTCCGTGAACTCAGTCCACTGAAACCGTCAGAAAAATGTGACTGTAAAACCTGGCCGCACTCCACAGAAGCACCAAACGCTCACTAATAAGACCAGCCAAGAAATATAATACCAAATATCATTATGCCCCTCCCCCCAGGGAACGAACAGGGTGTATGTGAATGCATGATTTGACGAGTTTAACTAAGATGGATTATTATTAAGAACACAAATGTGATGTGAAATAGAGGGAGGAGAGGATTCTTATTAGGATTATTTACAATACCATTTACAGCGCGCTAATCACTGCTTCCCCTCCAGATTACTCTCCCCAAGGAAAACCCTCTTCCAGTATCGTGAAATGTTCTGGCTGATTCATGCTGTGTTCTGGCTGAGGAAAGCAGAGCGCCGGCGCCCCTAGTGGACAGCCACCGTCAATCACCCCACTGGCACGTTTTTAACATCTCATCGCCTGTCGGCCACGCGAGTGCTGAGGAAGCACTTCCTGGACCAAAACAGGAAATGGCTGACACCTACCAGGAAGGTGTTACTGCAGTGGCCGCACACAACCCTCGCTCCGGCTGGCTGTGGATCGGGACTCGCCGGGCCCGGGTGCACGGGACCCAGATTTATTATCCTTTTACTGTGGGCCAGAAACACAAGTTAGTCACACCTGATGAGGTCCTTCGACTGGTGGTTCACCAAGACTTCTTATAGTCAGTACATCATGCAGTGACGCCCGTAGGTGGTAGCAGGGCACACTTGTTGTGAGAATGCCTATGTGTCTGCCTTATTTAATTCACTTATGATATATGCGATACCTACCCATCCCCTTAATCCACCTCCTGTTCAGACAGCTTAATAAAGCAGTGCAGGGCTAATGCCTATCTATTCCGGGAACTTTAACTGATTGCTGTTTAATTACTATGCCCCCTATAGCCCGGCTGGTAGAATGCAATGCAAGGTACTGTTTGTCAGGGATATGTTGTATGGAGCGGGGTGTGTGGGGGCTGCAAAGCAGACGGGTGTGGCATGGCGGGATGCAGTACCGCTTACCAGTAGGGCCGCGGACAGGCAATTCTCTGTGATGTGACCTTGCAGATGAGCAGACAGTTGCATGGACATCGGACATATTTCTTCCCCGCAGGGGCATTCTTAATGGGCTGCAAAAGGTGTTGGGGTATTCAGCGGCTTACCCTTTTCAATGTCATTTTGTTCTTTAATGCTGTAAACGGCATATTTGTAATAGTAGAAGTTGTTTTTTTTTTTGCAAATAAAGACAGATAATGTAGCTCAAGAAGTATAACACTGTGTCAACAACACAAAGGTTGTGGGTTCACATCCCATGGACCACAGAGAGTGTAACCCTTCCCTCTACTGTAAGTCACTTTGGATAAATGGGTCAGAAGAATGAATATGAAAGTAATACTGTGTTAACGGATTTTCCTGCAAGTATGAACCTACTTCAGGATAAAGTGTCATATGAGAGAACGCAGAAATGCAGGCTGCGCTTGTTGTGTAGATCTCATGCGTACAGCCAGCACTGCAGTGCGTGTGGACATTCCCCTGTGCAAATGACAGGCTGCACCCACCGTGGCCTCGTTGCAGACCCCACACTTGACTACGTGTTGGTGGATCTTTCCCTCCACGCAGATGAGGCTCTGACACACCCGGCAGCTGATCACGGGCGGGGCGCTGCCGCAGCTCTCGGGGGACGTTACGGGGGAGTAGGGTGGGGGGTCCTCCCCGGGCAGCACAGAGGGCTGGGTGGGGCTCGGGAAAGAGGGAAAGCCTGGGGGCGGGTGGGGGGGGGGGAAGACCCTTAATAAACCAGAAACACTATGAGCAGGTACACCACAACTCATCAGAAGTGTGTTTATACATGGAACATGTATTAGACCAGTGATTCTCAAACTGGTCCTTGGGGACCGCTAGACAGTCCACGTTTTTGCTGTGAACTGTCAGGCAGGAGGCAAGAACATGGACTCTGTGGGAGTCCCGGAGGACTGGGTTGGGAAACACTGTATTAGACAGCACAGAGGTTTAAGTCTGATGTGTGAGTGCAAGCTCGCCAGCTCTGCCCCCAGGAGGACATGCCTAGTCTTACACAGTATCGCTCTCTCTCTAGTAAAAATATCTGGCACTGCTAATGGACGAATCAAGGGGCTGCAACTGGAAGGGTCGGATGAGGATAAAAGGATCCATCAAGGAGCTGAACAGCAACAACGACATGGGCTGTCAGTTCCAAAAATGAAGAGATGGTGAAGAGAAATACAGCAGAACCTGAACACACATGTTAAGTGGACACAATACGACATGACCAGGTTCATTCATCCATCTTCAAACCTGGTCAGGTTTGCAGGGGTCCTGGAGCCTCCCTCACAGGGTACCAGGCCGGGGTACGCCCTGGACGCCAGTCCATCCCAAGGCACAAACAAACAATCATATACTATGGACACCTAAAGACATGAGTTAGTCTTTGGACTGTGCGAGAAAACAGAAGTACCTGGTGGAAACCCCCAGGACGTGGGAACATGCAAACTCTCACTCACTCACTCACTCACTCACACACTCACTCTCACACTCACTCTCTCACACACACACACACACACACACACACACACACACACACAGGAGAGGAGGGATCCAAACACCCAACTGTGGAGGTGTGAGGCAACAGTGAACCTCAGAGGAGATGGTGAGTAGGACTCAGACTTGGGGCCATGGAGTCCATGTGGGTTAAATATACAGATATGCACAGAAGCAGGACACTGTACCATCAGCACAGGAAAGATTATTATAGTGTGCAGATATTAAAATCCACCACTACTGATTTTCTCTATTTAGGTTTGATTATGAAATAGGCTTTGCTTCATTGGAAAGAAGCTTTACAGGAAGGTTAAAGAATATGAGCATATTTAGCAATGTCTGCCATGGAGAAACACAGAGCAAACACTATAATATTTACCATTAGATGCACTATGAAAATGATGGTTTATGATTATATACCAGGACAGACAACGCCGATAAACTGAGGGTTATGTACTATACATAACGCCCCACCTCCCCAACTAGGCACAGAAAACAGAAAGTAAAAAACCAGACTGCATTCTCTGAAATTCATGCATTTTATGGGGCAACATTAATGCTACATAATACAAAAAATAATCAGTGTAGATGGCAGCTAAAGACTGGACGGCCGAACCATGACTTGCCAAAACAGACGGCCAGGTAAGAGTTTTATAAAAATGCCGACGTAACTGTAAAAAACATACATTCCCCAGAAAGCACTGCCCCGAAGAACGCGCTAGCCCCGCCTCCGGCGGACGCTCATTGGTCGGTTTCAGATCGGACCGAGTCGAAAGGCTTGCTCACAGGCTAACGAGCAACATCAATCAAACCGGTGCCCGGAGATTTCTCTACCTCAGAAATTAGACTAAACTGCACAAATAACTAAACGTCACGCAAAATCACCGCCGCTATCGCATTCAGCATGAATCATTTTGAGACCATTATTGACTCACACGCAGAAAGAACAGTTAGCGTGTGATAACTCATTTAGATTATAAGGTGGTTTAAATCGCCACCACCCTATTGGTTGCGCACACTGTACTTATGACCGAATAGAATAATTTCATAAGCAACAAAAAAAGGCAGGCGCGAGGTCCACGTTCTGTGTGGCTTGTGAATAATCAGTGTTTACCTTACACGTGAAAGGCAGTGGTGGGGCGTCGTAGGTGCTCTATGATCTATGATTTATCCCTTACAGCAGCCACTGCGGTGCCGCGCTGCGCTTCACTACGTGCCGCCAACATCGATTTAATGAACCACTATGTCCGGAGCTGCACCTCGGTTTTCCACGCTGACATTACGGATCTGGAGACGTAAATAACGGCGCTCGCGGCACCGCCGTGTCGTGACACATACGTGACCGTTTTCAAGCCGCCCCGCACTCCCGCCTGAGCTACGGCTACTCACTTTGAGGCTTGGTGGGTAAGCCATACGGGGCCGCTCCCGGCAACACTCCGCCGTTAGCTCCGCCGAGGGCTCCGTCTCCAAGGTCCGACAGCAGCGGGGAGCGCTCGCCGTCCGCCATAGCGAGGGCGCGGGCGTGGGAGTGACACGGCAGCTCTGCCGTATTGTTGTGGCCGGTGCGAGAGCCAGCGCGCGTCACGTGACCTCCCGCGGCAGGAAGTGCATTCCGCGAGGATAACGCGCGTCCGTGACGGCGGTGACGCGCAGCGAGCGCGGCTGCGGGGGCGCCGCGCGCACCGGGGACAGTCAACTTAGGGAAACGATGGAAACCGGCAGGGATTCTCTGCCCCACACTTGGATACTATCATGTTAGCGCTTAATCACAATTCAGACGTTACCTGCCGTCCACAAAATAAGTTTTCCAAGATAATATGCGGCAATACCGTGTCACTGTCAGACCGAGGCCGTTGACTGCTGTAGTGCTGGTTGGGAATTGCGTTGTGCCGTAATGGTGCGAAACGGTAACTATTGGTGAACAAAATTCACAATGATTAAGGAATGAGAGCAATTAGTACAACTAAAAACGAAAATACATATTCAAACAAATATTAACACATGACTTCGGTTGTGATACACATACTAAACATCTAAGACAATAGCCCTTTAGAACCCGCGAACTGGTCAACTATTTCTGTGTAGTGAAAACTGCTTATTTGTTCAGTGGGTTTATAAACATTTCCCTGAGTCAATTTTCCCTATAAAAAGAATAGAATTTGTTATAAAGACACCCTATGGAACTATCATAAAATGCCCTGGTTGCTATCTTCTGCCCTTACTACCTGTCCCGGCTTTTACTCCCCTTCTGTACTGCTAAGAACCTGTAACCTTTTCAACAAAAAGGCTAAATGCACGTTTATTGAGCTTTCGTTAAGGCTACAAAATTGTGACATATATAGGTTAAGAAATGGATGTGACCCTTGCTAGTTCCGAGCAATCCAATGAAGTTATTTCTGCTTCAGTCAGACATTTAATCCGTCTATGAATAAAATTATTACTAAGCTATTTTTTGCATTTATGACAATATTTATGAAACCAATCCTCTTCCATAAATCTATTTTGATACACATTATAAAGAATAATGATATAATGTTAAAATGTATATAGGCATCATAGAAAAAATGATAAAAATATGTTGTTGATGCATACATTAGCCGCTCACTGCTACTGCACAGGTCCTGCAGTTGGGTTTTAGAGTTTCCAATAATTCACTAAGAATACCACATATGGAATGTTTAACACCTTTATTTTTATAAGTCAAGTTTAAAATTCTTGTTTCCATCTTTACGTTCAGAGGAGCACAAGCTTCTCGTTGAGAGCGATCTGTGCCTGGGTAAGGTTGGACAGGTAGGTCACCATCAGCAGGTCCTGGTAGAGAGAAAGGGAGACACCCAAACGATGAGTCGTTACCCAGCTGCAATGACAAACGGCACTCAGAAGCCAAGTAGGAGGACAGGAAGCTCACGTTAATGTTGGAGTTCAGCATGGTTTCGAAGTCCTCGGCTGTGATCTTGGGAACTTTGTTCACCAGGTCCATGAGGAAGCGACCCACGCTGTTGTCTGCTGTTACCTTGCCAGACTGAGAGGGAGATCCACCACCACCATCAGTTTCTTCCCGAGCAGAACCTCTAGACTATTGCACCTTCGTGTATATTACATAATTTACTATACATCATTTTCATGCCTGTCTTTATAACATTTTTATCCCTTTGCCTCAGTTTGTGTTTCATCTTAGATTAGCTTTAGTTTGTTGTTCAGTTCTATGTGCATAAGGAGCAAATACTCCTCATCAGATTCTCTTTGTATGCATACTTGGCCAATAAGATTGCTTCTGATTACAATCATCAATATGGTGGAAGTGCAGTCCAGTCCACTTTTATTCTTTACACTCCTTTTATATTTAATTTTATATTCTCTTTATTTAAATTTTGTTTTCTGTTTATTTTATATTCTATTCATCTGATTTCAGGATTTATATCCTTCCTGACTTCTTTCTTTCATGCATTGACAAGGACAGTCTCCCAATTTCATTGTACCTTGTGCAATGACTATAAAGGCATTCAGTCATTCAAGCATTTGTGACCGCACTGCCCCAGAGCAACAGAGACAGGCTCACCAGAACGTCCTCAATGTAAGACAGCACCGTGGCCAGCATGTCCTGAACCCGTGAAGCTGCCGCCCCGACCTGCTCCAGGTCAGATGTCAGACCATTGGTGCGGCTGGATGACACACGCGTTCTCTGGAGAAGGTCCACTGACACAGGAGAAGAGAGTTGCTATATTAGCAACCTGCAGATGACGTTACAAAGCATTCTGTCTGCTACACGGCCAGCATTCAAAGTGCTTTTGCAGATCACCAAAGAAGGGGCCCAGGTACTCACCACCTATCCTTTCTGTGTCATAGTACACGTACTTGACGGTCAGGGGTGTGAACATCACACCTACTGTTTTTCCTGGCACCCCCATCTGAGCGCTGGTAAAAATAAATAAAAACCCAACAGGTCATCAGGTGTGGTAAGAAATATATATATATAGGCTTTCTCAAAAACAGATTAAATACAGACTGTTCTTGTGAACAACTTTATGCTAATGAAGGTTGTGAAATGGCAGACTCTTACGCCTTGCGGTGTTTAATGCATGGGAAGGTCTAAAGGCTGGCCGGTAGTGGCCATACCCACCCCTGTTGGCACCCCGCATCAAAATAATAAAAGGGATTATATTGTTTTCTAAGCAGCACCATAGAACAGATGTAATGTGTTGTGGTCCCCATAAATATAACTGTCTTCTAAAAGCCACCCCGACAGATTTTCTGCAGATGCCATTGGTTTAACGGGGCCACTGTTTAGCAAAATCTCTGTTTATTAGAAGTAAGCCCTTAAAATCTAGAAATCTGTTCCTGTTTTCTTGACAGGAAATACAACTGAACCGCAGTGGAACAAAACTCAAGAATTACTTTGCTAAAGACCCCAACTATGCTACTGTTTACACAACGTCAGTTAGGCACGCACTGCAGGCTGGCCCACCTGACGTAAGCACGGATGTTCATCTTGCCGCTTTGCAGGGCCGTGTCTGCAGTCAGGTGGATGGGGTTTTGAGCCTCACGGCTGTAGTATTCATGGATCAGCACTGAATGCTCTGTGATGTCATATCCTGTAGCATACCTGCAAACCCAGGAGAGAAGGATTATGGGTATTACATTCTCACTGACAGGAAGAGTGGGCGAGGGGTTAATACACTCACCAGCCAATGATAGCTTCACTGGGGGAGACCTTTCTGTGGAGTTCGTACATGTTCTTGGCAAATTCCATATCAACAGCAACCTTTCACAATAAAAAGTGACAATCTGATCATGGAACAACCCCAAAGTGTCACAGTAAATCTCCTGGACATGGTAACATTGTCACTGAGGCAAACCAAATATTCACTGTATTGGTTATTCTTGCCAGTATGGTCAAGCTCTCTGTGGAATATTACCTAAATCCTAACACCTCATGCCAAAGTGGCTCAGAATTGTATACATTTATTCAGCTTGACATTTTATTGTGTTAACCCACTATGGTAAAGCTCCCCCTGGAATTTTAACCGGCAACCTTCGTAGGGTCCATGTGTTTAAACACAAACGGAGTCACAATAACACGAAGAGACCACTGCCAGCAGGTCATTTAACCTCACCTCATCTTCCGATTCGTTATGGGGAACAGAGAAGCAGTTGGTGACTTCAACTGTATGTTTGTCCATGGTCCCTGTGACATCGAAACAAGGACGACACATGTTCACGGGGTTGTTACGGCCTCGGTGCTCTCCATTCAGAATGAAATGTAAACATGACATGTTTTCTGTGCAGAAACGCCACTTGGTTATATTAACAATGGATTCACCTGCAAACGATGTCTAGCGTAAACGTACAAACTAGACAAGATAAGCTAGCTAGATAACATTTAAAAAGACTCGTCCGAATTACTGATCAGTTTGTATAAACTGGATCTTACCTCGGATATTAAGCAGGATGCTAAAACTGTAACATACCGCTGATCTCTACCCATCACAGAGTCCATATAAATCCCTATATGCCGCAGGCGCTAAGATCAGACAGCAATTGGGGCTGTTTCACGACACTGAAAAACATTCTTTTAAATCGAGTGTAACAAGGCTAGGTAACTCACCCAGTAATGTCCCAATAACGCGGCTAGCCCCCTCATTTCGCCGTTCATACGAATCGGCGATTGAGGCGAGCACGACAGGATGAATTTTCACCACCGGCCCGTACACCGACATCTTGAAAAAGGAAGTGGCGCTGCCTGCAGTACCATAGATATCATCGGACATGTGCCGCGGTGACGGCTCCGAAGCGGGCTCCCCCTTGTGGTCAGCAAGCGTCACTGCACACGGGCGCTTTTAAGGTTCAAGCGGGCGCCCCGGCCTCGTCATCAAGTCAGGGGAAAGTATAGGGGACATTCCGGTTGAAAACGGATCACAAAAACCATCTTTAACCATGTAGCTTTGAAGGTAGATAAATTAGTGATACAGTATTAGTTATACAATTTGGAAGAGGGAAAGATAAAATCATTGTCACCCATTCAATATGGGTAGCTTAAGGAATTCTGCAGTAATAATGAATTATAACAGTAAAAAATAACAACAAATACGATTATTATCATTATTAATTGTATCAATGCTACCACTGTCATACAAGTAATATGACGTTAAAGGAAAAAAACGCACTGTTAACCGAAAAACTTCTATACAGTATATAATGTTACAGAAATGTTATTCTGGAATGTTATACAAAACACTTTATTTTAAGCTTGACGAGGGTCTGAGCATGTAGGTGTACCATTGTTCGTGACACAACGTAATGCATATTCTTTTTTTTTGTTATTAATCCAAGGGTAAATTATCATCGCTGTGACGGAAGATATCATTTGTGTGGCAAGAAGTCAACGTAGAAGACCGTAATAATTATTAGTAATTGTTTTATCATAAAGTGGCCGCATTTTATAGCGAGCAGCCAAGCGTATGTTCGCAATCTGTAATGCTAATTGTGCTTCTGGACGTTATCTGAGCGTTAAATGGGGGCTGAATAGGGGTAAGCCCGTCGCCAGCCCCGTTCTGACACCTGCGCACCGGACTTCGGCGTCTGATTCACTCTGCCGTTCGCCCGTGCTTAGACCAAGAATAGCCTCCATTTTACCCATAGAAAACTCATGCATATAGGTGAAAATGTCTGTTAGGTATGGAGTGTGACTAGCTTGTCATTTCTAACACTGCCTACGACTCATCTTGGATCCTTGTGACAGCCGATTTTACCAGGAGATCTATTGTTTCTGGAGCGGTGAGTGGCGATGCGCTTGCCGACCCACCCGAGCCGCACTCCACCTTCCGCAGACGGCTTTTTCCCAGCCAGAACCTGAAATGGCCATGACCCGATTAATGGAAATCTGAGTAACGCGTTAACACGACAATCATTTAAAAAGGATACAACTAATACGAGAATATCTGGATAGGCGATACGGCACAAGGTAAGACATATTATAATCTTTATAAGACGCTACTGTAAATGAAAAGGCCGTTTAATCTTTCTTTTGTTTTTTGCACAGCGCAAAAAAGATCCAGCACCGTATATTAATAAATTTCCGTTCATGATTATGCTTAATCTTAGTGTTTTGTGCATGTGAACTACCTGTGCCAGCGCTTGCAGGTACAGCAGGTAATTACTCATGCTCATATCTTATTATACAGGCTATTTTTAAACCTCTGGGGAAAATGATTGTTTAATAATATTATAGGACAAAAGACAAATGGATATTGTAGTGCTGTTGTACATAGGTTTTATTATACGCCAGCACGACTGGCTGTCGTATCGTGCAAGGAAATGAATGCTCAGTTAATGTTTAATAGTGAGAACAACGTTATACGTATAAATTAGGTTGGCTTCGTATTTTTCAAAAAGCTGAAGGAAGGAAAGTAGATTGCGAGGCAGGAAGTGTCACGCTACTGAAACACGATCAGGGTAACTCTTTTTGTAGCTACTACTGAGTTTACTAGTATGACTTTTCAACCTGTTATATACCTGTCAGACACAGAAGTCATTTTGTTTCACCGTTAATAACATTATACAAAAATGATCGCCCCGTGCGTTTTATTTATGTCATATAACAAAATCACAAACAATAGAGTGTTTCCTCTCTCTTCTTGTCTTCCTTGTAGAACCTCCGTCTGTCCCAGATTGTTAACTAGGACAACGTTCAGCGCTCACAACTTGACATCTTTCATTTTCTATTTATGCAGCTATAATTTTACTGGAGCAACAGCTGCAGGGAGAAGCTCTGCGGTCATGCATCCCGCGTTGGGCCTGGCAGTGATGTGCAGAGGGCAGCGCCTCGACAGGGACCTGGGACCGGCACATGGGTACCACTGCGCCTCGCAGCTGCCTAGCCAACTGCCTGCATTTTAATTCCTCTCTCACCATGTGTCCACACCGGGCAGGTCATTAATTAAGATCTGAGCGCTTGATATTTCCTGGGAGATGCTGTGGCTGTTTCTTAAACTGAATTGCTTGCATGCTTTTCTTATCCTGTGGCTTAATTCCTGATTCTATTGTCAGTCTGTGACGGGGCTGTGCCGTCTCACCCTCATGTTTTCATTCTTATGCCCCCTGTTTTGCATTATCACATATTTTAGCCCAAAATAGCTGACAGGTCCCGGTTCACATGATAATAGGAAAATATTTACATATATGTTAAGGAGACATTTCCATCCACACATATATGCTGTTGAACTGACCTTCGTCTTTTTGTTTGTTTTTGTTTTTCATGTAAAGGAACCCAGCAAGAGAGATTTCTGAAGAATTTCTGCAGTCACTGATATTCAACCACTGTGATACATTATAACAGTTTACATTGTCAGTCGATTAGGAAACAAAGTCAACCAAGCTGACTGTACCGCACACACAGGCAAGCGCACACACTCTCCCGCACACACAGGCAAGCGCACACACTCTCCCGCACACACAGGCAAGCGCACACACTCTCCCACACACTGGTGCGTTGGAACACCGGTTAGCTTATTGGTTCCTTGCTATCTACCACACAGGTGATTGCCAGCACACGCTCATACATACATTCATAGACACACACCACTGGCTTTCACAGTTTAAAGATGGCCCTGGAGAACTTCACCTCCATCCCAGAGTCCATCTCTCTCCCTGTCACCGAGAGGCAGGAAGGGCCCACGGACGATGCGACGGAGCCATCTACGCCTGCGGGAATCTTCGATGTGTCCGAAGAACTGGGACACATCGTCACCACGGAGACGGCACCACCCCCCAAGGCCTCGTCCAATAACAGAACGTTCCAGGCCAAGATGGCTGCCCGGGAGGCTCAGGCTGAGGCTTATCAGCAGCAAAAGAAGGCGCAGGGAGCCGGGGCCGAAAAGGGCAAGTTTGGCTGGGGTGAGCCCTCTCGACATTCATGCAAAATATGCATGTGAATCAGACACCGGCTCTTGTCTAGGTTCCCTGGTCTCTAGACATTGATTTTGTCTGTCTTGTCTGTTTCTCTGGTTGGACCCATCATTCATATCCATGTTCTTATGTTTTTCTCTCCCGCATTTGTGTTTGTTCGTGTTACCATCCTTGCCTCTCTTGTTCCAGACATGTGGTCTCCTTCAGTAACGAATACCAAGTGCTACAGACTAGCTGATCACTCCTTTGCCTCATGACAGTTTAACGCTCCCAAATCTTCATTCTTACCAGTCCTCTTTAACGAAATCTACCATACTCATCCTCCATCCTCCTCCCCCCTCCCTCCCCAAAACAAAAACACTCCCTCTGCCTCTCCTCCTCTTGATCCATTCTCCGTTCCCAAACTGGCCTCAACCATCAGGACGCAACAAGCGGAAACGGCAGCGCTACGTGGAGAAGAATGGCAGGTGTAACGTCCAGCACGGGAACATGAGGGAGACGTACCGCTACCTGACGGACATCTTCACCACGCTAGTGGATCTCAACTGGCGCTGCTCACTCTTCGTCTTCGTCATGGCCTATGCAGTCACCTGGCTCTTCTTCGGGGCCATATGGTACCTGATTGCCTATTGCAGGTGAGCCGAATCTGGCTACCAAATCTCTGTGAATCCCGTTCGGGCAGGTGGTACTTATCATCGGTGAAATACCTGCGAAAGACCTGCTGTCCTGTATCAGTGACGCACAGCTGATGATCAATGAGGACCATTGGAGGAGGTGAAATGAATTCATATATGTCCACTGAAGCTAAACTGCGCCCCCAGTATGCAAGGGGCTGGGTGGGCTTCTGTCTCAGCAAAGATAATCAGGTGACCTGGGTCATTGATGACAATCGTTACAGACTGTTCCTTGTTAATGGGCAGACACATAAGTTGACATAGGCTGTGTCCAAATTCAGGGGCACCATCCTTCTAAGGCTGCATTCAAAGAGCAAATATGTCACAGTGGTGCAACAACGCTGTCCTATTTCGAAGGCTCCTTCAAATGTGGCCTAAAAATACGTCCTTCTTTTGCTGAGTTGCAAAGGATCTACCAGATGGATCCTTTACAGCCCAGCATATCCCAAGATTCAGCGCACAAACCTTTGATGGACACAGCCTACAGAGGCTACATAGACTGCATCCTTCAATACATTCATACATTCCTGTAGTCTTCCCCTCCCAGTTAACATGACCGCACCCCAAGACCCGTTCCGAATCTTTCAGGCGTGTAGCCAAATATCAGTTTCATGAATCTATCCAAAACTGGCCACGCACATTGGCAGGTAGTGAAATTACGAGTTTGAACCCTCCTTGAAATTTGCTCCTACCCCTTGGTTGGCGAATTCTAGCAACCCCCCCCCCCGGCCTGGAATCTTGTTTTGGATGAACTCATTTCTTCCACGTGCCAAGCTCAGTGAGACACAGCTCCTTCACTTTTCCCTCTGTGTGCTACGTCCATGTGTCTCCTGCAAAGGAAATAACATCCACAATGAACCTGACACTCACACCTCATCCACGTGTCACACGATTTCCCAACCTAAGCGAATCTTGCACATAATCAGATCAACAGTCTTCATCACCTGCATCTCCTTTGATTTCTTCTTCGCTTCCTCCTACGTCTTTTAGAGGTGACCTGGACCACCTGGAGGATGAGACGTGGACGCCGTGTGTCGACAACGTGAACGGCTTCATCTCCGCGTTCCTCTTCTCCATCGAGACAGAGACCACCATTGGGTACGGCTATCGGGTCATCACGGACCAGTGCCCGGTGGGAACTATGCTCTTGCTGCTGCAGGCCATTTTGGGATCCATGGTCAACGCCTTCATGGTGAGAGAGGTGTAGCAAGGGGACAGTGCGGCTCAATGGGTTGGGATGCTATGAGTAGAAGGTCACTGGTTCAAATCCTTTGCTCTGTACACTCTCAAAAAAAAGAGTACCAATTTGTACCTTTGCTTGTCACTGGGGCTGTACCCTGTAGGTACTTCTACCTTTTAAGATACAGAAATGGACTATAAGGAACATTTTTATACCATTGGGGGTACATTAATGTTTTTTTGTACCTTAAATGAGACTAAAAGGTAGAATTACCTACAGCTAGGGTACAATTAGCAGACCCTGAGGGTACAGCCCCAGCGACAAGCAAAGGTACAAATTGGTACCCTTTTTTTAACAGTGCAGGTTGATTTTAATGTTGGGCCCTTGAGCAAGGCCCTTAACCCCTGATTGTTCCTAAGATACCGATTGTATTTATGGTAATGATCCATTTATTTGTTTACCGCTAGCAAACTATGTTTGGCTGATCAATACCATACCAAGTTATTTACTGACCCTGTTTCCTCAGATGTTGCTTTGGATAAATGCATTTGCCAGATAAATAAATGTAAATGTATCAGGTGTGCATGAAGGAACATAGGAGCAAATAGCTTATGACAAAAAACGACCCCTCCGGCACCCAGGTGGGCTGCATGTTCGTCAAGATCTCGCAGCCGAACAAGCGCGCAGAGACGCTCGTCTTTTCGCGAAATGCCGTCATCTCCCTGAGGGACGACCGGCTGTGCCTCATGTTCCGCGTCGGGGACCTGCGCAGTTCGCACATCGTGGGCGCCAACATGCGAGCCAAGCTCATCAAGTCCAAGCAGACGCAGGAAGGTCGGCCATCTTCCTGCATCATGCGGCGCTAATGCTCCCGTCTCTTTAGGTCCCACGTCGGTAACACCTCTGCGAGATGTTACTCATGTTCTCCTCTTCTCTGTGCCTCAGGGGAGTTCATTCCTCTGGACCAGACAGATATCAGCCTGGGCTTCGAGACGGGAGATGACCGCCTCTTCCTGGTGTCTCCGCTAGTGATCTCGCATGAGATCGATTCCCGTTCAGCCTTCTGGGACATGTCGCAGGCGCAGCTGGAGAAGGAGGACTTTGAGATTGTGGTCATACTGGAGGGAATGGTGGAAGCCACTGGTTAGTTATAATCCCTCAGGTCACACACGTTATCAGTTCCATGTTCTTGTGTGTGTCTATATTGTGTGTATATTTCATCTAAGTACAGTCATCTTTAAATGATATTCATGTTGGTGCAAAATTGCATCAGATTAATATGTGAAGTGTGTATGCCATTTCAAAACCCCTCTGAAAGTCACCCCAGTATTTGGAGTAACGATCCAGTATAACCACGTGTTTGTTGACTTGTCTTCTAGCATACCACGATTGGTTAATCAATACCTCATCAAGGTATTTAATTAAATCCATTAATTAAGTGAGCTGGTGATGATGATTAACGAAAACATGGAATGGCTGGGGTGCGCCTGAGGAGAGGTTTGGGATCTGATGTGGTGTTCAGCTGGCCATCCAACAAGATATCAGTAACATTTTGGACTGCAGAAGAAATTCTTATTTATTATTGTGTTAATCTTCATTTACATATTCTCTACTGTTACATTTTACTTCTTTTTTTGAGCAATTATACACCTGTTACCTAGATTAATTGGCAGACTTTTGCACAGTGCTATATGTATACACGTTCAATGTCACCTACTGTGCTGCTCCACTGAAGGAATAGCTCAGGTCTGCTGATGGCTGCTTTGAGGGGTTTATTAGGTCGTTCCTGCTAAGGAGTAGTGGTTTCCTTCTCACCCAGGTATGACGTGCCAAGCCCGAAGCTCCTACCTGGCTGAGGAGGTCCTCTGGGGTCACCGGTTCAGCCCGATGATGTCACTGGCTGAGGGATTCTTCGACGTGGACTATGGGGCGTTCCACCACACCTTCGAGGTACGCCAGCTGCAGCCTCTGTGCCGATGGCCACCCCGCGTATGTCTGCTGTGTGAATTACAGCTGGTGGGGTCTGCTGTTTCATTCAACACTCAGAACTTTAAAGGGCGATGACCCTCCCTCCATATTTAAACCTGCCTTCAACTGCGTTATGTTATCTGCCTCAGCTAATTTCTTCAGGAATTATACTGCATGTTTCAGCTGCTGGTTTTCTAGGTGTTTCTGCCTCTTCTTCTCAGGTGGACACGCCTTCGTGCTCAGCCAGAGAGCTGTCATTGGCTGCCGCCCGCCTTGACGCCCATCTTTACTGGTCGATCTCTAGCCGCCTAGACGAGGAGAGGTGGGAGGGTCCCAATCTCCTTGACCCTATTGGGAAGCAGGCTGACAGTGGTTCTGCCAATGGGAAAGAGGGTGTTGGGCCAAAATTTGTTGTAGGTGAGACTCCAGAAAACCAGGACCAATCAGGGCAAGGGGAGCAGAATGGCAGTGTCACCACAGACCAATCAGAGTCAGAAGCTTGAGAAAAAGGAAAAAACTGACAATTATTTATTACAAAGAACAAGATAGCACACTGAGATAGCTAAAATGCTAACTTTCAATTAGGCACACATTGAAATTAGAATTCAATAAATAAATATACAGATGTAGCAAAGTCTGTTGTTTCCTAGTACAGTGTAAATGTTATATAAGATATTTTCTGCTTAAATGTACCTAATGTACGTGTCAGGAGTTAGAAACTACAGTAATACAGGCCTGTTTGTGTCTGCGTAATTAGCAAGTAAGTGGTCATTTTTCTCTGGCTTACAGTTAATTTTGGGGGTAGCAGGTAATCAATAGAGAAAAGAGTTTGCTGGGAGAGGGACGCAGAGGCAGACAGGTTTCAGGAAAAGCGGAGAGAGCTTGTTACGGGGGAGTGAGCGGATAATTCGGCTGACATTGGAGGGACACACAGAGACGGAAATACCACCAAATATGGAATTCATGATTCATTGAATGGACAGCCTCATAGGGGACAGATGGTGGTTGTCAACAAGTATCCTTTAGAAGCATATACTAATGGCTGTTTTGCTACAAACACATATTGCAGGGAAACGCATTAATGGTCATTTATAACAGATGCACTTTAGAAAAATAGACTGGTGGTTTGTTGAAGTATATGTGTACAATAACCGGCCAATAAACACCACAGTGTCTCCTAAAAATTTCGATAATTATAGCACATACAGTTTTTAAATGCATATATTTACGCACAATGGATATTCTGTAGTGTAAAGCGAGCGAAGGATCTTTCTCAATTTTCTCACTTTTTCAAGATTAATTGTCATCTTTATATATAAAAACTGGCAGTTGGCCCTGTAGCCCTGGCCAGGACAAGCAGGTGGAAAACAGACAGTTGGATGGAAGTTTCTCTTCATAAGATCAAACATCCAAGGAAAAACATGTTTATCGTTCCAAATTCGATGCTTTTTAAGTCAGTATTGACTTACGAAGGTACAGTACACACACGCATCCTGGAAGAAAGATGGTTTCTGATTGACAACATTAGCTTCTGTTCTTGTTGCTTACAGTTTGTGAAAACCGTTTTTTGGTGTTTTAATATGACCTAAATGTATTAGAAATAAGCGATATTTAACATGAATTCTAGAAATTTTGCATATCACTGCAATATGATATCTATTTTTTTCAACTCTTACTGTTTACCTTTGTCTATTTATGTACCTGTTTATATGATTTTTTCAACGTGGTAAATATCTGCTGTGTGACAGTCACACCCTCATTAACACCCCGTCCTTCTGCTCGAACTGATTCATATTTCATAAAGCACTGGCTGCCAATACCGCTGCACCCGCGGTGGGCTGTGTTTACTCTAACACTCAGTGCCCAATCCAGTGGGATTGTGGGTAATTCATATTAGCCACCACTGTTCTCAGCTGGACCTCTGGGATTACGGGTAAATGTTCAGCTATTAATTTCATCCTGACCTTTCATCCACTGCCCCCCCGACCCCCCCCCCACCCTCAATCACACGGCAAATTTCTATTCCTGTCACATTTGTCTCTATCTCATGAAGACAGTGTAATAAAGAATAACAAAACATTCAGTGCCTCTCGCTTTCCTGAGGTGCATGCTTTTGTGTGGGAGCCTAAGTCCTGCGATGAACATGTATGCCCACCACGGGGCACTCTACCAAATTCCCTGTACATTCTGGAAATCCAAGTCCCACGTGACCCATTAAGCTACTAGGAAAAATGGACAAATGGATGGAAATGTATAGACATTATGGGCAGCACATTAGTGTTGGTTGTTCTCACCTACCTCCCCACTCCCTAGCACAAAAAGCATTTATTCTACTCCCCCCAGTGAAAATTCAGTGTGTTTATCCCCTCCAATCAATGCAGTGCCACTGATTGCTTTGATTACAATGCCAACATTACTCTTTGCTATAATTCATCCTAATTCTCCTTATACAGACGCTCCTTGGGTCACGATGGTCCATGTTCCGATATTTCGACTTTACGATGGGTAAATGTTTTTAACTTTCAGTACATTATTCAATAAATTGCATGAGATATTCAACACTTTATTATAAAATAGGCTCTGTGTTAATGATTTTGCCCAACTATAGGCTAATGTAAGTGTTCCAAGCATGTTTAAGGTAGGCTAGGCTAGGCTATGACGTTCCTTAGGTTAGGTGTACTGTATTAAAATGCATTTCCGCCTTACGACAGGTTTGTCGGAGCGTAATCCGGGAAGATGCTGTATATCTATTTTATTTCTGAATAAAGAAATATAAATATTATTTTTATTTATTTATAACCTATAAGTGCTACTCTTTCATATTCTTAACTTGGGTCTCTACAAGCTTGCTCTAAATGACATTTCGTTGTATCTGTACAGTGACAATAAAGGTATCTTCTTCCTCACTGGGCCCTTGAGTGAGGCCCTTCACCTTCCTGGTAAATGCTCAGACCCCAAGCTTTGCTCTTGCCGTTATACGGGAGCACGCCTTACAAAAACAGGAGTGAAGATATACTTGTACTAGTGACAAGTCAAGCTTCATTTCACAGGGAACCTAGTCATGGTAGATGGCCAGTGGTGGTAATAACAGATATTCCGACACTCCATCTTCAGCCTGAAAAGGGAGGGGGAGAACCCGACGGCAAAGCCCTGTTTACATGGAGCTGATGGTGTCATCTGCTTGTGTCTGGCTGGGCTTGCTGCGTGAACGATAGAGTGTCACATGGCACAACTCCCAGGAAAAGACCGTGACAGATTCATGCTCACACATCTGCCACGGCCTGTGCTCGGCATATCGTCCTGCATCTGTCAGGCACGTCGGCTACGCCTTCATTAACTTTTAGCGTAAGCTGGCGCGAAGCCGCTCATTAGCTAGCGGAGATGAAGTGCTGATAGAGATGGCATTTCCCTGAATTATGCATGGAATGTAGGCCAGAGCCGCCATACGGGGCACGTCTGGGCCGATTCTGGGAATTATTAAAGTAGGGGGTATAAGAGGGGCCAACCTTATAAGAGCCAATGATATTTTTTGAATCGGTGAATGACAGGGGAGGGGGCACTCTGGGGGCCAGTCAGCTTTCAACTTGGGCCAGTACCCTTATGATCCCGCCCCTACTTGAAGGCATGTTGCATCCGTTTGTTCACCGGCCTTGCATTCATGGACTTATGCAGAGTGCCGTGATTATTATGAAAATCAGAACTGCCGTCTGTGAGATTTCCTGGAACTTGGAGATCAGAAGGTCGTTAAAACATCATTTTTCAGCGTCGAAAGGTTGTTAATTATGAGATCAAGCCGGGCTTTTCTAAAGCTACGGAGAAAGCCAAATGCAATTCATACGTCACCTACAATTATATGCAAAGGAATACATCTCCCAGCCAGTGGCCAACAAACAAGAAAATGAAACATATGTGCTGTACAGTGTATATGTAACACTGCAACTTTGTCCACTGATCATCGATGAGGATTCTCTCCAGAATTATCTCACTACAAAATTACTCATTTTGAAAACAGAGCTGAATGTGTAAGGGCATTGCTATGTGATGGTTACGACGCAGTGTCCAAATTATGATAAAAATACATTTTACTGATTTTACTATAATTTATATTACATCTGTGGGGTTAATGGCTTTGGACTAGTTATCCAAAGGCCGCAGGTTTACTACTCATCAGGGGGCTTTAAAACGATGTACTATCCATCAAATACTATCATTCAGATGAATTTAACTGGGGGAAAATGTAAGAACGTTTGGAAAATAGTATCACATTTACATTAAATTTAAATGTAAGACTGTATTTAAATAAACAGTGAAGTACAACAATCAGGCTACAGGCTTTGCGCATCAGAGTAAATAGTAATTTTTGTGCTATTTGCTTTTTTCCTTTGTTTGTATGCTACCACACGGTGGCGCCCTTTGGCACGTAAGTGTAGGTGTTGCGTTGTATTGGTTGACGTGCTATTTTACGGCATGAGTAATAATTGTGACAGTAGCCCATATTTTTCATTCTGTTCTTGTATTGTCTTTGGAAATTACATTTAAGACGCAAAAGGTATATGTAAACATCTATGCAAACATGTTTAGAAATGACTATAGATGTTGCATCCGATTGCGTAAGGCGAGTTTTGATGGCGTATGGTGAACTGCCCCTCTGACAAGCCACAAAATACGAAAGCATGTCTTTATGTGCATTTAATCTGCCTTTAAATTACATTTTTCTGCATGATTCCATCCCTTTGGTGTCATGCTTAACGCATGAGCAAGAAACGGTAAGTAAAGAAAAAGCCGCAATTAACATGAGTGAATTACTGGGTCCTGGGCGTGACTTTTCTTTCCCATTAGACTGAGGAACGGCCAGACTACAGTCAGAATCACTGACATATATAGCAATTAGCTCCCATGACAGATTATTAATAAAAAAAAAACTAGACTTCCCTGCATGTGGCGCTGAAACTATGTCACGCACAGCATTTCCCAAGAGGCATAGTTAACACGCCGGCATGTACATACGAGATGAGCTCTTTTGTCCGCTTGCTATAGAGATCCGGCTGTAGACCAGTACAGAAATATATATGCTCAAGAGAGGAGAGAATAAAAGGGATGTTTACAAAGGTTTTGATTAATTGGGTGACCCAGCAAGCATTCGGAATGTGGCGTTTCCGTATGAGACGCACTGCCCAATAAATGGATTTGTAACGCCGAGCTGGGGCTGAGGTTTATTTGGGTTATGAAAAGCTTATGTACGGTCCAGACTTTTTAAATGGCAAATTTTAATTTGATACGGGTGTGTTTTTGGTGCTGCGACTTATGCCTCCCCCACCAATTAGTAAGGAAACGTAGTAGTTTCTATCAAGCATATAGAAGATTTCTAAGCTCCGATTTATAGCTTAAAGAAACACATGATATATATAGTAGTCTGCTTTTATATAGACTGAGGCATAGCCGCTGGTAGGGCACAGATTAACCGAAGGAAATATTGTTGTTTTCCTTTTTTTTCATCCATCGATTTTCCCCCCCTTCATGTCTCTTCCAGGGCGACGTAGGTTTGAACATTGGCAGGGATCAGGTCAGCTCCGAACCCCCCGCCCCCTAAACACACATGGTACTGCCACAATATCAGTAAGGACATGTCCCTATTGTCCCTACCCAAATCTACCCCACTGGGTTTCTGTGTATACTGAGGCCTCTCAGGCTTGAGGAACAGTACGTGAAGTAAGTAAGAACACGATGTGGATCGGATCGGCTTCCTGTGGAGGAGGAGAATGAGTGATGAGAGAGTCCCAGGAACACTGTGTCATACCGACTGGCTAATCTGAGCTGTGCATTGACAGGAAGAATCAGACAGTGTCTGAGAAAGGAACCACCCAACGATCACCAGGGGTAAATATATATTAGCATACACTCAGGAAACACTGCTAAAGTTATACATAATACATAATATTCTGTATATACATAATAAAGAGCTTTAGGGACCACTGTGCATGTCGGCAGGGATCACAGCGCAACATTGTTTCTCATTACTGTCCATGGAAAACAACCCCATTTGTCATATAATACCATTAATGTTAAGATGTTAATATATTTTCATTTCTAGGGCACAGGTAAGGACATTATTTGGCTAATATGCAGAAAATCACCTCTGGGGATAAGTTTACAAGCTTCAGCTGTAACACAAAAAGTAAGTTAAAGCGATGGCTGGTTTTTAAAGGAATGGAAAGGTTATATTTCTGTAATTATATTGTCTGTTTTCTGTAATTGCTCCCCTCCACACTCCATCCAAACCTCCCACAATGCAACAGCCACATCGCCTATGCAGGCTGGGAACCACACCTACCTCTGGCCTCCATGCCGAACCTCATTATCTCCAGATATTATTATCTATTTATATATATCTATCTATTATTATCTCTATTTTCAAAGAAAATGATTTATGTTACCATACGAACAAGTGTACAAGAGGACAGCATAGGTGGGGGCCCGGGGCAGACTGTGATGCATTTTATTGATTTTACAGGGCTAACACTTGCACTCTTGACAGTAGCATGATAATATGAAAGCCAGTCATGTCTGCACACAATTACTACTCCTTTCCTGGCGCTGCATGTAACACAGAGAGTCCCATCGCCTCACACTGGCTGTTGCAGAGTTGCAAAGCACTGACTGGCTACTTTGACTCCTTGGTAAATATGTCATATCGTCCAAAGGAAAAACCGGAATTTCAATGACTTTCATTTTTTACCCTCCAAAAAATGAGCACAAAGGACCTACAGTTACCTGATAGCTCATAACTAGGTGTGTACCGAATGTCTTACGCGACAAACTGTTCATGTATCCACAAAATGCTGCCAAGTGCATTATAGAGTACAAATAATTGGGCGATGGATGTGAATTTATTCTCAGAAATGCCAACAAAACTGACAGACTCTTAAGCTAGATCACATGGGAAAAAAGTCCTGGAATCAGAATTCATCACCCTTTATCATACATTCAATGAAATATTTAAACTTTCAGTTGAGTCTGATATATAATTGATCCCCAGATGAAACATTTTTTAACTGTTGACGTTTCTAACTGTAGTAATTGGCTTTTTAATTTCCAGAATTAACTTACTGACTCATAGGATGATTCTCATAGGATGAAATTTGTCTAGTGTGGAGTAACTTTTCACCATCTGAATTCAACTGAAGGACAAGGAACTTCCATTGTCATTGATCATGCTGAGAACCAGCTGGGCTGTGACAAAGAGCCCCGCCCCCCCACCTCTCCATTAATCTCTCTTCATCGTCCGTCTGAAACTTATCTCATCGGGGCTGCAACGTAATTACCTGCAGGGGTAACTCACAGTCATCGTACAGTACAGTACAACGGAACAGTGCGCATTTTGGCTGTGGTTAGGAAATGGAGGTGTGCTAATCCCAGACCGACAAGGAAAACATGCAAACTCTAAGGATGGGAGATGATTTGAACACCCAGCCCTGGCGACGTAAGGTGACGACTATAAATCAGCTCCGTAGGTTCATCCCACCACTTATCCAAGGCCTTGTTCTACACTGAGTCTTTTTTTTTACCAGGTTGTCGTTAATTTCTCACTTTCTCAGTTATTCGCTACCTTTTTTTGTTTACAAAGTGGGAAGGATGAGAGCCACATCGGTGAAGCAGCATCCGAGTACAGTGAGGCAGAGTCAAGTAGGGTGACTGGACGTCACCAGAGGGCAGCAGCCAGCACTAATGGATGGGGCCAGTAGGTGGCGCTCTTCAGCATAATGGAGAGCCTCCCTGGGGTTGGCTTGTGGGGAAAGACCTTTAATCTGTACAGACGGGGGGTAATGGGGTCAAGAAAGTAGCATTTCAATGGGGGTCAAGTTGTCAGAAGGCGGGAGATGGTGAGACAGACTGATTGGTCGACTGGAGTGGGACAGCGCTGATGACTCATCTCCCAGCAACCTCTCAGCGGAGGGCTGTGAGGGAAGGCCAGGTTGGTGGGGAGGGGGGCCACGTCTTCACTGTCTTGGAGTCAGTTGCCAGGCAACCGCTGTACAGGCTTATTGAAGTTAAAAGGGTTTGTGGAAATACATTGAGAGAGACCAGAGAACAACTGTTGGTTTTTACTTTAGTATGAAATGTCATTGAACTGAGAAAATAAAAAAGTACTCAGTAAATACCCAAACGAGATGAGTGTTTTGATTTGAAAACTAATAGTTCCGCTGCTTTACCTTTTACACCACACAAGGCCCTATAACAGCATTATATTATATTAGCAATATTTACAAAAGAAACTAGTGAGATTTAGCACAAGAATGAGGTGAGAGGACAGCAGTAATGATTACATGAACACACTGTTTGCAGCCCAACCTTTCAAAAAAGGGGAATAGACACCCTGGCAGACACAGGGGGCCCTGCACTAGAGAGAGGCCCATGGATACATAAAATTAAATGTAAAATCTGATGAGGAGGGGGCCAAGGTAACATATTGTCAGGAAGTTCAGAATTTCTGGGTACATCCCTGTGTGAAATGCCATGTCAGACTATTTCTTTACTTATCAGAAGTGTTTTTCCTGAATGTATGTTGATAATACACATTTTACGGTTAAAATTACACAGAATACCACAATCCTCTTAAAAATAAAGAGCTGTGAAAGTTTCAAGTTCCGAATGAATTAAGTTCTCATGTTATTAATGATAGATCTACATAAAGTTAACAAGGTAGCAGATTATGATAGCTAATGGCAAATTTTCTATTTAGAAGAAAAGAATACAAGAAGACAAATATAATTAAATAAAAACAAAATTACAATATTGAATACTGAATACTGAAAACTCTCCCTTCTCTGAAACTGCCAAACTTGCAGCATATACCGACTGCAATTAATGACATTTAATTACGTAGGTAAATGATTTATTTAAATTTGTCAATTAGAGCCGAGAAACATCGATGCCTTTGTTGTGAAACTATAGTTAAACTGATAAAAGCAGAAAGAGTCTGTCACGGTGACTCAGTAGGCATCGATAATCGCCATTTTGCTCAAAACCACCATCACCTGTAATTGTTATACTGTGGACCAAGACACTGTCGCTGCATGAACAGTCCTACACATCGCTGTATCATAAAAGGCATAGTTCCGGCACAATGATGAATAGCTTGTTTATATTACCTTACAGTGGAATTTATAAGGATCACCGTTCTGCTGCTATAAAATATACTGAAGGAAGTGTTAATTCTCATCTGAAATATACCATTATTCCCCTACTATAATTAACTTTGGACTAAAAAGTATTATACTGAAGCGATTATAGATATCCAGTCATATTTCAGATATCCTGTCATTGCAATACTTAGTCTCAGTTAGTAATGTCGAGAAGAGGTCGCCCAAAATCTGTTTGCGATATATGGTTTTCATTTAATCCGTGCACTGGTTGGGAAATAGTGCTTTGTATATTGTGTGCTAGTAGTTTTGCTTCACAGCTTCACACAGAACAAATGATAATCTCATGGTCAAATGGTCTGTCAACAGAATTTGTCTGCACAAGCACAACAGCTCAGTGAAGTAGGATTATTCTGATTAAGCGACATTCGGTCTTTAATTTGAAGTTAAACTTCAAAAAATAAAATCACCAAAAAAAAAATGACATTAATATTTTGTACGAACAAGAATTCTAACAATGTTGCACAAACTCTATATCCAACGTAGATTAAATACTTTGAAACTTATTAGATTCTGCAAGTTCGCACACACGTTCAATTTATTCTTAAATCACCTAGTTGACACTGAAAGGGAACCTAAGTTTAATGATTGTTGAAGTACTGACACATGTATGCATTAGTACGGTAATTGCCTAATATGGTTGACATTTTTGCACAGGCACACAGAGTTTAGCGTCTCGGGGGCATTTACAGTGATAAATGAATCTTCCCTTTGCGCTGCCGCCGGAATAAACCACGTGAAGGCGAACATGCAGGCACTGCAGGAGCGGGAGGGGGGCACTGCGCTCGGTTGGCAGGGAGCGAAAGATTAAGAGGGACCGGCGCAATGAATCCCCGCACTCGCGGCAGGACGCGCGCTCAGGCGGACTCTCTCCGCAGCGCCGCGTTTGAGATGACAGTGTAGAACCCGCATATTTGGCCGCTGCCTCCCCTATGGACTGGCTGTACGCGGTGCTTTGTAGTAAAGTAGGTGCATGGGATCCCATTCCAGTCTATCAGTGAATGAGACTACAGAAGCGGAGTCAGGAGGGAGTCCCCGGAGCTCTGTGGATGAAGCGCATGAACTGGGATTACTGCAACTTTCTTATAGCTCACCTGTGACTGAATAGCCGAGATTATTTTCACTTTAAGTTGCTATATGGCCAAGACTAGATGAACGCCAATACTGTCGCACTTTAATTGGTAAGTGATTTTCAAATGTGTATTTGTATCTACTTTAGCTTATATGCACTGCGTGGGTCGCTACTTTTGCCACTTGAAGTAAGCAGTGATCAGACCGGTATCGCAAGAGATCGCGTAGCTGCAAGCTGATTCTGCACTGCAGCTGTGGCGCAGACTGACTTTATCCGGATAGACCCAAAATGAGATAATGACATGTCAATAATAAACTTTTGTACCAGACGAACGTACTTTCTTTCTTCATAGACGTGTTGTGTTTTATGCCAATTTAATATGTCCTTTGCGTTATTTATCATAAGATGAAGAGTAACAAAGGCTTTGGAAACAAATAACTCGTAATGATGAGAACAATTTTCTTGGTATGCATGTGATTTCTGCTAAAATGCACATATAAAACTGCTGCTGTCGTGACCATTTAACGCGCTGCGCAGCATCACGTTTCAGACCGCAAGATGGAGCTGTCACAGAGATTATTTCAGTCGTGACATTGTAATATGAATGGTGATTATTTTGCCTGTTGCCGCCTTGAAGTTGCTTTTGTGCTCGAAATGCGCTGATAGATTATTTTTTGAAAGCTCATTTATTCAGGAGCATTAACTGGCAAATGAATTGGCTTATAAGTGAAACAAACAAAAAAAAACAATACAAATTAAATGATCAGAATTGAAGTATGTAGTTATAATTTGCAATGTGCTGTCGATCGCATTAACCGGGACGACAGGCAGGAATACGATCTTCTGTGTGTGTTCTGATGGTAATGGATATCCGATAATATAACCTAGTATTCAAGGTGTATACAAACTGATAATTGAAAGGTTAAAAGCAGAACAGGGATTTGGGATTTATTCCTGCGCTACCAGATACAAATTTGTTTATTTAAGGAGCTTTGCGATTTCTGATGGTATCAGTTCAAAGTTGACGTCTGCATTTAAGTAAATGTCAGCACCCTCACACCCTGGTCATGCATTTAAAATAAGAAATCATAATTAAACAGTAATACATTTAGTTTAATTAAATAGGCCATGACAGTCATCGATGCCAGGTTTGACTTTCTTTACAGCCACTGGGGATCGGTTGTCATGCCTGTCTCTGCTGATGGTGGGATCAAGACTTTAAGCAGCATAAAGGCTGTCTTCCCTCTTGGGTTGGGGCGGGGATTTTGTACGATGGCTAAGTTTCTAACAGTATCGGTACATACCACAAATATTTGGAAGGTGCGGTGTCGGATACATGTTTGAAGATTAATGCTTTCTGGCGATAAATATCAGTTTTATGGGTCTATGAGAGGCATATGACTGCAATCAACATGTACAGGACTTCAGGGTCACTCGGGGGGAAAGTGCGTTTTATGTGCGCGCGTCAACGCAAACATTCATTATTTACCGTGGAAAGCCTAGCAAATCATGAGACTAAGAGTAATCAACGAAATAGAAACAAAATCCAGCCTTCTTTTCATAAACCAGGATTTAATTTATTGCGCTATCCCCTTGGAATAAACACAGAGTTAAGTTTATTCACATTAAGCAGTGACGTCTAAGCTTTCTGCAGAGGAATGTGTCTGTCACCTGCTTCCACGTGCTAATTGTGTTGATGCGGCTCATGACCGTTCATAACCGACACTACACAAAGAAAAGCTTCATGTGTGATTTGACAGGCGTTCTTTAATTTGAAATAAGGAAAATGAATATATTATAATGGGAAGGGCATTAAGGAAAATGGTACACTAATGGGTTGTATTTAGAGGTCATATTCTCTTCCGATAAACTGGGGAAGAAATAGTGGTTAAGGACAAGGACTTGTTGCGGGACACTTGCTGGTAAGTCTCAGGAGGGCTTTGCATTAATAACCAAGGTAAGTAACCTAATTTAGGCCATATACACACACACACATACACACACACACAACGCGTGACATCACGCCACGAGTCTCTAATGTGACTGATCTATTAGTACCCAAGTCCAATACTATGCGAATTGCTTTTGAATTTGTGCGATTTTCAGAGAGAAAAGCACTACGCAAACTTTAACGCAATATGGTCTGAGCGAGAAACACTACTTACACGCAAAAACAGTTTACAAGTGAACGATAGTGATGTCCGGTTCGTGGACAAATAGATCTATTGAGCCGTTTTTTTTCAGTGAATCGGTAGAACTGGTTTTCGGAAAAGAATGGAAGTCTTAGATTACAGAAAATCTAAAAATATTTGACAAATTATAAACACCTCACTGTTTTTTAATTCACTTACATTTCTGCTGTGTGCGCCTAGCGGCGTGGCGGCTGCAGATCACTACTCCAGGCTAATGGCCAAAACGTCGCCTCATGAGCCATTTGCCATATTTTCTGACGCCACTAGATGGTGCTCTCTGTTCAAAAAAGGGCTCAAAGCAAGCCCTAAAGTGCACCATCTAGTAGGATCAGATAAAACAGCAGATGGTTCACGAAGCGTCCTTTTGGCCGTCAGCATTGGAGCGAGTTGGGCACATTCAGTTGAAGCGGTTACTAGGCCATTCTTGTGAGACTCATAAGACCCATAGGAGGTGTTTCTGACATAATTTATTAGTAATTAATTATAATTTCTTATTTTAAATGCACACGATTGTATTATTTTCCACTGGCATCGTCATTTTTATTATTTAATTCATTTTGTTTGGCATAAGTTTTGTTTGCTGGAGTCACGTTTCCCAAACCCGATTTTTTCAGTTGGATATGTGTATTTTAGTTTTCCATTGCGACACAGTATATATATATATACATATATATCAGGCCATATAAATAGGCCAGAAGTGTATAACCTTCGGTACATGTGCATATGATATTGCTAAGAGCCTTTAAATGACTCTAGCTAAAATGCCTTGGTTATAGCCAGCACATGCAGACTGCTTCCGGTTATAATGAGTTTGCAATAAAAGGTTTTCAGCTATTAACCCTGTAAATCCAGAAGACTGACTGACCAGTGTCATATCTGTTGCGAGCTGCCCGGCCCCGTCTTTGATGCAGAACTCATGGATAATTATTGACCTCGCTCCAAATGAAACTGTACTCGGTTTTTATTGCATGAGTCAAAAGGTTTATTCCCTCTGAAATGTAATGCATTGTGTTATGACTCTCATTGAATTTTAGATGGCTGCTGGAAAAGGAATTAAAAAAATAACACTTCTGTGAAATGTATTAAGGCATGGGGGTCATTCTTATTACAGCGCAACCGCTAAATGCCTTCCAAATACGTTTAGAAAATGACGCGTAGCAAAGTAAATTCAAATTAAATGCCCCTTGCCCTGTAATGTGTGTTCACTTCCTCATAATATGCAGAACTGCTTCCCTTTCAGTCTAGGCTATTGGTTTGTTTGGATTCACAAATTACTCTGAGATTCAAAGTAGCAAATGTTGGTGAAACTAGATAATTGAAGTGCTTATAAAATGTGCCTACATGACTGTGATATTAGTATCACTGCTGCAGACAATGAGATTCTGAGTTAAAAATGTGGTTTAAGGATCTCATAATGACTATGGTTGCATGTTTAACTAAGAAACTGCAATATGCCCCCGCACCTTATGTACCTTCTTAGCTTTCCAGCTAATCATGCTTTTCAATTTGGCTATATTGCCTTAATGATAAATATATATAAGATATACTTCATTGATCCCAGGGCTAAATTTGTTCCCATACAGCAGCGAGGTACATAAAATGTACAGATGCAAACATACAGTGCAAAGTACAGCCAATGGGCACTTTCACACAACAGGAACTGTTTTTCTGGAACCAGAACGTTTTTAAGAGAACCTTTCGTCAGGTTCACACCGCAGGATCCCTTGCCCGATTGTAGTTCCTACTCCTGTCTAGGTACTTTTCATTCAACACAAACTACTAGGAAGGCAGTTACAGCCATAGCTTGCTGATTGGTTGGTGCTTACAGCCATAGCTTGCTGATTGGTTGGTGCTTACAGTGATCGCTTGCTGACTGGTTGGTGCTCACAGCGATAGCTTGCTGACTGGTTGGTGCTTACAGCCATAGCTTGCTGATTGGTTGACCACAAGTGCTGGCGCTAACATGGAAGTTACGCGGAAGTGCAGAAATAGAGATGTAGCAGGGCAAAAATTGAGCAGATGAAATTATTTTTGTACCTCATTTACATTTAATACATCAATTAATACATATTTCGATATCGACATTTAATATATCTTTGTCTGATATTGCCAGCGCTTATTAGCGTTACATTGTTTTTATTCTGTGGAAAAGGAAAGATTGATCTGCTGGCCAGATTTAATAAGAATCATGAACATGTCATGGGTCATATGATTAAAATATTATTGTGTACAGATTGGCTACGGTGTCATTTTCTAATAATGAGGCAAGAGGCAGCATGAATCAACCACAGGGTGGCATTTATTACGCCTGTACCATTCACCCTTACAACTCACACACATGCTGCCCACCATGCAGCTCGCCCCAAGTATCCACACCGCGCACGGTGGGCCCACGCACACCACTATTTCCAGCACATAACATTAAATGCTATAGGTGGCATTACTATACAACACAATGACAACACACAGACGATGACTACACAAAGCCATTTACATTATTTACAAGGCTGGCACCGGCCCAACACCTCGCGCTGCCTGCCGAATTTCACCAGCACTACAATAGAAATAAAAGACTGTGTCCCATTTTGATCCCCCTAATAACTAACAAATAACTAGCAAGACAACTTATTTATCCTCTATTGTTTTGGGGCGATTTTGTAGTTTCATATAAAATTGCATGTGACGTTTAACCTACGAGCTTTTTGCATCTCTCATGCTTATTTAGCATAAAGGTCCAAGTTCCTGTTGGGTGGTGTGAAAGCGACACACAAGTGGCCAGGAGCTACATACGTACTAAATCGAGACAGCCCAGGAACTTGTAAATCCGGATCAGGTTCCAAAACTAAGGTGTGAAGGCGCTTAATGTGTAAAGACAGTGCACACTGTGCAGAAAGGCGAACAGCGCAGCTATGATCTTGCAACTGTTAGTGCCGCAGCACTGGTGATGAAATATATCACATGCAAGGCAGTAAAAATATGGGTAACGCGATGAGTGTTGGCATCATAAATCATGCACAGGCTCTGCCTGCAAGTGCTTTTTGTCTCGATCTGACTTTGTTTTGCTGGTGTTTAACTCCGTGGCTCTATGATCCTACTGCTGCCTTCCTTTCAAACATCGCCGGAGTCCTCGCAGGATGCGACTGCTGGTTCATTATTTCAGCTCGCGGGAAGGTACCCAGACCGCAGACGTGGCAGATATCAAGTGGTCATTACGGAGCCTCGGTGTGATATAAAAGGCAGCTGTGTTGTAAATAAGCATTATTCTGCTCCTGACTCCTCTTGGGATGTGGAGATGTTGCCATGGTTACTTCTCCGCGAGTTGTCATAGTTGCAGTGGAGGACTGGCAAAAGTAAACTCTGCTCATCGACGAAGTTGCACGGTGTGCATATTTTCGGATGGTTTCTCCGGCAACCAAAGCCATGTCACGCAACATCTTCACAGTGAGCGAAGACTTGCGATTATAAAACTGCCTGTCTGAAAACAGTGGTTAAAATGTTAAGGTAAAATGACAGCATCATCAAAGCATCACCCACACATCCCTGAGGATAAAAAGACCATGGATGCATCTCTCCAGTCAGGAGCCTCTCAGCAGCATGCGATACCTCAGTTGACTCTCCTCACAGCCCACTATAGGTGCTGACAGTTGGTGAGTCCCTCTCAGTATCGTGGCTTCAGTCTAGTCAGGACCAATGTATGTAAAGACCAGTGAAGCCTGTATGGGTCTGTCCAGGGTTTCCAGAACCACTGTGCCCGGCCAGCCTTGGGCAGACCTTCATCTGGCACCCTTGGAGAATTTTTTTTGCGGTTAAAAGCTTTGCTTAATGGCCCAACAACAACTGTGCCAGCCATGGGATCTGAACCAGCCACCTTCCGGCACAGGCGGGGAGGCCTAATTTGCTGAACCCAAATCAGATAAGGTTAAAAGCAAAGCGATTGATATGCACAGAACCAATTAGGCATACTGCATAATTAATGCTTAGTAGGCATTAAATTAAAGTAATAATAACCTCAGTTAAGACCTCAACTTTATAAGAAAAGAATATAATGAAAAAAATAAATTGTCTTCCTATTTTAGTGGGGTCCTATTACATATTTTGTCTTGAAAAAGTTGTATTATTACTTTTTTTTAATGCCGTTTATTTAAAGAGTCTTGCACATTCTACCTGCAAAATCATCTGGATATTTTTACAGAAGGAAGTAACGAAGTAACCGGCATAAGGATTCAGGATGCGCTCCTTCATTCCTTTGCCTTTTGTGGTGTAAGACGATGCCGTGCCCTTCGCGGTGGCCCATACATTTATCCCGACACAGCACGTGCTGATCAGCCTGGGCAGAAACCAGGTCGCCCTCCCCGCACAGGAAGTGGCAGCTTGTGGTGCTTACTGCCTCGAGGGCACGGCTGGATATCGACCCAAAAGTCGTCACAGAAAATAAACATGTCTGATTAGTATGGCAGCTGAAATGGTACATGCAAAAACCCGGACCTGTGGGCGACTACGCAGTGCGTTCCATGCGCTTTGAAAGTAAAATATGGCTCCCGATGAACAAAACTTGTGAAATTAATACAGGCATTCACCCCACTGACAGCAAGATAAATATCATTGTATTTTTTTTTATAATAGCGGCTCATATCAGTGTGCAACACCAACACTCCTAGTTATATATGAATTTTGCCTAATCATTTCAGCCAGAGCTGCCGTAATTGTCAATATAAGCCTCATCGACAGGAGTAATTACACGTTAAGGACCCTCATTCTAGTTTACCAGTATGTTATGCAGAAGCCAAAAGAGCGTTCTGTAGATAAGCCAGGAAAATTATGGCTGTTTCTGTGTGTCGTCCCTATCCACAAAACGGTAAAAAATAGTGTGGGTGCTTTCTCCCTGGTGGATAAAATTGGGGCTCGCTGGGTCACATGAAAGTTTCTGCAGATCTGCTCTCTCACTTATAATATGCTTGTTAATAGTCATTCATTACTTGCCAAATAAGTGGGACCACTTATCAGACTATACTGGTAGCTTGGCTTGCCAGTATTTCAAATAATAGTGTCATCTTGGAGTATTTTACTCCCAGAGACTGCTCTGTTTCAATCAAACAACAGTGTGCATTTATATATGAAATGGTGATTTGTCCTTGATAGAAAGCACTTCAGATTAATTTGTTTTCTGAGCTGGAAGGTACAGAGGAGTTGGGAACGGATAAAGGACTTGTTTTCACAGAACCATTTGTCAGGGTCAGTGCAGGATTGGATTTTTACACTTTGCAGTGTTCCCAGGCATTTCACGGCCAAAGCTGACTTTTCGGTGCCGAGAGAGGCAACTTAAATGCCCTCCCCTCTTTCGGCGCTGCTGATTGAGGGAGACAGCTATATTTACCAAGCTACCCCCAGATGTCTTCTCCGACAGTCCCCCTTTATATTTGCCTCTTTTAGGTCACTTAAGGGACTCATTTCCGTGTATAAACAGGTATACTGTGTTTATACCGTGTCTGGAAGAGTAAAGAGCGATTTTATATTTTTGTTAAAATTGCTACTACTCATGTCAGCTTCGATTGACTGGAAATCTATGTTGCTGGTCTGCTGTCCGGGCCTGTCCCATCTGACCCCGCCCGCTGTCACCCTTCCAGCAGGTGTTGCTGGCCAGCCCGCTCCCTCTGTTTTAGTTCCTAGTCTTCCCCTGTGTGTTTCCCCTCTTCCCTGGGTGGCTGCGTAGCTTTGTGGGCTGTGTGTACAGCATGCTGTCTGTTAACCCTCTGCCTCAGCTGTGATTCCCCTGTTTTTTGCCAGCGTTTATCAGGTGTTTTTGCTTTTCTGTTTCAGTTCGCCCTGCTTGTGCCCTGTATTTGATTTTTATTTTGCTTGTGCATGTTCCTAGTGCTGTTATCCCTAAGTGCTTTGTTACAGCTCCCTAGTTCTGTGTTTATAATCAGTTACTCTACCTGTTGCCCGTTTCCCTCTGCCAGTATTTCATTGTTCCGTCTGTTGCTCATTGTACTGCGCCCTCCGTGATTGGTTGATTGTTTTGATGACTCGCACCTGCCTTTGTCAGCCCTTGTAGTAGGTGCCTATGTTGTCTCCACCCCCCCCCCCCTTTGCCTTTGCTGGGTCTCCTAGTTCTGTTCCTGGTGTTGCTCTGTTTCCCAACAGTGTTACAGTGTTACTTGTAGTTAATTTCTGTTTCCCCTGTTTGCTTTAGACCCCCAGAGGTCTGGTTATTTTGTGTCCTCGCCAGGGTTAGTTCCTGCAATAAACCCTCACCTTCTTTTACCCACCTGCACCATGCCCCGAGTCCATAACTGTCTGCTGTCTGTTGAAGGCTCCTTCCTCTGTAAATATTACTGCCACAAAGAATTAAGCAGCCAGAAATCTTAATGAAAACCATTATCTTAATGAAAACCATTTATCTGAGTGAGTCTGTGAGCGAGGTCCCCTATGGCCGCACGTGTCCCACAGTAAGATCCGGTCACTGTCAGGCTGTAATGTAAGAAGTCTGTGATTTTGTCCATAGTTTCATGTAATGTCTTTATTATTTGCATAATTGCTCTCATTGCTAGGCCTGGTTGCTAAGACCACAGCCTAAAAAAATCCCCTTTTTCGTGTCACTACTTAATGCCAAATATCTTTTGCTGTGCGTTTGTATTCATAAATGGTTTGTGTTATTTTGAACAGCAAGCTTCACAGTATAGTTTTGAAGTATTGGTATAATTGTCTGTATCTGGTGTGTTGAATTTTGCCTTTTATAAGCAAAGCTTAAGAACAGAACTTTCCCCTCTACTGACTAATTACCATGGGAACTACACAGTTTGCAAAGCTGCAATTAATCTCAGCTGTTTTCCAGGGGAACCTGTACACTGTAATGAAATATCTACTACTGTGTTCTAGCATTGACTGTACGGGGGATTTTTTTCACATTACTGATTGCCAGCGGTTCTACACAGCATTATGGATGATAGCACAGCTGGAAATGTGTGTGTGTGTGTGTGTGTGTGTGTGTGTGTGTGTGTGTGTTGAAGTGCAGCTGTATTGTGGACCCAGTGGTGTG
>JAAGVU020000078.1:316755-338859 GCA_011763525.2 Mormyrus iriodes | reverse complement strand
CACAGCCTAACTGTGAATGTGACTCAGCCTAATTGCACTGCAGACTGCCTAAGTGTGTATGTGACTCAGTCGGACTTTGTGGGTTCGTTGTGGGAATTGAGTCTCTCCCGGTGTGTGACTGCCTTTCACATGAAACCCGTTAATGTATCAGGTAAGACAACATGGGATAAATAACACATTTTCATTCCCACTCAGTCTTCCATAATGGTAAAGTAACAGGTTTCGTGTACGCCCAACTGATATCAATGTAGTGAATGAACCCGCCCATCTCCAGCACGTTAATCTCGCTTTTCGCATTCACACAGGAGCCGCCTCAGAAATTTACCGCTAATGTTACTAGGGCGCCAGAGGATACATTAACGGGTATACTTTACCGTTTTGTTCCCATTCCCATACAACACCATGACGGTAAAACAGCGATACGTAAGTGGGTTTCACTGTGTGTGTTAATGGGGCGCAAGAAAGCGAGGAGACAGATACGTCGTCACCCCCACCTACCTAAATGCCTGCTCTGTTTACCGACCTCGTCCGTTTTTTTTTTCCATGGAAAATACCTAAGTAAACTCATTTTATTAGACCATTACAAGGGCATCTGCTAAATGACACGCTAAGATAGCCCATTAGTGCCGTTAAGCAGTGGCATTCCGTAGTGTGTGCACAGGGGTGAGGGCGGGAATCGGGCTGGATGAGATGATTGGTTGGATAAATGTTTTTTTTTTATTGCATCGTCACGGAGAACCGTTACTCACGGAAACTAAAGGCTAATGTCCTGAGTCAAGAACTGAAAGTAAATAGTGAGTGTTCTGTGATGCACGTACCTGGATGTGCTAGTATTGCTATGTTCTTGAATTAATATGAAATTTCAGTGCTAAGATATTTACATTTTTTGGAGTTCTTGTGTTCCAGTTATAGTTTCACACCTCCACCCAAAGACTAGGAACAAAATATGGGCACCATGCACCCACTGACTACAAGTGCTGCTGTTTGTTTCGGGGGGCCGGACGTGCAATAAATGTCTGTCTGTAAAAAAAAATGGCATCATTTTTAAAGACTGCTTTGAGGAACAAAGTGAGGATCCAGCAGGGGGCTGAGAAGAAGTGCAGCTATAAGGTCACCGCGCCCTTTATTAGTTTATAAATGAGGAGGGGAACAGTTGGGGGTCTCCTTTCAGCACCCTGCCGGTCTTTGACAGCTTTCCTAGGGGTCGTCAGGTGCCGTGTCTGAGGCAAAGACAAATTCTGTGTCCACCCCCTTGGAGCGGGCGGGCGGGACACGATGTTCACGGCTCGGACATATCACGACGCTCCATGTGGGATGTCAATTAATCACCCAGCTCCATCGCAGACATTCCCGGCTGGGCTCTGGGCCATGGTGTCTCAGTCTCTGACCAATCCGGCTCTTTCTTTCCTTCTTCTTTGTGTTCCAGAAATCGAGCCGTGGATCCACAGGTTCAGCGAAGAAGACACAGTGGATTACTCACAGCTGACCTTTGATCCTGGCCAAAATGAACTGATTGTTGGAGCTCGGTAATGGACTTCTCCTTGGAAAACTGATAATGAAAGCCAAATATTTGCTATTTTCTTGTGGACCAGTTATTTAAATTTTTCTCTTGCGTGAAACTTTCTCTCTGCTCATTTCTATTGGTCCGGTAATAAACACATTTTCTTTGTGCTTATTTCCGATTAACCACTGCATTTACTGGCAATCTGCTGTACCAAAAGGAGAAGTGAGGAATTACTGCAGTGATGCTGAAAGCTTACGTATATTCTTGGCAGCCGGCGAAAGCTCAGTCCCATTACGACAACCACCGAACAAGGGGGAAAATAGGATTTGTCTTACAATAATTTGAATTCAATCATGTTATGTTTTTTCCTAAACAATAATGTACAAACTTTATTTAGATATGTCCACTTTGGAAAAATACTCAACTGTAAGGGATTTCAGTTTACTCCACTGAACATAAGGTTTTGGGCGCTCTTGTATTAGTAGTGTATAGCTGTCATACCTCAACCTGGCCACCAGAGGGAGTCAGGGGTGACTTCAAACATGCATTCCAGTTCACCTGCATTTTAGATAATTGCCTAATTGGTTAGTACCTGCACCTGTGTCTGGCAACACTCCCTATTTAAGTCTTACCTTGAATTGCTGTTTATGCTACTTCTTGAGGTTGTCTGCTGAGAGTTTTGTGGCCTGTGGTTTTAAGGGCATGGTCAGGCGTTTTGTGTGTCTCCAGCATTTGGTTCATTTTATCTTCCCTGTGATGACCCTTGTTCAGGTCTCTGTGTAACGGCTTTTGATTGGTTGATTTGATAAGCAGTGTCATCAATATTTACTCTTAGGTTTGAATTTGTAACCATCATTTTAATTCTCTTAGGTTTCTTTGGTGAAACTGCTGTGTGTTTTTGTGAAATGAACCCTAGATAAAGTCTCACTTTTGTGAGATTAACTGATCGTCAAGCCTTGTGTAGATCGGAGGAGAGCTTTGGGAACATCTGTTGTTGCATTGAGAGGACAAGCCTTGGAGATGCTTTCCATAGTGTAGACCTTAGATTACAAAGATTTTAAGTCTGTTTTTTCCTCTTAATTTTTGATAGCCTCAGTTGCCATACTAATGCATTTTCCAGGAAAAAAAGAATTTAAAAATTTAAAGTTTAAGAGATGATATCACATGTCAATTTGCATATGGTTTCTGGAGTGACGTGTATCCATGCAGTGGCAGTGTTTAACACTTGAATCACACATCTGTGTGGGGGCCCCTGAGGTTTTGGCCACAAATGGTTGCTACCCCAAATGTTAAATAAACGCATTTCTTTTTTAGGAGCTGCTGAAGCAGCGTGTTCTAACTCGCTAGCTAGCTCTGAGTTTCTCCTGCAGTCTCACCTTGAGCAGCACCATCTCTGCTTGCTCTCAGAGGCCCTCCGTTACCTTTCAGATGCCTTCGCTCTAAATTAGCCTCCGAGGAAAGGAGCCCCATCGCTGCCTGTGGGCCTCCGCTCGGTTCTCTTGCATGCAGGTGGAGTAACTGTAATCTAGGGAGCTGTCTGATATGGATGGGAGTGCAGGAGATAAGAGAAGCAGGAGGACCTACGACCAACTGGTGTGATGCGGTCTGATTAGCCGGAGCCCCCAGAAGTGGGGAGGGAAGGAACCTGTCGGGCCCGAGTGCCATGAGTCGTCTCATGTGCCTGTTCCTGTTTACCTGCTTCTTCGACAGTAAATGAGAGGGGAGCATCACAAGGGTGATGAGGGCTCGGCCAGTGACGGTGCTGGGGGGGGGTACATGTGCCCTTTGACCTGTTGATTTGATGTTCGTCCTCAGCTCCTCCGTTGAAATCTTTCGGGTGACTCAGACGGCTTCAATTCTGGTCCAGCCTTACTCATCATGTTAGCAAGGCGTCAATCTGCGTCCCAAAAGCGACTTTCCGCAGTAACTGGCAGACAAACCTACCCAACCATTTAGGGTAGGACTCCCTCATATAGGGCTGCCCTTTACTATGATGGCCCATCATATAATGCCACATACCTGTGAGGCAGCTTCTGACGCTTAAACTCCTGTCATCATGAATGAATTCAGGGTTTGTATGTGTTATTTGCAGGTAGGAGAGCAGGTGTTTGTTTCACTCTGGGTACCTGTCCAGGTTCCACCTCCTCACTGTGGATTTACACTCTACTTCGCTGGCCTGATCTTAGACCAGTGACGTGTGTTTTCGTTCCTTCCAGAAATCGTCTCTTCAGGCTGAGTGTGGCAGACCTGTCACTGATTCAGGTATGGACACAACCTTCCATTGTCACTTGAGGCACTCTGGGGTGGGGGGGCGTTGTGTATGAAACAGAGCTTCTAGGTGACGCTTAGCTACCAATTGCGGGGGGGGGGGGCACAGCTACGGGGCGTCAAACGAAAGGCGACAGAGTGGAGGAAACACCTTAACATGATGGCCATGTTTAGTAGCTGGGCACAGTGACATCAGCGTTCCTGCCAGGTGGGGATGGGAGTGGGGGGGGGGGGGATGGCCAAATTACTGTCAGCTTTTAAAAGCCTGCAAAACATCAAAGAGGTGGCTTAGAAGGTAAGCAATATTATTTTTAGCATGGAAAAACAGTGGGAACATCACATAGCTCGTTGAAAACAGCATATTAAGTTGATTCTCTGTTTTGTGGGTGCTTTATGATTAATTTAATCATGGCTGGTGCTTGTTAAAAGCGCTGTCCTTTGGAAATCCTCTTAGTCAGCCGAACTGTGTCATCAGGGCACCGTGTAGCCAGAGACATTCCTACCAGAGTCGAGTTTGAAGTAAAATTACCATAAATCATGCAAACGACTGAGGAATTTCATGGTACCTGCTTGTTCCAAAAGCTTATTTTCCATATTCCCATTTTAAATGGGGAAAACCTCAGTTTGATGTTTTCTATGTATCTGAGACCAGCTCAGCTAGAAAGATCTGGGTTTATCTTATGTGAGGATTTTTTCCAAGGCTATATTATCGAGTTTGCATTCCTGGTAAGACGAGGCCGCCCTCTTCTGTATAATTCTTCCTTATTTTCTTTTGAATTTGTACTGTTCCTGAATCTTCACAACCCTTCCCAAAGTTTTATTTGCTGAGAGAGAGCAGCCTAATGGAGGATTAAATGGTGATTTGAAACAGATTTTTGTGGCTAAAAATGAAACGTACTGTCTGTCTCTTCAATAACATTTAAATTGTTCTTGCTCAGGGGTTTATTTTCACTGAACATATCTTCAGCTGTGTGATGAATATTGCATTTAATAATTCATGTATTCTACTGGTGTAGTGTCAGATTTATGATCTAATAAAATTAACTTTGCTCGTAGAGATCAGGAAAAATGTATTATAATGCAGTATTTAATTTTGGAGGAGTTTGCATTTTCAAATAAAATGCCCTATAGATTCTGCGTGTTAAAGATGCTTACAGTCACAGGTAGAAATTCTAGAAATGCATTATAAGAATGGTCTCTTGGGGTCTTGCATTTATTGCACTGGCCAAAAAGCACATGGGGGGAGTAGAAAATGTTAGTCTGCTGTGAACACAGAAGATGATTTACATTTAATTAAGTAGATTAATGATGTGTGAGAGGCAGTGGTTAGCTCTGTCGCCTCACACCTCTGGGACTAGGGTTCGAATCTCCACCATGGCTCTGTGTGTGTGGAGTCTGCATGTTCTCATGCTTCCACTGGGTTCTCCGGTCCCCCCCCCCCCAGTCCAAAAACATGCTGAGGCTGATTGCCCGTGTGTGTGACTGTGCCCTGCAATGGGTTGGCACCACATCCCAGGTTGTGCCTTCCCTTGCACCTATAGCTTCTGGGATAGGATGTGGACCCTGTACAGGACAAGCAGGGATTGAAAATGGATGGATGGATTTATATATGAAGTAAATAGCCTAATTTGGCTTTGTATTAATATAGATCATAACAGAATTTTTTATGTAAGTCACACTGATTCGTGTGCATGTTTAAATTAAATGCTCCTCTCTGTTCTACCAATTGTAACCCAAAGGGAAACTTTAAGTCCACTATGCATGAATGAGTTAATGCGATTTATTGGCCATATACACTGCCAGTGAAACGCCGGGACACACCTTCCTGTACAAAGGAGTATTTCCACTCTTTACATTTTAGAAAAATTATAAAGACATCAAAACTATAATATAAAAAAGTGTTTTTTTTTTTTTTTTTATTTGGGATTGGGGAGCAGCTGTGTGAGTGGTGACTGGTTCAAATCCCTGGGGGGGCAGAGTGATTCCACCACTGGGCCTTTCAGCAAGGCCATTAACCTCAACAGCTCCAGGAACTGCCTGACCCTACTGTCTCCTCTAGGTCAGTTTCATGAGGTGGCCTCCTGAGATGCTTTTCCTGCCGTCCTGAAGGAGGTCCCACATATGCTGAGCTCTCACTGGCAGCTATTCCTTCACTCTCTGGTCAAACTCCTCCCAAACCATCTCTACTGTGTTTAGGTCAGGTGGTCAGGTCATGCGATGTGACACTATCACACTCCTTTGTAGGCGACTTGCCGTGTCCAAACTTTTGACTGGTTTTGTATGTTCACGCTCACGATGGGAGATGAAGGCTGTCACTTGTGTAATTTATAAATGAGAATTTATGCAAAGTTACACAAGACTTATATTATGAAGATCATGTCATCCATATCAAGAAGGACTGGTATCCCAGCTCGGTGCTGGATATGCTCGCATGGTAACTGATGGTAGCATGTACCACTATGCATTAAAATTCATTTCAGCTTTCAGCTGAAACAAGCTTGAGGAGGAAGGCTGCCTTCTGCAGAGGCCAGACACGAGCAAAATGATTGGTCTGAAGAATCTGTGGAAGACATACTTCTGAAGTATAGTTAAAATGGAAATGGTCTGTATTTAAATTTTAACAGATGGAATCTTACCAAGATCTACTTCCTAGCTAGTGAAGTATTGTAGTTTGTGACCCGAACCATATTGAAAGCGTTTTGTAAAATAAAGAATTGAAAAACCTTAAGAGGTTCGCAATTGTTTTAATTTCAAAGTAGAGCCCGTAGGTAACCCTATACTTTAGCTGTCTTTGGTTGTGTCTAATTTTTAGCCGCACTCTAGCGGCTCTGCATGTGGTTCTGTTCTTAGTACAGTGTTACTCTCACTTTCAGTTACATTATGGGAGGGAGCTGCTGTTTCCACTCCACCCCCCCGCAACTAGCCCAAACGTTTGCTAGCAGTTTTTTCAAAATTGCCCAAAACTCTCGCTCATGAACTGCTCCGCTAATTTGTCGTTGAAATTTGTCACGGCAATAGCTATCGCTTCATGGTGTCGCCTGTTGGAACACCCCCGGGTCTGCGTGTGTGCTGCGTGTTTCTGCCCCGCTGTTTACGGGAACTTCCTCAAAAGGCCCTTCATATTCCAGAGATGTGCTGCTAAGGTGAAGGCGAACTGAATGACATTAAACTGCTCTGGGAGCGTAGAAATGTGCTTATCGCTGGATGTGTGTGTGTCTGTGCTGTGCATATGTGTGTTGACTGTATATTCATGTCTCACAGGGACCCCTTGGTGCTGCTGCAGAACAGGTGCTGAGATATCACATTCATTCCCCTCAGTCACAGACATCGCCTACCGAGATGCACCATTCCTATATGACTGAGGAAATCACTCTGGAGTGGGGCACTGCATGAGGAAATCACTCTGGGCAATTTCACTGGAGCAGGGCACTGCATGGCATGCCTGAATGTGTCCTGCACCCAGGGCTGGAATACAGAATATTTCCCTGTCATTGCTGCCCCCCTGGGGGAAGTGTTGCACTCGTAGGCTGTGCTGTGTCCATGTGCACTGAACCCCCAGCAGCCTTTGGCTGTGGGGGGCAGATATCTGGAACCTCTGCCACGTGCATCCTTACGGTTTATTTAATTGTTGATTCTATTTTTAGTGTAATGTTACTCTCCACAAGCCTATATTTTTGAGAAAGTGGGCTTAGCTACGGCCCCGACCCAGGAGCAGTTGGGGTTAAAGGCCTTGCTCAGGGACCCAACAATGAAATCACTCTACCGTCCCAGAGATTTGAACTGGCGACCTTCCTATCACAGCATCCTAACACACTGACCCGCACAGCACCCTCCCCATCTTGCCTTGTATACTATCATCCAGAAGCACGCTGGCAAACCAGGCAGGTGACCTGGGTTTGCCTCCATGAGACATGCAAGTAGTATTCAGTTACAGATGCAGTTGAAGGAATTAGCATTGGGGGGCCAGGGTGTATCTCAGCCTCTTACAACCTGCCCCACGCAGGAAAGACTGTTGGATGGATGGATGCTGTTGTACAGAACTTCCACAGATCGGTTCTAATAGTGACGGAACCCTCTGAAAGGCTTCAGCCAGGAGAGAGACTGCTGGCACAGACATGAGGGATGGTCTGTGCTGGGGGTCGTGGAGGGATTCTAGCACATTCCTGATGTTAAAAGCCGAGGAAAACTGGCAGTAGGGAACAGAAGCACCAAACTTCTAATTGGGAGGAATTTCATTTAAATGTTAATTATAGGCTGATGAATTTGCAGTTAAATCACATTCCTATTACCTAACGGCACTTTATATTGACTAGGACCAAATGAATTAACATTTTTAATTCCATTATACTATATGCTGCCTTTCTGTCATGCTCCTATTATTAATATTATTGTTATTATTATTAGGAATGGCATTACTGCATATTACTGTGGTAATGCTAACAGCACAATCAAGAGCATTTGTTTCCTAAAGGGTTTTGGTGGTATTATTAACGATGTTTTACAGACTGATGTTCAGTAACACCCCCTAAACAGACCCCTTTGTTCAGAGACAGACACTCATAAGCAGTCATGCCTATGGCGGCTCCTGCTGTGTCCTGGCAGCGACACTCAGGGCCTGCGCTGCAGCGAACTAAGCTGTCTGTCGGCATCACTGCCGTTTCTCAGGCTCGTGGGCTGCACGTGCGACACCCAGCTCACAGGGCTGAAGAGAAGACCTGTTGCCTGCTTCACAGTACCCAGGCTATCACTGGTGTTTTCTGGATGCTTGTGACAAACGGGGGCATGAGCCAGTTCTCGTCCGTGCTTTGGTCCTTAACGAGGGCTGCCAATTACACGTAGCTTACAGAGTGCTGTTATATGGGGGGTGACTGGATGACTAATGAAAAAATGTCACACTCATTCACTTTTCAGGTTATGCGCAAACTACTTTGTTTTTTTATTGGCCTTTTGTTGAAATGGCCTCGGTCATGCGACTATTTTCTTAATAAACAGGACAGTGTTCTGTTCAGTCACAAAGGCACGCGCGTCAGTTTGCCATACTGCTGCATGCTGGCTGGTCCTTCCACCTGCTGTCTAACTGGGTTCATGACGAAACGAAAGCTTTTTTCTCCAGCACATGGCTAAAGAACAAAGCTGTGCCGCCATCTCCTTGTGTTGTTGACAGCACCACTGCATCGGTACCCTTGCAGTATTGGTATTGTGGTATACTTAGCCCCTGTGTTATTTTGGGGGTCTAAGTGACCCCAGTCCATTTTCAAAATGAGGATAAATTCTATAGAATTTAGAACGGAAGAAGTAAAATACACAAGGGTTAAATTGGTGTCGGTATGGAAGTCATAATTTTGGTATCGTGACAAAACTACCGTAGACCAAAGTGAACATGTGCGCATCCGTGTGTCAGTCACATCATTGACGTCACGTCTCTGTTCTGTACTCAGGCACGGTTAGCGATCACACTAGATGCGTACTGTGCCTGAGGCCGACTATTAACCGTGCTCTGGCCCACCTCACCAAGCAAGAATGCTTTTCTGATGACGAGGTCCAACCACTGCAGTCTGCCCATCGGGAGGCTGTGGAATTGCAGAATGATTCAGTTCAAATAAATTTTCAAAATAAGAATCAATGTTATTGAATCGAACTTGATTGTTGATTTCTTTTAACCACAAAAGGATAAAAACCATTAGATAAGACCCCCCCCCCTTTGATGTGTGATGAACTGATAACTGTGATTCACACCCAGCCACAAGTGAATGCAGCCAGTCCTTTACAGCACATTTAATCTTTGCTGTTGAGGAAAAGAAGGGGGAAGTTGTTTTGGGAATGAATTCTATTTCAGTGCGACTGCTTTTATTGTGGTCGCAGTAAAAGTTTACCGTGCGGAAATAATACGCCCCTTTAAGGGATAATGTTGAGAATTTGGCAAACCAGAATGATTCATAAAGAAATGGACCCGTGAGTTTAAAATTCTTGCTTTGGACATTCATGCGTTTCCTACAATGGGATTTGTGCGAAATGTTTAACAAAAGATGCATTCACCGTCTCGCACGCGAACCGTCCGTGCGCAGCGAAACGTTTTGTTTTTTCGAGCATCGGTGCCCTCAAAATAGCTGAATGTCGGCTGGAATCTCGGTTGGCAGCCGCCCACAGGCTGCGCCCCCTCCCGGAGCTCCCGGTCTATAGGCCACTCCGTGCCCCCGGCGCGGGAGCGCGAACCTACCGCGGGGACGCCGAACTACGGCACAGCACGCGCGTCGGCAGCACGTTTATCCTCGCGCAGCGTCCGCCTGACCGCGCGCGGGCCCGAGGCAGCTCGCGGCGGGTGACGGGGAGGTTCGGGAAAAAGGAAAAATTCATGGAGAATTATTTCTACAAATAATTTCCGTTTACACCACGTTGACGGTTTTTTTTTAATCAAAATTGCTTTGTAACATAAGGTACTGGGAAAATAACTAGACGACCAAACCATCCTGATATTTATTGTTATTATGATTTATTGTCGGGTTGTATTTATTGAGACCCCGCGAGCCAGGCCATTATAAGCAGAAGATGGATGTGTGTATTTATTTGGATCTAGTAGAAGTGGAATTAATCAAAGATACAAGAATGTGTTTTATTAAAGGAACAAATATTAAAATATTATTCTCAGGGAAGACCCCCCAGGAAACTTTTTGAGAGCCATGTTACTGTCCCTTTGGTATATTCCTGCACAGGGGTACCCGAGTCCCCCCCCCCCCCCCGCGTCTTAGTGGTTTGGTCCCTTCATTCACGGCGCCGCGTGAAACTTGCTTTTGTTTGCTCTGCAATGCAAGAACCGATGAACGTGCCATAAATAATAGAAAGTCATCAATAGTAAAAATATTCTTAGCTTTGCTTACTTTGCCTTAAATACAAAAAACCGGTTTAGCATCACTTTCATATTTGTCTAAATCAAATCTCAGTTTGGGTGGAATTTCTTTTCAGATGAAAGTGGGTTTAGATAAAATGATTTCATTTCTCGAGGCTGTGATTCTGAAAGAACGTGCGTTTTATGATTAATGACACTATGACTTCCAAATGATGGAGCAGTACGTCAGTGGAAGCCAAGGGACAGCTGAACGTTCTTAATTTTAAGATTAATTTTATTGATCCCAGGGGGAAACTCTGGGAATTTTTTTGAAAGGGGTCTTTTCCTCCTTGATAATCTGAACTTGAAATCCAGGCTTTTAAAATTCTGCTTGAAAGGCAGAGAGGGTTTTACTAAGAAAATGAAGCAGATTTCAAGCAAAAGCAGAATTTAAAAAATGAGTAATAAAAATGAATAATTAACCAAAGTTATTTAAATGATCCATGTTAATTTCCATCAATGAACAGATTCTCAGCTAAAACCCGCTTTTAATGCACGCATATGAATTATAATGTGTGAGTGTGATTCTGTTTTCAGTTCTTCACTATTGTGAAGTGGAGACGTCCTCAGTCCCTAGGCCTCTCCTCCTCTCTCCTGTCACTGGACTCTTTGGCTGCTATTTCATTTTTTTCTCATTTTATCATTTTTATCATTGTCTCCGACAGACAGTGGACTGGCATTGCGATGACTTCACCAAGGCCGCCTGCTTCAGTCGCGGTAAATCTGAGGTGAGCTTGCTAAAACCAGCCACGGCTTAGATTCCTGCAGTTTGTCTGTTCGTACCTCGTCATGGGGTGACTTGAAGGTACCTCCTCATTTATTATCGGGAGAGTTTACTGGCAGGCATGTGGCGAAGGGTGGTTGTCATGGGTACGGAAAATGTGTAAAAGGCCCGTACAGGAAGTGAGAACATAATGCAAACATACGAGCAGATTCAGATTGTGCTGATGGTCTTGTAGGGTGTGTTGGAAAGAGTGTGATGGTGTTATGATGTAGTCGGCCATCTCTGGTCCAGAGAGACCTTGGTGTCTGGGCCCACAGGAACCTGGACAGAGCTCGCCTCTGCAGGCTCTGCTCCAATCCAAGTTTCGTCACGGTTCAGGGACCGTGAACAGAGAGGACCTGCTCAGCTGCACCTCGCCATCACCCACGCCGGCCGCTCCACTGTTTGTGTGCACTGGAGTGTCGTAATCGGGTCCTGGCAGGGCACGCCCCGCCGCTGCGATGCTGACCCAGCGTCAGCACTTGCAGACCTCTGAGGCTGTGTATGACGGAGGCGTGCTTTTCCCCGCATGTGCGAGATCCACAGTTGGCACAGATGCATTACTGCTTCGGCCCGTCCAGCAGCACAGGCTGGGCTCCTGCTGTCTCGCTGGCCTTCATTTAAATGGATGGCACAGAGTCTGGCAGGTAGCAGACAGGACCTGGTGATTTGTAGCCCAAGGGCACCAGAACATGAAGTGCTAGCAGCCAAGAAACCTGCCTTCTTAGTCAATAAACATATTTCAATTCCACCTGTAACAAGGCGTAATTAATTATCCACTACAATTATTCATTACCGATTTGACAATTTGCAGTGAAATCAGTTGTCATTAACATCAAATGGATTCGAAAAAAGGAGCCTGAGTGGGCATTAATCATGTAAAATAGCCAAAGACGGGAGGCCATTTTAAAGCCCCTTAAAGGGGAGTGAGCACTGATCATGTGAAATATTTGAGGAGAGTTCATTTTAAAGCATCTTAACGGGGAGTACTTTAACAAGGGGCAAGTCAAGTTTTCATTTGTCCAATAGAACAGTTTACAGAATAGCTTAATGGAAATGAGTCTTGCCTGTTGTTAGTTTTTAAGTAAAAAAAAATCAATGGTAGCATTCTTTTCAGTTGATCTTCACTGTGAAGTTTAGACAGAGCAGAGAGTGATTTTTTAGAGGCTTTACTTTTTGTAAGCCTCTGTGCCCAAGGCATCTTTGGCATGCGTTTAGTAGATGCACAACAGTTCAAATTTGGACTGCGGTCAGCCTTGGCACGCATTACACTTCAGGTGCACTGAATATGTTATTTTTATTTTGCCGCCTTTCGTCTGGTTTTAAGTAGTGGCTTTGAAAGTCGGAGTCATCCATCATTTGTTTGTGAACGCACTGTGCAGGGAGATTACAGAGGACATAATATTCCTGAGGTGAAATCGTACTAAATGTGTGAGCCATCTAGCTGTGTGGGAACTGATCATTTGTAGAACAATGAAAACAAAAATGCAGGTGTAATGTTGTGTTCAGCTCATAGCATGCGGTGTGTTTGGTTGTGTGTGTGTGTGTGTGTGTGTGTGTGTGTGTGTGTGTTGTCCTTGGGGAATTAATAGACTTTGTCATTGTGGGCATTATGAAGTTAGTGACAGCTCTAGCAGGTCTGCAAAGACGCACCCCTTCTTGAGCTTAAAATCTGCCTTTTCTCCTCTCTCCCCACAGGAGGAATGTCAGAATTACGTCCGGGTCCTCCTTGTTAACGGGGACCGGCTCTTTACCTGCGGAACGAATGCATTTACTCCTATTTGCACCAATCGCACGGTACTGCAAAATCAATTAGCTCCCCGCTGACCTCCCATTCTGCTAAAGCCAGAGCTGAATCCAGAAATATGAAAATTTCATGCTTATAGTGCTATTCTGAGGATGATGTTGTTTGTGAAATGTGTTCTAGTGGTAGCAACTTAGGATTGTAGTGAATAGAAAGTGCAGAAAAGGTCAACTTCATGAATTTTTCAATATTTTTTGTGAGATTATATCTCGGTTGTTCAGAATAATGTGTTCTCTTATTATTTTGACAGCATGGCGGTACGTGATTATAATTTCGTATAGGTATGGCAAGTTCGTCTGAAGGCTTGGCCACGTGCTCCTCGCTTAGCTACATCCTCCTTGTTGATATTGGCCAGCAGCCAGCAGGAGTGCACTCCCTCACGGCCTGCCAGCACGTCCTGACATTTAACATTTTTCTCACCCCCTCCATACTTCTAGCTTAGCAACCTGACACTAGTCCATGACCAGATCAGTGGCATGGCGCGGTGCCCCTACAGCCCTCTGCACAATTCCACCGCGCTCCTCACCGCCTCCGGTGAGCTCTACGCTGCCACGGCCATGGACTTTTCAGGTCGTGATCCTGCCATTTACCGCAGCCTGGGGACTCTGCCTCCACTCCGCACTGCACAGTACAACTCAAAATGGCTCAATGGTAAGAATGTCGGCATAATAAACTGATGAATGAATGAATAAAGCACTGGTTTGTGGAATAATTTTCAACACATTTACCTGCCATTTTTATCCAAAGTGATTTTCAGTAGAGGGAAGGGTTACACTCTGTGTGCTCCCTGGGATTTGAACCCACAACTTTTGTGTTTTTAGCACATTGCTCTATTTGTTTAGCTATAGGCACTGGCTGGCCCTTTTACATATAAGTACAATACTGTGCAAAAGTCTTCTCCACGTTGGTGTAAAAATATGATTTTGTGTCTGTGAAAGTGTGTCGGCTTAGCCATTTCAAAACTCCTCTGAAAGTCACTGTAGCATCTGCAGTAACCATCCAGGCTAATCATATGTTTGTTGACATGACCACTAGCATACTATTATTGGCTAATCAGTCCCCGATCAAGTATTTGACAAATGCATGGAATGGATGAGGTGTCCCTGAAGAGAAGTTTGGGAACAAAGTGGCATTCTTCTAGCAATCGTGCAAGATATAAGTAACTTTTTGGGGTACAGAAGAAAATATTGTTACTTTTTATTGTGTCATTGTTCATAAATATTCTGTGTGTGTGTGAATGTATGTATGTATCTGTGTATATATATATATGTTTGTGTGTGTGTGTATCTTTATATATATACATATAAATAAAAGATATATTCTATATTCCAAATATTCCACGGTCAGCTGTAAATGGTATTATTGAACAGAAACTCAGCCACGAAGTGGCAGACCATGTAAAGTAACAGAGCGGGGTCGCGGAGTGCTGAGGGGCATAGTGTGTAAAAGTTACCAACGTGCTGTTGACTCATTAACTTCCTCTGGCATTAACACCAGTACAAAAACTGCATGCTGGGAGCTTCATGGAATGGGCTTCCATGGCCGAGCAACTGCATGCAAGCGTCACACCACCAAGCACAATACCAAGTGTCGGGTGGAGTGGTGTAAAGCCCACTGCCACTGGACTCTGAAACATGATCTGTGTGCCATCTGTAATGATTGGTGGAGGAAGGATAATGGTATAGGGTTGTTTTTGCAGGGGTTGGGCTAGACCCCTTAGTTCCGGTGAAGGGAACTCTTAATGCTTCAGCATACCAAGACATTTTGGACAATTCTATGCTTCCAACTTTGTGGGAACAGTTTGGGGAAGGCCCTTTTCTGTTCCACCATGACTGTGCCCCAGTGCACAAAGCAAGGTCTATAAAGACATGGATGAGTGAGTTTGGTATATATTGGTAATAGGTATATATTGTGACATTGGGATATTTTCCTATTTGAAATTGTACCTTTTTTCTGACCAATGTATATGCATTTATTCCTCAGATAAATAGCTTTAACCATTCCTTTTGATGGCCTAAGACTTCTGCACAGGGTTGTATATTCATATTAACACTGATAGCAGGATGTCTTGGGTGGACTCTTGCGTATTTCTTTAAATTGGCTGCTATAATCGGAAATGTTTCGTCTTGAAGCGGTATTATGCTAATGCAGTTACATCGCGCTTAAGGCGTTAATTGCTGCCATCAGAAAGTCATCTTTACATGGTACATGCCCCCATACATGTCTAATATCACCAGTTATTGGAATATTACAGTATTACAAGTAATTTAGAGATATAAAAAGAAATGAAGTTGAAAAAGGAAGGATGTTTCTGAGCAGCATTATGCAAATGATCTCATTCCACTCACTGCTGAGGATAACAGAATTTTAATACATTTGTTGTTGTGAAAGAGACTTTGAGCAGGAATTGTCCAAGCTGTGATGGTCCAGCTCAGGGACGTAAACATGCCTCAATATCTCCTGCTTAAAAATGACCTTCTGCACATCCTACATATGTTGAACACGTATTCTTGGCTCTTATTGCTTTGTTTGCTACATAATGCTCACAGAATGTCTTGGGACATTTCCTTAATTCTGTAGAAATATTGCAAATTTATGGACGATACAGTGATACAGTGGGACCAGGGTTCGGGGCCCCGCCTTTGCTCCGTGTGTGGCATTTAGCATGTTCTCTTCGTGTTGTTGTGGCGTTTCCCCTGGGTACTCCAGTTTCCCCCATAGTCCAAAGACGTGCTTAGGTGAATTGGACTTGCCAAATTGTCCATAGATGTGTGTGATTGTGCTCTGTGATGAGTTGGCACCCCATCTGGGGTTATTCCCTGCCTTGCACCCATAGCTTCTGGGATAGGCTCTGGACCCCCGCGACACTCAATAGGGCAAGCAGGTACCAAAGATGGATGGATAGAAGGATGTTGCAAATTTATTGGTTTTATAACAAAAGTCGATTGACAAGCAATATTTAACATCTCTCCACACATCTTCCACTCAGACTTTTTCTTTTTATCAAATACTTTTTTAACGGACACATTCAGTTCTGCTTTTGCAATTTTGCTATGAATTGCAATTATAGTCACTGGCTCCCAAAGGGATAATAAACAGAAATGTTTGGTATTTTATGTTATTGCAAAGGTGTTACTAATTAAAAAGCCCCCAATGAGACTGACTGTCAATGAGCTTTTTAACTCAGAACAGCCCTTTTAGAACTATTATTTGGGTTTCAGTTTATTACAACATTAAATTAATGTTTTACTTAAAACTACTGGTTGTTTCTAATGTGGTAAACATTTTTATGTAAACAGATATATAAAGTAATGATTTTTGGTATAAAACCAATAAACTTGCAATGTTTTTACTGAATTAAGGCGGATATTCTGTGAGCTCTGTATGTTTGTAGGCAGTCACATGGAGAGTGGACAGGAATAATGAAAATTCACAACCGAATATTAATATCTAGAATTTCATTAGAAGTATGGTCAGCCTTTGTTGTCAGGGCAACTTCACTCCTTGGAATGCTGTTGGCCTAGTCCAGTGTTTCCCAATCTGGTCCTCAGGGACCCATAGACAGTCCATGTTTTTGTTCCCTCCCAGCTCCCATTAGGGAGCAAAAATGTGGACTGTTTGGTAGGGAGCTGTCAGGGAGCAGAAACATTGACCTCTCTGGGTTCCTGAGGACCGGATTAGGAAACACTGGCCTAGACCTTAACCGTGTGTAGTGGGATGTGAGATATTCTGCAAATAGTAAAATAGCCTACAGGTTTTTCAGGGATGACCGAGGCTGAAATGTACTCCGCGATCTGCACTCCCGAACTTCCTGTAAATGCTCTCTGATGTTTGGATGGTAATTGAAGAGGCCAGGGCAGACATTTGCCTTCATCTTGTTCATGGAGCCATTCCTGGATTCGTTTAGCAGTTTGTATGGACATAAAATCATCTTGGAATATGGAGCACCCGGTCCAGTTAAACAGCCTCATGTTCCTTGGCCCTTGTATAACCATGCAGAGCAATCATTAGACTAAAAGACTCTTATGAGATTGCTGCCATTCTGTTATGTATCTCTAGCCGTGGTTAACATTTGACAACAATATTGAAGTGTATTAAAGGAATCCTTTAACTTTCTCCAGACATAAATTAAGCAGAAGGATGACTCATCAAACCATGTTACTTTTTTTCTGTTGATTATCAGCTGATGTTTTATGCTCCTTATACAAGGTTATACATCTTTCTGCTTTGGCCTTGGATCCAAGCAGTCTGTGAATGGCAGCCCAGCCACGGATTCCAGCTCTGTGAAGCTCATAATGTACGGTTCTGTGGGGGCTGGATCAGAGAGGCACTGAATCAGTTCTGTGGTGATTTTTCAGGCCATACTTTTGATGTTTAGCTTATCTTAGCTCTGATTCGTGACCATTGTTCCTCATTGCCAAGCAGACTATGTTTACCATTTTCTGTAATCATTTCTAAGATTGCTCTTTTAACGTTGACTCGTTAATTATTTTGCAGGTTTGGCGACTGACACATTTGCAACTCTGGCTCTGACCATTTGGCCCCTTTTTGAATGTCTCAATTGCCTCATATTATTTTTAAAACTCAGTCAAAATGCTGACTGTCAGGCCCCCTTTATAGCAGATATGTTGGTACTGTGCATCATTTTTTGTGCGCTGGTTTTTGATCTGGTTGTAAGAAACAAAAAAAATCTCTTCATGCTAAACCTGAGTCTTTTATGGATGATTTAAATTCAGAATTTTCCAAGGAAATTCATCTTTAATTTCAAATGGAGATAAAACTTATAATATTCACTGTTGTCCTCTTCACTTGCATTGTTTCAGAGATGATCACTTTATTTGATTGACATTCAGAATGAAAAATAAATTACATTCACAAAATGTCGACAATATTATGATATTATTACAAATGATTAATTTTGTTCTCGTTGTCCAAAGGGCATTACATGAGAGTTCTTTGATGTAAAATAAAATTACATTACTGTCAGCGGAGCAAACTTACATTTCTCAGTTCAGTACTGCTGAACATGTTAATATCCTGCTATTAAGAATACATGCAGGTCATCAGTTTTATGAGACGGGCGATGATGCTGTAACCCTCCCCTCGTATTTCCCCGTCCCTTTTACATTTGAGAAACGTAAAGACAGACCAGGACTACAGCTTTTTTTGTTGCTGGCATGGATTGTCGCTGGTTTTACTTTTTTCTTCTGTGATGTTTTGGGTGAATTGCTAAATAAATCCATGGATATTGTGCAAATACACTATTATCACTGCTGGGTTCTGGGATCTGCTCCTGCACAGGCTCCAGTATAAATAGGGGCATAGCTTGGTAACCTGGGCCTCCTGGAAAAATGTCTACCTTGGGTCCTTCGGTAGATTTTCCTGAGCTGGGGGAGTCGATCTTGCCGAGTGGAAGGCCCCTGATGTTAGATTTTTTGGGCCCCCGAGAAATTGCTGAGCCCCCAGAATCTGCCAGGGCATCCATGCCCTTTCGCTGCCCCTGAATATAAACATACTGTTTTCTGGGATGTTCTATTCTCGACGCAGAACCCAACTTCGTGTCATCCTACGACATCGGCAACTTTACCTACTTCTTCTTCCGGGAGAACGCCGTGGAGCACGACTGTGGCCGGACGGTGTTCTCGCGCGCGGCCCGCGTCTGCAAGAATGATGTAGGGGGGCGTTTCCTGCTGGAGGACACTTGGACCACCTTCATGAAGGCGCGCCTGAACTGCTCCCGGCCTGGTGACATCCCCTTCTACTACCATGAGCTGCAGGGCACCTACTATCTGCCCAAGCTCCAGCTCCTCTACGCGGTCTTCACCACCAATGTGTACGTATCTACCCAGAATGCTCTGCTCCAGGGCCCGGCACACTATTACCAGTACTTCCTGTAGACTGCCCTCGTTTTTTATGCATATGACTGTCTTCGGCATCCATTAACATCTAAACTTGTCTACTGTTGTGGTCTTTAAGGCAGGATATCCATTTTTTTTTTTAAATTTTGCACATAAAGGGATTTTTGCAGGTAAGTTTTTTCATGTTTATACATCCACCCCCGCCCCCACGCATCAGAGTTACAATTTTCTTTCCATTCCATGCACTTTCCTCTACAGATTTATTTAAAATGACACCCTGAAATAAAAACATTACCATCTTGCTGGATCCCTGGCAGAAATGGAGTCCTGCAGGAATGGGGTCTGCGTGTTTGTAACCGCGCCTGTCTGTCTGCTTCCATGCAGGAACAGCATCGCTGCCTCCGCCGTGTGCATTTTCAATCTCAGCGCAATTACCCAAGTGTTCAATGGACCGTTCAAGTACCAGGAGAACTCGCGCTCGGCCTGGCTGCCTTATCCGAACCCCAACCCCGACTTCCAGGTAACCATGGTCCAGGGTGTGCAGCTGCTTCTCAGATGAGCTTGCTGGTGATGTTGCATGTCCGCAGCAAACCGACTCACCTGTTTCGGAGCACATCTGCCAGACTCTTTCCCAAAGCAGCCAAAAACGTCGTCCGCTGGTGAAACCCTTTCTGACGCCTTTATTACATGTAATCAGACTGTAGTTCAGGGTTTTTTTTTTTCTACGTTTCAATAATAGTTTGCTTAATTCTCATGCTATGGAACCATAACACAAATGTATCCAGTTGACTTCATATTATAACAGATTATGAGGCAGGAAAATGCTACCCAGAGGTGGAAAGCTCAGGTCCAGAAAGTAAAAATCCAGACCAAGATCTTGTTTTAACCAACCAGCTAAGAGTACTCTCTGAATGTGACTCTTTATGCACAACTGGTTGGTTGAAACAAAATCTTGGTCCGGATTTTTACTTTCTGGACCTGGACTTTCCACCTCTGATGCTACCCTCTACCCTTTCATCTTTCTATGCCAGTGTTTCCCCACCCGGTCCTCGGGGACCTCCAGATGGTCCACATTTTTACTTCCTTCCAGTTCCCTGCCAGACAGTCCACATTTTTGTTACCAGGAGCTGGGAGGGAGCAAAATCATGGACTGTCTGCAGGTTCCCGACGACCGGATTAGAAAACACTGTTATGCTATTTAGTGCAGAGTTGCAAGTCAGTGCTGAGGAATTAAGAAAATGTAGATGAATAATCATTTTATAGCCAGATTAACCAAATAATGTACTTTTTGAAGAAAAAAACGTCTTCACAGCTATAAATTAACATCCTGGCTGCACAGGGTGATAGTGGGAAGGGACAGGAACATGTTAATTCCACGTCCAGGTAAGTTTGATCCTTTCTGTACGATCAATGGCAGCCTTATTCTGATGTTGTCGCATCCATCAGACTTCCAGAATGCCAAAATTCCAGAATTTCTCTGCCTGGTGGATTCCCCGCAAGCCCGAGGCCGTTTCTCAGCATCAGGAATCTGAGATCTGTCCCCCTCTGAAGTTCCGCCCTGCATCAGGCCGCCAGACAGTTTGGATATCCTCCGTAAAATGATTAAATAGTGCCCTAGACAGAAAATGAAGAGCATTTAGTGTTTTTGGCTCCTGTTACTGTTCCACTGTTGAATGAAGTCTGTCGTGCTGTTTGGTTGGCAGCTGGGACGAAATTCATTTTGCCATAATGATAAAAAGCATGCTTTGCTGCATGTTCTGGACAAGCGACTCGGTAACCCCTCCTCAGGGACCAACCCTCCTCCCCCCAGCCCAACACCAACACACCTGATTTCGGCTTGATGAATTATTTGATTATCTCGGGTAATTATTTGAATCGGACGTACTGGCCGTGAAGCAAAGCAAACATGACAGGCTTGAGAACCGCTGATCTGGAGGAGCACGGCCAGGCAAAGATGCCAAATTAGCAATGGTGACTGAAGCTGGAATGTTGACTCCTCTGGTGCTAGTGTGGCACGATAGACTATGGCAGCAACGTGAACCTGACGGAGAGGAGCCTGCAGGACGCGCAGAAGTTCATCCTGATGCAGGAGGTGGTGCAGCCGCTGGGGCCTAGGCCCACCTTCACGGAGGACAACGTGCGCTTCACGCACCTGGCAGTGGACGTGGTTCAGGGCAAGAACAGGCTCTTCCACATCATCTACCTGGCCACAGGTGAGGCGGTCACTGCCCTGGGAACGGGGGAGAGCCCTGTATGAGAGCGAGAGAGCACCGCAGCTTCCTGATCACAGCATGTACGTGGTTAAGCAAAGAAAATAACTGTTCAGCCTGCCTTTGCTTGTCGTAGGACTTTTTCATTTCTGCGGATGGTCTGTTAAGATGCGTATAAGAGCAGATTGAGACAGTCATCTCGGGTATCCCCAGGGGCATCGGAGGGGCATGGATACCCTGGCAGATACATGGGGCCCAGCATTTTATAGGAGCCATCAATAAGTAAAATTATCCGTAAAATTGAATGGGGGGGCCAGGGTGACAATTTTGTCCAGGGGCCCAGAATTTCAGGTTCTAGGTATGCCCCTGGTTAGCTACCTCTTCAGAGGGTGTTTCCTGGGGGAGCTCAGGGCCACCATAATGCTCCCATCTTGCTCCCTGCATAACAATGCACTGTGTTGTATAAACACATCTGCATTCCCAGGTGTTGGACAGTAGGCTGGACCTGATTGTGAACAGTCTTTCCCAGATTGATGCTTTACTGTGCTGCCCCTGGCTTTTATAACGTTCAGTCCTGCCTGGTGCAATGATTCAAAAGACATTTCCCCAGCAAACAACAGCGTAGAGAAAGACTAACTGTGGTAACTGTTGAAAGAGCCGCAGACAGCTACAATTTGAACCCCCCCGCGAATATCCTTTGTCTTTTTCCTTTATTTATTTTCCTTTACCTTTTGTCTTTTGTCTTTTTCCTTTATTTATTTTCCTTTACCTTTTGTCTTTTGTCTTTTTCCTTTATTTATTTTCCTTTACCTTT
>JAAGVU020000078.1:300036-313737 GCA_011763525.2 Mormyrus iriodes | reverse complement strand
CCCGGGCGGAGACATGAACCCTGATCCCAGAGGTGTGAGGCAACAGTGCTAACCACTGCACCACCGTGCCGCCCCATGACGGCAGTCAAAAACCTAAAAATTCTTGTAAGTCTTGTATTTTGTTTGGTTACTTATGGTTAAGGATAGGGCTGGGTAGGGGTTACAGTTTTCAGGGTTATGGCCATAGAAACGAATGGACAGTCCCCACAAAGATATGAATACATGTGTGCGTGCGTGTGCATGTGTGCGCAATGAAATCCAGGCGCATAATGCTGAGGTGTGGAAGCAGAAGGTGGATGATGGATGGTTTGTCGGGAGGCTCCTGACTGGAGTTGGTGTGGGGCTTAGAAGGAGAGAGACTTGATTTCTTCAGATTAGGTGAATCTCAAGACAGCTTTAAAAAAAAAAAAAAAAACAGAAACAAGTCTTCCGGCTGCTGTTATTAGTGCGCGGCACCTCGCGGGAATGATGAGGCGGTGCCGGGGCAGCACCGCGGGCCGCGGTGTTTGCGGCTGAAAGGTTGCGGAGCTGAAACTCTGACAGCTGGATTTAGCTGTGTGACGCACCTTCGACACATTAACAGAGTATCATGAATAATTTAACGTTGGGGGCAGGAGACAGAACAAAAGTATTGGAGTTTAAGTGAAAGAATTTGATTTGACTGTTTTCCCCAGTGTCATTTAGAATAGCTTAAGGCTTGCTGTGAATTTATAATAAGAATATATATAACGAGACAGTATAAGTAATACAATGGTTAAGAATCTGGGAAAGCAAGTTCCTTCAAGTCCCGTTCATCCTCTAAGCCCGGGAGTCAGGCCTCTGTTGGGCCCCAGAACTGTGGCATGGAGGAAACCAGGCCTGGTCCAAAATGGTTTGCCGCCCAGACGTGAACACGATTGCCGGATGTGAAAATTCACATAGTGAATGTAAATTTACAGAAGGGGTCCCATCCCTGGTCAGCCAAATTTGCAGATGGGCTGCCGAAATGGTGGCTGGAAAGGTTGAGAAATCCTGTGCTAACCCTTTCGGGGGTGGGGGACACCCTAGATGGGATTACAATTCATTGTAAGGTAGTCATGCTCCATGGGTAATTTAGAGGCACCAATTAGCCTAACGGCGTGTCTTTGGAGTGCAGGAGGGAAGCAGAGATCCCAGGGGAGACCCGAGCGGCATGGGGGGGAGCGTGCAAACTCACACGTACAGAGTGGAGGCGGGATTTACATTCCCAGTGCTGGAAGCGGGTGCCAACAGTGCCACACACGTCCCTAGAGATGTTCTAGTAAAATAACCCGCCATATAATTGGTAAAAATGTTTTGCAAAAAAAACTTCAGTCAATTTTAAGTAATGGCACGCGAAAACAATGTCGTTTTCAGGCCAGTGTTGTGGTTTGTGGCTTGGAGGTAGTTTCTCTGCTCATCCATCTTTCATTGCGTCCCTTTGCTGGCAGACTACGGGACCATCAGGAAGGTGCTGTCCTCGCTGAACCAGTCAACAGGCAGCTGCCTGTTGGACGAGATCGAGCTTTTCCCGCCAGGCCGGAGGCAGCCAATCAGGAGCCTGCTGCTCCAGCGAGGTCGTAGCGTGCTCTTTGTGGGTGTCCAGGATCAGGTGATCAGGGTGCCCCTTGTGCGCTGCGGCTTCCATAGGACCCGCGAGTAAGTACACCGGTTACCCCCTCTCCCACATCGACAGGCGTGGTTCCTTGGGGGTGGCCTGTGGTGGCGACTCAAGTCTGCCCTCTGGCCCTGGAGGCGATAATGGCCGGTAATGCCTCCTAGCTAGGCTCAACACAGGCAGCCTCTGAGGCACCGTTAATGAGCTCACTAGGGCCGATATGGTGTTATGAGTAATAACATTTCAAGAAAGGACAAAACGTGGCACTTCCCAAACAGTTTTGCCCTCCCCCTGCACGGCAGTAGTTGCATATTAATCAGCGTATTACATGCTGTCTTATCTGACAGAGCAGAACCTGGGCCTCCATCCGCGGCACCGAATCGGGGATACGCACAGATTTTTAACGGAATGTCATGCATCTCGCCCATCTGCTCCCAGGAGCACTGCATCCCAATCGTCCGATTTAAGGACGGGATGGCCGATTTAATCCCCCGGCAGTCAGATATGACCTGACATCTGCATGCTTTCTGCATGCAACCGTTCGCTGTCTGCCTGCTCACAGGGGAGAGCTGAAGTGTTTTGTAATGCGCCAGCGCAGGGCCTCGTTCCTGTACCCGCTTATTAACTCTCCATCCCCGAAGTCATGAAGAGTGATGCCTGATTAATCTGTGTGGTAATGAATGTATAAAGTGTGAGGGACGCTGTTTGCATGCAGATGTACGTGTGGCTCTTTGGAAAGACAAGATCGACGGCTGTTTGAATGGTTGGCACAGTAGCTTGGCATTTAAAGGCGATGTTGTGCTGGATGTGAGACTATCCCCTTTTATCCTGCTTTGTGTACCCGGCGTATGGTTAACCCTGTTCTAACCTTGTGCCATTGATTTTAACAATTTAGTTGTTGTCACTCTTGTTCAGCTTGAGCAGTCTTTTGCCCTGGTTAGCGTTTAACCTCTCTGCCCATTATTTGTATAGAACTGATGTACCAAATTGACACAAAATAAAATCCGATTATCAAATGCAAAGCAGTGCAGCAAGCCAAGGTAGATGCGGCCAGTGAAATGAGCTTCCCAGAGCTCCCTGTAGTACGTCACATATATGCGGAATAAATAAGTAAAAAGGTGAATAGAAATAGTAAATCAGCAAAACTATTAAACAAACAAACCGATACTAAATGCCAGGTCCTTTTTGTTTATTCCAGCATTCATTTGGTCAATTAAAGTAATTGTATGACTGTTGTTATTAATTAGAGGTTGCCTGAAGTCACTGACAAAGTGCATCACCTGGCATTGGCAGGTTAACAATGGGCCATGGCCCTGGCACTGGCCTTAGCCGCTGTCATTATCTCCTGAGAGACTCACTCAGCCCTCGTCCACTGAAAGGGAGATAATCACGGTCCTCTCGCCCAGCGGCCCTCACAGGGCCCGGATGGACACCCTCGGTTCCGGAAGGCAGGCTCCTCTCATTATTGCATAAGCAGATTGTTTGGCGCCCGTGAGTTGGTGCTGTGCTGCTGGTGCCCTGCTGGGAGCAGCGTGGTGCTCTAATCGGCACCTGTCCGCATGTTCCCCGCAACCGGACCCGGCTCCCGGTCAGAGCTTGGGCATAATAATAATAATAATAATAATAATAATAATAATCTTTATTTATGTAGCACTTTTCATACATAGAATGCAGCTTAAAGTGCTTCACGTATGACACTAAAATATAATCAAAGACAGAGACACAACTAACGTACAGAAATCATAGAAAGATGGAATAAATCTAAATAAAACACATAAGCAAGAGTAAATAAAAGCTAAATAAACAAACTATAAAAAATGTAAACTGTATAAAAGTATAAAGGAATTAAGAGGTTAAAGCTATCAAAGTATAAGCTAGTGAAAATGGATATAATTAATGTCGTATTTTATGAATACAGCAACAAAGCGGTGAGAGGGAAATAGCAGTAAAGTAAAACACAAGCGAATAGTGTCAAAGTGATGTAAGTGAATAGGGGAATGATAAAATGAAATCCTGTGAGCTGGTTAAAATGCCAGTCTAAACAGATGCATTCTCTATAGCTTTTTAAAAGTGTTAAGCTTCTCTAATGTCTTCCGGCAGTGTGTTCCACAGTTATGGAGCATAATAGCTAAAAGCTGTGATGGTGCTTGGAGATATGAGCCTCCGCTGTCTGGCCCTCGCAGGGCCTGTCTGGGAACCCGGGACCCCTACTGCGGCTGGGACCTGGGTCTGAGGCGCTGCACGGCCCTGGAGGAGAGCCTCAGCATGAAGCAATGGGAGCAGAGCATCAGGGAGTGCCCTGTGAGTGCCGCGACTCGCCCTCACTGGGGGCTGCTGCAGTAATTGGCGTCCTACCTCCCACAGGCCACTAAACAGCCATTTGTACATGGTGTGGTGGCTCAATGTTTATTGTAGCTAAAACGATGGCAAAACAACTTAAAAGGAGTCTATTTCCTCCATGTTTATAGGCGATAACCGTGCTATTAAATGAAATAAAAATGCTCTTCTCAGCTTATTTGTAATTGTGTACACTCTCATTTTGCTGAATAAGTTGGGAACATGCTTTCAAGTGGGCTAAAAATGCTGCTTTGTGTAGTAAACGGCTGACGTCGAAGCTTTCATTCCTACCTTTGGCTGTCTGTTTTTATCTGTTTTTATGAGCTACTGGTTATGCTCGTGCTGAGACAGTCTGTCCCAGAAGCACATGTTATAAGACTTGTTAGATCCAAGCACTGGTGGACAGGGTTCCACTAATCTGGTAATTAGCTAAGCTAACTTTTCGGTTAGCGGTACCCACCACTGAATCCAAGGCAGAATACGAGTCTGTTACCAGGAACCAACACATGGCTATTTAAAGTGACCAAACTCCTGGCCTGGATACATTTGGATTAAGCGAGAATGCCACACACACAGGAGTGCACACATTCGTGGCCAGGGTGAGATTTGAACCCAGGGCTCCAGAGGTACAAGCCAATGAGAATTCCTACTGGGCCGGCGTGTCACCTCCGGAAGCCTTTGTTACAGACGCGGTGCCTTTGCAGGCTATGTCATCTCCCCCTCCTGCACGACACTGTCCGGCTCATTTAACGTCAGAGTGCGGCCCCATCTGTTACCGCGGTAATGACAGCATCCTGGCGGATGGCCACGGACATCCCATTATTCATATTCTCCTTGAGGCTCGCCACAAGGCCAGAGTGAGGTTTTACAAGATCCCCTGATATGAGATCAGCACACCCGCTGTGGGCTGCTATTCTGCTTCTGGCTCTCGCATGGCTGAGTGGACGTGGAAGTCCATCTAATGTCAACTCTTCCTGATGGAATCTTCTCAGAAATAGACCTGCGATTAGATTTAGCTGTCTTGGGAGGCAATATACATTTAGATTTAGCGTTTTCCCTGTGATGGACTTTCGCTGCCACAGGGAGTAGAAGCATATCAAAATGTAAAAAAAAAACGAATAATTAAATTAAAATATGAGCCATAGACTAAGCAGTATACTGAGGCTGTTTACAGAACGTTGTCTGTTCTTTATCTTCCATCTGTTAATTAGCGATCATGCGTCCGGTCACTTGGCTGACATAGAAGCAGCTAATGAATTCTGAATATTTCCCCCAAGGACATAGGAATAGCTTTGCTAAATTTAATTATTAATTAATTTAACAATTGACATGACCTGAATATCACTTCAGGTACGCTAACCGTCAGATTGTATGTCACAGAAAACCGGGCTTCGCTCCTGGTAATATAGCACAATTGTCAGAGTGCTGGATTGCAATGAGAGAATCAATCAAGTATAACTAAAAGAGGTTGCACTTTGCTTCAGTGAGATTTTATTAGGGGTAATGCATTACGCTGAAACGCGCCTGTGTGGTGTGAAGACCTCTAATAAAACCGCATTGAAGCAAAGTGCAGCCTCTTTTTTTTGTACTTGATTGATGAAATACAACCAAAATAATCCGTAAGTAGAAGGACTTTCTATTACCTACCCAACTCAATGTGGGTCTTTCAGAGTTGTGGGTAAACTAGCAGTTCCACAAGTCTCTAATTAGTCTGCATTTCGCTTTAATTTCTGTTAAGGTTTTTTTATATATACAGATGCTGGGTTATGCGCCGATGAACCTATCTTAAGTGGAAAATGTCGTAAGTTGCATAACAATATACGATATGATAAGTAAATACATAATTTCTATTGCCGATTAAGTAAATAAATACTGTAACTAGCTAAATACCCGTAATTGAGAAGTAAATATATGAATGCAGGTTAATCCTTAATCATTAAGTGTACAGTACTGCTCGGTTGAACACATAAACAAACACCGGACGATCCGTCAGTAAACACTGTGTGAGATGTTTACGCCCGCGATCGCTACAGAGACCGGAAGCGCGGCTGGGTGGATGCTGTCATCGCCCGGCATCAGTAGATAGTATCGTACGGCATATCGCTGCCCGGGATTGGATCAAAATCCAACGATTGATGACTACTGAATGTGCATCAGACCACCGTTAAGTTGAAATATCGTAAGTAGAATCACTGTAACGTGAGGAGCACCTGTATATGTCTCTGCTGGTTTAGTCATCGCTGATGCGTAAATGTTTATTTTTAACGTTTTATTCCCAGCTAAACCCCTGCATCTTTAGCTACGTTGTTTCGACCTTACTGCATTGATGTCATTTGAGGTTACCATGGCGATGTTCAGGCAGCGGTTCTGTTCTCTTCCCGGCGTAACTGACCTGCCACGGCTCTCTGTAAACATACAGAAGAAAAACGTGACTGTGGATGGCAGCTTTGGCGCCTGGTCAGGGTGGAAGGTGTGCGGCCACAGCGACGGGGGTGCCATGGGCTCCTGCCTCTGCCGGACACGGGCCTGTGACGCCCCCCCGCCACAGTGCGGGGGCCAGCCGTGCCTGGGCTCTGCCGCAGAGGTCACCAACTGCTCCAGGTATGTACCGATGTGATTAAAATGACTCTCGGAAGACCAGCAATAACATGCATCAACTCTTCGTTTGGTATTGCCAATTGTTACAACAATTATGTTGTTTTTAATGGCTTGGTAAACATGAAAACTCTTGGTATAAATTAGGCTTTGGCAGTATCTACTCTAATTTTTCATACCGTCCAAACATTATACCGCAGTATTTTGGTGGTATTTTCAAAATCTTGGCATCAGCATGCAGTATACCCAAAATACCACGGTATACCATAATACCGCACAAGCCTAGTATAAAGGCCCATGTATGCTTTAAAAAGGATGGACGCACACAGCTGTGGATGCGGTCACGAATGGCAGACCCGTTTCCACTCCTCCGCTTCGGAGGTGAACGAACGCGGACGCCTGCCCCACATCCGCAGTGTATCAGTCCCGCAAATATTTTATATTTTATTTATTTTTCTGACGTATCTTTATCTGAGGTACCTTTTAGTAGAGGGAGAGGTTCCACTTCGGTTTACAAAAGGTTTATTCCTTTAGGTTTGGGTGATTTCACGCCACGAATTCGCACACGTGGGCGGTTTCAGGGGTGGATTGTATAAATGTGGATAGCGGCAGATCGCGTCGCATAACTTTTAGTAAGAAAAACAGTGGAAAGCTTCTATGTTACTCCTGTGCATGTGCAAACAGAGGCGCACGAGTCCATGCGGATGCAAAATGACGAAAATTTCGTCACTCGACCGTTGTGGACCCTTGTCGCTATGCGAATATGCAAAATATAAACGGGCCTCTGACAGGACTCTGTCAGCGGCCTCCCCGTCTGCCACATGTTTCCCGCGTCACTGACACGCCGTCTCTCTGCTCTCAGGAACGGAGCCTGGACGCCATGGACGCCGTGGGCGCCTTGCAGCACCAGCTGTGGAATCGGCTTCCAGGTCCGCCGGCGCTCCTGCAGCAATCCCAGCCCTCGGCACGGGGGCCGCGTGTGCGTGGGCCAGAACCGCGAGGAGAGGTGGGGATCCCCCAGGCCGGCGGTGTCCGCATCACTCCAAATCCCACAGCCCGTTTGAGATGAGTGCATCGACGTGTCTTCATCCAGTGAACGTCATACGTGGAAGTGAGCCCGAAAGGCGTCATTACAAAATGCGCCCCCCGGAAAACAAGCCGGCTTCTAATGCAGTGTTTCCCAACCTGTTCCTCTGAGACCCCCCAGGCAGTCCATGTTTTCCAACTCGCCGACACGGTGTCTCTTTACTTTAAGGAACGGAGCCTGGACTGTGAACTGTCTGGCAGGGAGCTGGGAGGGAGTAAAAATGTGTACTGGCTGGGGCTTCCCCAGGACTGGGATGGGATACCCTGGTCTAATGCGTTAAGTATCTCAGGAAGGAACTCAAACTGCAGGAGTGAAAAGGGGGAATTCCCATCCATGGTGGGAAAGCCTTCGAAGGCCAACCTTGGTTATATCTACACAATCCAGTGATGGGCTTAGTTTCTCATTTTCAAAATTTACAGTATGCTTCACCTAAGGCTTATTTTCTTTTGAGAAAATATTGCTTTTCTGATTATGATTGTTATGTGAGCCTGTGTATATCCGCAAATATAGGTTTCGTCTTCATGAGTGGAGATAAAAACCTAATGCGATTTTCAAATAGTCTTACACATACATTCATCTCAAATTCTGCAGCTTTCAGACACACAACGTACAGCACAAAGGGGAGGAAATGCAAAAACTGCACTGTTTTCCTTTTATGAAGTTCCCTGTCTTTAGCGTGCTCTAAAGGTGCCCAATTTTCGAATGAGACTCCACTCTATTGCTTATAATGTCCAATCTGCCAGTGCTTTTCTGCCTATTCGTAGTCTCCATGGAGCCCATCTATGTACCACGGCGGTGACCATGAGCTTCCTTCCAGGCAGCAGGGAGCACAGGACACCCTGCGCAGGGGGCCTGTTCCCCACTGGACATTCACGTGCAATTTATAGGAATTGCTCCAGCTAAATCGTGTGCCTTCGGATTGCGTAGTGAAATGGAGTGCCCAGACGAAAGCCAGCCAAGCCTAAGACCCTGGAGATCCCAGCCGTCCTCTGAATGGATGCAAATCTGAACACAGTGCAGCCGCACTGGTCTGTAGTCCCAATGCTGTCAGTTTTATTGACATCAGAACAGGTGCGGTCCAGTGGAGGTGGGGAACAGTGGCTACCCTGTTGCTCTTGTGGAATGACGTCCCTCTATGTGCTTCATTTAAGTGCAGTTATTTGAGTGCCCTGAATAGCTGGCCTTTACGCCCAGTCATGGTGCAGAAACTGTACAGGCGTTTTATCACTCACATCATGGGTACTCTGTAGTGGGGGGGGGGCGGTTTTCAGTATTTATTTGAGGAGAAAACAAGGCTGGAGGAACCTCGGAGCAGAACACCTGCTCTTCCAGTTTGTGGTGGTTCAGGCAGTGTGTGGCTCAGCGGCCTAAGCCTGTGTGTCTGTGATCGGAAGGTCGCCGGTTTAAGTCTGGCCCCAGCAGAATATTCACATGTCCATGTTCTCTTGAGCAAGGCCCTTAACCCCCAGCTCTGTGGGTGCCACTGTAGGTGGCTACCCCTCGCTGCCAAGCTTGCTGTCACCTGAGTGTGTGTCTGTGTCAATAAAGTATTGTTATGATTATAAGCGTACCACCTGGACAGCTTCCGGGAGGGATGTTCCGGGCATGTGCCATTGAGTGCAAGCCTGTCGCAGACTCAGGACACGCTGGAGGGATTATAACTATCAGATGGCTTGGTAACGTCAAGAGATCTGCTAAAATCAGTCTTTGTCAATGAAGAAAGGATATCTGTGTGACCTGCAGAGCATGCTGCGACCTCCACCCTCAGCTGGAGGAGAAGATGGTGGTGGTGGTAATGGTGATGTGACGATGCTCGTGTTGGTGACGATGGAAGCCGTACTCTCTTGCATATTTGCTCAGTAACAGACTTTAAATGCTGGAATGAAGTTCAACATGGAGCTTGATGTGTTTGGAGTCTCGATGAACATGCAATGTTGTGGCTTGTTTGTGTGATTAAAGGACTGGGCATCAGGTTTGTCATCAGGCTCTCTGGCAGCCTGACAGATGCAAGTGTGCGGTATTGCAGTAAAACATGCATTACCTTCCGCTTCCTACAAGGGGCGCACCTGTCCAATGCGTCTATTTCTTTACAAGTTGGAGATGTTGCACTGTTTACATTCAGGAGCCTTAATCACCCCGAGGTGGGATTTTTAATGTTCACTCATTTAAATGTCTGCATCTACGCCTAATGCCTGTTTATCAGTTAGGAAAAGAGTGAGGGAAATTCACTATTGATTCACAAGGCACTTGGATTTGAGTCAGGAAGAGAGCAAATGGCTCCCATTGACTGTCGCGAAGTCGGGCTGAATTATAAATATCTGTCTATAGATTTTTTGCTTTTCCGCTTGTCCGCCACCCTCGGTACGAACTGATCAATGACCTTTTTAGGGCATTTTTAATTTCTGACAGTAGTGTGCAGGAAGTGTAACAAGGGGTGTCTTTTAAAAACTAGACAAGTCACAGATACGTGTTGCTTGAATTGCTGTTGCCATGACGACGGATTATGGCCAATTTGGCTTTATTGGAGTAGCTCAATTTGCACGGTTCAGACTTGAAAGTATTATTATTTAGAGCTCTTAATCTTAAAAGCTAATTCTCAGTCATTTCTATGAACACATTTATTACAGATGAAGTTGGAGTAATATGTATGGGAAGGATGGGGGCGTGGCCTGTGGCCGTCTCGGACGGAAAGTCAGGTCACTGAGTCATATTGATTTGGTTCCACCTGTTCCTCTCTCCAGGATACTAATGCTGGTCTTCACTCTGTTTTTTTCTGCCCCTGGTAACCCCGATAGCGGCTTTGCAAAGCCCCAAGGCCTCTCATTTCATTCCCCATCTTCATTTCCCCATTCAGCCTTGATGCATCCATCCAGTGTTGATTTTTCTGGCTTCTGGCTTCAGTTGCTGGTATTTTCCTATGTGAGTCTCGCTGGCCCAAAGCCCATCTCATCATGGAAACGGCTCTCTGTGGAATGAGGCTCTTACTCTTTTGCTGTGTTAAAATTGTTATGGAACTGCACATTGTATTGTAAAAATTGTACACAAAGGAAAGCTGCAGAATGTCTTTGGTCCGTGAGAACACACAGTAGCGGATTATGAGACCGGCAATCTTTTGTAAATGCACTCCCTTAATTTTACTATTTTAACCATCTCTCTGAAATGAAATGAAATTTCTCAAGCCAGTGATCTGACATTTTTTTTCCCCAGTTTTGCTATGACTAAATGTGGAAAATATTACCAGACAAACAGCATAATTTACTTAAAAGGGGGAGATGCAGTGCATGATATCAAATGTGCTGGAATGTAAATTAATAGTTCATTTCTTGAAATTGTTCTGCTTTTTTTTTTTAAATCACCTGTATTATCGTTGGCCACAATTTAGGGTAAGTAACAAGACGCAGCGTTCTTAGGAAGCTGCTTTGTTTTTGGAGCAAGGCCCATCTATAGTGCAGGATTAACTCTCCAGAGGATCATTCTCCTCCACGTGTCATTTCAGTCTGGGGTTTGTGTTCCTTTACTGCAAACCGCATGCGGGCCTGTGGGGATGGCCTTGCCGTGCTTCTGGCCCGTTTGTCCTTGCGACCAGCTCAATGCTCATATCCATCTTACAGAACAAAGTTTGCTGCAGCTGTGCTTCTGTTTCGTTTATTTCCTGAATAACTGTCCTGCTTAAAAACTGTCTGTATGTCACCGGTGTTCTAAAGCTACACCGGTGTGTGTTTCCCTGAACAGGCCACCCCCCCTAACCTTTGTATTCTCCCCAACACCCTTAGGTACTGCAACGAGCACCTGCCCTGCCCACCGCACGTTTATTGGTCCAGCTGGTCGCCGTGGGAACGCTGCACAGTGCCATGCGGCGGAGGGCTCCAGGCACGGCGCCGGACCTGCGAGAACGGCGACGACTGCGCTGGATGCGGCCTGGTACCCTCTGTTCGCCGACGAGCTCCCAACTCAAGACTCCCTCGCTTCCTATTGGAGGAATTTAAGCAAAATTATCACACTGAGATGTTCCTCCTGAAATCTCATATTCTGTGTATTAGCATCAGGCAGCTGTTTGGTTTACCGTATTCAGCAGTCTCATTCGTGATTCTGCTGCAGCACTCTGCCTGGCAGCTCATAACTTTGCAATATCCCAGTATCCTTAGCTAAAAATGATTACTGCATTGAAATTGACAGTGCAGTTTTGTGAGGGTAAATCGAGCATTTAATCTGACACATCTACAGTGGCACAAATGCTCCCCCACATACTCCCGGGAGTCAAATGAAACTAAAACACAAATCTAAATTATCTGGCGCGCCACTGCAGAACTGCTAGTATCCTCTGTAAATTTATGACTGTCAAAGCAGAAGACTCCTTCGGCCCAACCGGCTAGTTAAATCATGCCCATGTGCTGGTCACTTGAGCAAATTTTATTTATCATGTCAAACGAAGTTTTGGTCTGTTGTTTGAGCTCCATTTCAGCAACTAGACATTTTTTCGCATTCTGACACCTACTGCTGTTGACTATTGTCTGCATGTCAAGAACAAGTTTGCTTTGCACTCTGTTTGGACTTGTTTGTAAAAGTACGAGGTTTGTATCTGTGAAATGAGAGGCTGCCTCATGACAGGGGTGAAAGTGGCCATGCTACTGTCAGCTTGGACTTCAGAAAAAGGGGCAAGCTTTTATTTTGAAGCAGTTTTGGTCGTAAAACCAAGAAAGGAAAAAAAAACACTCATCTTTGCAGTATTGACTAAATGCGCAAATGTGGTGACGTCTTCATGTGGACAGTTTTGTTTGCCAGAAGTTATACAGCTAGGCAGCTTTGGACATACTGATTTGATAAGAGCCAGAGACGTCTAAAAATACTGTGGTCTTTCAGTTTTCACATCTAGGCAGAAAGACCCTGTATCTGTGATCATCTATGGCGTATTTTTTTAAATTGCAGAAAAAACTATTTACCATGGAAAGAGCTGTGTGAAGAGGAATGATTCACAACCTTCTTTGTTTTCTCATATATAGCCGTCCTTGGTCCCAGACTGGCTCTATCTTTATGAGAACTCCAAAGGCTGTCAGTGAGACCATCTTACCCACAATTACATATCAATTACATGTGTGTGTCATTAAAATTAGATCCTTTAGTGGCTCTGTAAACCAGGACTTAGCAATGTTGAGTGAGACTCAGTTAGAAGCTTGCTTAGTTGTGGAACACATATTTGTGAAGGTAATTCTGGTCTTCGGTGATATTTAAGTGAGAGTGTAATTAGATTTGCTGAATTGTCGATCTGACTTGACAAGCAGTTATCCAGATGTGATCAGTTGTTGCAGTAATGCATGTTATTCTAGGCTTGCTGTCCTTCCTTGGGAAAATCCAAAAGGTCTGCAGTCACCTCAGCCGTTAAACATCAGCTCTTTTAATGGTGATCCATGGCTCATAATGAAGACTTGATCTTGTCAAGAGTGACCTGTGTGTCCACCAGCTCACCCAACGGCAGTGTAGCTCTCTCCGTCGCTGCCTGTCATCGGTCGAGCTCCTCATTCCGCCCTGGCAGCCCCCATTAACAATCCACCTTTTGCAGTCACGTGTTTGGGCATTTGTTGTATGCGTGTATTTTAATGAACCAATAGCTTTTAATGAAATCAATAGCTCGTAGTGGCCCAGATTTAGAGGGGAACAGGTTGAAATCATGGTTCGAATTACGGGGGGTGCTGGGGGGTATTGTATCCCTCGATCAAGACCCAGACCCCCCCAAAGAGACAAAAATAGCAGTTTGGGGGGGGGAGTCTTCACATTTTTCTTTTGTTGTAAAAAAAAAAAGATAACCTCACCTTGTAGGAAAATTTTATGTAAAACGATTTCAGACACCCCTAATGTGGACCGTACCATTTTAACCACCTCAGCGCTAGAAGCAGCTTAGCCAGTGGGTTGCGTCATTCCTTCTCATTCAGTGACCTGTTCATTGTGTTCGTCTGTCATGGCACTGTTTGTCGTGCATTGGTAAATGTAAGTAGCCAGCAGAAGTCTAGCCTGTTGAAAATGTGTTATTTTACAACCTTCATTTATTCGTTTAAGTGTTTCATCTACTAAT
>JAAGVU020000078.1:270663-296207 GCA_011763525.2 Mormyrus iriodes | reverse complement strand
ACATATATCTTCTTATATCCTGTATTATGTTGGACTTTCACCAGGGTGTGATACAGCTGAACATTCTTGCTCTTTTACATGTCGCTCAGGAGTACCAGTCCTGTAACCTGCTCCCGTGCCCCGACCTAAAGAAGACCACCCCCTGGACGCCGTGGAGTCCGGTCAACATCTCGGACAGCGGCGGCCATTACGAGCAGCGCTTCCGGCACACGTGCCGGGCACGGGTGCCAGATCCCAGCCTGCTGGAGGTGGGGCGGCAGAGGGTGGAGATGCGGTACTGCTCCAAGGATGGATCCACAGGCTGCTCCACTGAAGGTAGGATGAGGGGCGGGTGGCTCTCTTTAGTCATTTCTGCACACCACTACATTCCAGGAGAAATTACAGGAAGTCACCACAGTTCACTTCCTTTTGGAATACTGTGTTGAAACTGCATGATTCAGAGAACTGACATGGAAACTAAACAGATCTGATTTCGGGTTTACGTCTTTGCTGGCTTCGTTGCCATTTATTGCTGGCAGCCGCACTTGTACATTGCTCTCTACGTGAGCTCTCTCGCCAAAAAGAATCGGGCTTTGCAGCAACTTTCGCTTCATCAACGTAAAGCCACTGTTTTGAAAGGCTCGGTGAAACAGGTGAGCGTGCAGCCGATTAACCGGCCCGGCAGACCACAGTGAGTCTGCGGTTTGAGGCCTATGTAGCCCCTGCTCCCTTTCTCTCAATTCCACAGTCACGGTCCGTTCTCAGTTTCTCATTAATGTTTTTGCAGGCCTCAGCGATTGTCATATTAGCATATTTTTGGCACCGTGTGTGTTACGATAAAAAGATGCCATTTGTGATTGCAGGTGACCCTGGCTGTAAGAGGACTTTGATTGCTATCTGTGTTCCTCCAAGTGTTTCTCATAAAAGGGACATGATTCAGCCCTTGGCAGTTATTTTCAGCTTGGCTTGGCACCATAGCTGTTGTTTTGCTGGCCTTGCAGTTCCTGCGAGTTACATTGAGGTGATCTCTACCTGGCTGAGTTGATTTTGGATAGATACTCATAATTACCCAGCCGCTGCTGTCACTCCGCATTCCGATCAGCGCATAATTATATCACTGGAATTTTTAGCGTGAAGGACTGCTAAGCTGCGAGTAAATCAGTGTCACACTTCTGTTTTGGGCATGATAGTGGGGAAGGTTCTGAATTGTGTGTGCTCCCTGCTTATGGCTGATCTAATCATCCTGCAGCCTGGCCTGTTGTGGATGCCTCCCATCACCTTCACTGTAGCAAAGTCTGTGTTGCGTGACTTTTTATGATAGTGATGCACGTTAGTGTGGTCAGCGTTTGGACTGATCCACAGTCTAAGTGAGAAGCACGCTGACCCACTGCCATACAGAGCCCTTTCTGATTGCAGATACCCGACCGGGGGACCTCAGTAAACTTGACATGAACGTCTATGATCGGTATTTAATTATGATGGACAAAATGACACTTCATGAACCATTTGCTGTATTTTTTGACGCCACTAGATGGTGCTCTCTTTTAAAAAAAAAAGGCACAAAACATACAACAAAGCAAACCAAGAGCACCCTCTAGTAGGATCAAACAATACAGCAAATGGTTCATGAAGCATCATTTTGTCCATCACTAGTATTTAACCAGCCCAGGTAAATTTTGCATGAGGAGCACTCAGAATCTGGGGCCCTTTCAAAAAGGGCAGGTGCTCAGGTACTCCCAGCCCCGCCCCACACCAGAGCATGACTCTTAACATATGCCTCTGTCAGTCTCTAATTGGTTGGCCCCCGCATTACATCACGTTTACATCTGCATTGCTGCCCACCTTTTGTGTCATCTTTGCCCCCCAAGTCTTCAGCCACAGCAAAGCCTTAAAGGAGGATTATAACAACGAGTTAGCTGCATTTTATTCCTGGCATCCGCTTTTTTCATGCAGATGATATTTGGTCACATTTTTCATATTCTTAAAGCTTCCAGTTCTATTTGAAATCATTCAAAACAGTCAAGTATTACAGAGTGGTTTTTCAGCACAACCCAAAGATGATTTAATTGATTTAAATTAATTTCCGCTTCCTTTGACTGTCCCTGAATGCTGCGACATCTAGCTTAACTTTTCATTATGTTGTACCTTTTGGATTTTGCCCTGGCAGCAGCCTGTGTGAGTCCTTTAACCCGGTAGATTACCGTTAGAACGTCTGAGCCGTATGTCATATTTCGAGTGTATTTTTCCGCAGGACAGACTGCTCCTATGTAATTGAAAGGCAGCAGCTTGGGGAGGAGTTTTAGAGCAGAGGTAGCTGCGTCCGTGCTGGAGGGTGGGAGACGGGAACAGATTATTGGTGGGGGGAGTGAGCCGGAGGTGCGGCAGGCTCTGCCGAATGAATAAGGAGTCGGGCCCCTGGGACTGCGTAATACACACAAGCTGAGCACTGTAATTGTGAGTTCACACTGTTTTTTTTTTCTCTTTTGCTTCAAACAAAATGAAGCAAACGGTTGTGTGAATGTGCAGCTTCATTGGGATTGAAATCAGTACCAGCTTGATCACTGAGGCTGGAATCCACTTTCACCTGTGCTGTTTGTGTCAAAGTAATTTTGAGTTTGGACTCTCTGTACTCATTGTGTCTGGCTCAACAGTGTCACTGATTACTGCTGGTTGTTTGTGACATTGACTGTAATGAATCGCTAGACACAAATCGCCAGCTACCTGCACTGTATCTCCCGACCCCCCCGTTCCTCCAGGAGATCCCCTGCGCACTGGCCGGATGTCAGCCCACGCTCTTAATGGAGGCTGGTCGCCCTGGGGGCCCTGGTCGCAGTGCAGCCGCGACTGCAGTGGGGGCACCCGGAGCCGAAAGCGAGTCTGCAACAGCCCTGAGCCACGCCACGGTGGCCTGCCCTGCCTGGGCCATGCCCTGGAGTACCAAGAGTGCAACATCGCACCCTGCCCAGGTCATAGAGCCTCTCTCTGTCTCTCCGCATCGCACCCTGCCCAGGTCATAGAGCCTCTCTCTGTCTCTCCGCATCGCATCCTGTCCAAATCAGAGCTTCTCTCCTTGTGTCCACATCACTTCCTATCCAGATCAAAGCTCCTCTCTCTGTCTCTGCGTATCGCTTGCTGTCAGTGGGGTTACATTACGCACTGGTTTATAAATTCCATTTAAAATAGTTGCCTGATGTTTTGGAGCCTCCTGTTGCCTTCGGTAAGCTTCAGGTTCCCCTACAACCATGACCAGGATAAGAGGCTGAAAAATGAATGATTTCTTTTACACGTTTACACATGTATATATCAAAGACAGTGCTCTGGCAGGGCTGTGATATGTAATATGGTTACCGTTTATGGTTTGGACAAATGTAAAAAGTACGGTATATTGTGCCACTATCACTTTATTTTGGAAAATTTTAGGGGCCATACTAAATCACATGAGGTCTATCTGCTTCCCACGTTATTCATTAAGTCATTGCAATTGTATATGTACATTTACCATCCTTTTTTAAATGAGTATATAGTTTTTCACAGATTTGTTTCAGAAGAAATCGTTCCGTTGTTTCAGCCTGGGAGAGCTGGACCGATCTGGCCAGCTTGGATTTACAAAAGGAAGAACGTCTGTTCAGGTTTATTGGCTTGGCATCATGATACCGCCAGACCTGTAACTTGCCGGCTTTGCTACCGGCCTTGTTTGTCCCCTGAGCAGATGGGATGGACTCTCGGTCTGCTTATCGGCGTCATGCCAACGGGAATGCTTGACAGATCTGTGTCGTTCCCGGTTTTCCTGCTTCTGCCTCCGTTGCGGGAGTTGTCAGAACTCGGTGATTAAGGTGGACAGGTGTGTGCGGGGTGAGGGATAAACCGAGCTGAATGCTATCGCTGACGGACCAGCCAGCGTATCCCAGAATCCTCTGCCACACACACACAGCCATGGCTCAGCCTCTATAATGAACAAAAGAAAAGAAAGCAGAGTCTCGCCCTGTTTGGAGCATCTAGGAACAGGAGCAGGAAGCCAGAAGCATAAAGGCTGTCTGGGAAGTCTTTGTTTTTGTTTTAGTTATTTTGGCCAGAGCTCTGGTATATGGGCTGTTTGTGACGATCGTAGCTTGTAAAGTTTTTCTTTTTTGAATCTGTGTTGCTTACATAACCATAAGCCAGTTGAACAATTTAAAGGCAATTAGTTAATTATGTAATGGTGGAAAACAATGACTCTTTGTATGCGTCGGCAGAGGTGAGTGTAGATGTTCAGCTGGCGTGAATCTAAACCCCTGCGGTGCTGCGGTTCCCTCCACAGTGGATGGGAGCTGGGCCTGCTGGTCACTCTGGTCCAGGTGCTCCGTCACCTGCGGGGGAGGACACTACATGCGTACTCGCACCTGCAGCAACCCACCGCCTGCCAACGGGGGGGACATCTGCCTGGGTCTGCACACTGAGGAAGCGCTATGTAACACTCAGCCCTGCCCAGGTAACAGGACACACCCGGCCCAGACCGGGTAACAGGACACACCCGGCCCAGACCGGGTAACATGACACACCCGGCCCAGACCGGGTAACATGACACACCCAGCCCAGACCGTGTAACATGGCACACCCGGCCCTGACCGGGTAGCACAGCACCCCTGGCCCAGACAGGGTAAAATGGCACCCCGTCCCAGACTGGGTAACACAACAAGCTAGAAGCTATATATCAGACTGCGGTCCCTAAATCCATAGTCAAGCTTCTATAATGTAATCAGGCTACAGTCAGTTCCTTTGCTACAGAAGCACTTTAGAAAATAACCATCCCCTTGATTTCTTTAGACAGTTGATTGCTGCCGTTTCTGTCAAAAAAAGTGAATTAAAATCGAAATGATAACTCTGACATCTGAGACACCTGAGTGCGGATGATTAAAGAACAAGTTCATTGAGTTAGTAGGAAAAGGAGGGCAGAAGGAGGCGAAATTGCATATACCCGTGAAATGAATATAAAAGCCTTGCTTATGAATTGTTGTCACAAAGGACTTTAATCACAGTTCACCTAAAGCTGACTGTCCAGGTCTGGTAATTTCTCCCCAAAATTAAGCACGCTGTGATATGACATTTTTGTGCATCAGTCAAGCAGTCGGCCTTCCCCTTGTAACCCTCCAGAAAGCTGGTCTGAGTGGTCCGAGTGGTCCCAGTGTGACTCTGCTGGCTCGCAGCTGCGCATCCGTCGCTGTGACATCCTCTTCCCCACCGGAATCCAGTGCCTGGGGAACAGCACAGAGTCCCGGCCCTGTGTGTCTGACTCCAACTTCATCTCGGGTGAGCTGACTTGAATGTAGATTGATTTGTCCAGTGGCTGAGGTAGCCTGTCCCTTTACTTATGAATGCTCTACAATGTGGCAGACTATCCTTATGAATGCTCTGTAATGAGGCAGCCTCTCCTTCTCCTTATCGATGTTCTTTAATGAGGCAGCCTCTCCCTCTCCTTATCGATGCTCTATAATGAGGCAGCCTCTCCCTCTCCTTATCAATGCTCCAATGGGGAGGCAGCCTCTCCCTCCCCTTATCGATGTTCACAATGAGTCAGCTTCTCCCTCTCCTTATTGATGCTCTATAATGAGGCAGGTTGACTCGCCTTTAAAAGAGACTACCGGCTGGATTTTAACAAAAGCATGATAGCTCATTAGACAGAAAGTGGAATTAACTAATCATTTGGCAGGTACTTAAACATATTAACTGAGTAAAAAGATGCATTATTTAACTGCACTATAAAATGCAAATAAATCTGAATGTGCTTTTTTAAAACACCTAATACAAACGTGATTGTTTTTGTTTCTTTATGATGGTTATTTCCATAATATCAGTTATCAGCCTAATAAGTGTATTTCCTTTTCCAGAAATATCTATTGCTCGTTCCAGTCAGGACGAGCGAAGATGCGAAGGTAGGGTATTGGGAGGAACTCAGAAATCAGTCGTCTGATTAATGAATGCTATGATAAACTCTGCATTTCAATATTGCAAACATATGACAAAATATTACAGAGCTTGCTTTGTGAATGTACAAATACTCTGTCCTCATAATAGCAATAAATTCCAGGTAGCGGAATCCGTTTAATTAAATTCTTATCCTGCACCCCGCAGACTTCAGCTTGTTCCACATGCTTGCTGTGGGACTCAGCAGTGCCATCCTTGGCTGCCTGATCACGCTCTTGGTCTACACGTACTGTCAGAGGTACCAGCAGCAATCCCACGATGCCACAGTCATACATCCCATATCAGCTGCTCAGCTCAACACCAGCATAACGAATCACATCAACAAACTCGATAAGTATGACTCTGTGGAGGCCATCAAGGTGAGTGTTCTTCCGATCCACGATATGCGGTAGATGAGCACACAAGATGTTCTGATTGGATTTTGTTTGCCTAAATGTGACCAGTTTGCTAATAAAATTGTGAATGAAGTAGTTGTTCAGTACTTTCTCTTAGGTGAAGAAGCAATCACCTTCATGGGTGTCAGTGTGTATAACAGGATTTAAGATGGTGAAATAGTTACTTGTATAATCACATCCCAAGGCAAAAGCTTCACAATTGCACTTGAACGTCTTTGAGTGACCCTGCCAAAGTTGTGACCAGCATCATTTCAACAGTCTTCAGAAGATTTGATGTTTTTGAGTGACTCTGGTACAGAGACTCTTTAAAGAGTTTGAGAAAACCAGGCAGTTAAAAATGGGGGGAAAATGTACACCAAGCCGTTATGCAAAGCTGTGGACGGGTGCTTTTAATGTGAAGCATTCCCTTCTGGGAATCGGTTTCCTGATTGATCCAGACTTTCTCATCTTACTTCTTTTTGGCAAGAGCACTTGAAATTTTTGAATGTGGCAAAAATTAAATTCAGAACAGATTTTTAAAGTGGGAAAATGGGAGTATAAAAGTTTCATTTTATTTTAATACAAAATCAAAAATATCTCAAATAAAGTCTTTAAGTTCCAGAATAAAAGTCCAAAATACAGGCCTATAGGTCTATTAAACATGCATCACCTTTACTGGCTTTTCCATTAAAATGTGAGTTTTTGCACCTTGTGACTGTCCAGCTGCTTCACAGCTGATTTTTTTGATGGTTTCATAACTGATATTCCCAATGCTTTGGCTATTGTTGCCCTGTTAAAAACCTCTGCGTTTTCAATATTTTATATGCTTTCAGTAATTCAATGCTTTGACTAATTCGATAAAAGCATTTGCTAAATGCAGATAATGTATTAGTCGAATGATTTTTGTTCTTACTGAAATGAATAACGAATAACTGAATAACATGGGATTCTGGGTAGAAATAGGTTAATGTTTGTTCACAACTTGATGGACAGATTATATTGACACTGTGGTTCCAGTGACAGCTTCTGTCTATGATACCTGAAACATCATTAACAGCTTTCCTTCCACCCACAGGCCTTCAATAAAAACAACCTGATCCTGGAGGAGCGAAATAAGTACTTCAATCCACAGCTAGCGGGAAAGACGTACACCAATGCCTACTTCTCCGATCTCAACACCTACGACGACTATTAAGTTGAGGTTTTGGCCAGATGGACGGACTATTTTTTTGTAAGACAGCGAGTCTCTTTGTTTCGTGATTTTTCTGTTATGCTTTCGTGGTTTGTATTGACGTTTGAAGTATTTGACATAAGGTGCCCTTGCTGCGGTCAATTTGCTGTCGGCCGTTTATTTGGATGGAGAGGGAACAACAGGAAATCAGCACAGTTTCTATGTTTTGAAGAAGATTGGGAGAAACAAGTTTTAGTACACTAACTATTTTTAAGTGTAAGGGAAGGGTAGGGTGGGGGTTTCTAACAGCTACAAAATCAGCAAAAGACTTCCTATGAAACAGGGTTCCCCAGTCAGATGTCTGGTGAGCCTGTACTTAGTATATAGAGATCTCTGTTCTACCAAAACACTAAAATACTCTAGGATTCAACTTATTCGCATAACTGAACTAATTTAGTAGTCTGTCTCAGTACTGAGGTTATTAGCAGTTTAACAGCCTCTAGAAACCCTTTAAGAGCAGGGATTAGGAAAGCCTGCTGTAACCCTTTGGAAAAAATAGCGCTCCTGTGGTATAGTGCATGGATGGACTGGGCAGATAACCTTGTTGCTTCTTTGACCTGCATGACTGACTGCATCGTCAAGTCTTTGGACCTGAGGCTATTTTTGGACAGCATGGTCACGGCCTTCTGGATGCAGATAAGTTCTCACCAGTGCTCCCATCATGAGTCATCTTCCCAGGCAATCGACCTGTAGATATTAGGAGTAACAGATGTTTGTGTTTATTTTCTGTTTGAGGCCTTGATCGTGGTAATCACCTTGTTAAAGTAAACCATTCCACTGTACAGTGAGCTGATTCGCAGCTCTGTGTCACTGCAACCTTTTGTAGTTTTCAGAATGCAGTATGTTTTTTCCAAGTCCATTAAAACAGTCCTCTGTGTTTAAAAACTTATCACTAATAAAAAGAACCAATGAACATATTTTGTCAACATAAACTGATGTTTTGTTTGTAATTTGTTGCTGATTTGAAAACTGTCATACACGATGATGCATCATGACTATTAATTCCAATTTCTTGAATCATTACATGGACAAATTCCATAAGCAAATTAATTTAAAAGAATTGAATATTTCCCCTGACCCGGATAAATGGAATCTCACACTGCATTTAGTCAACAAATTCATCACTTTTGAATGAATGTTGCATTTATATAGCACTTTACGGAAGCAATGGGGAGCCTCTTCACCCACCTGGATGATGTGACGGCAGCCATTCTGCACAGCAGCTAAGGTGGTGCAGGGGCAGGAGAGAATTCACCAGTTAGATATAGGGGATGATTTGGAGGCCAGATTTGAAAGGGCCACAGTGGGCAATTTAGCTAAGACATCAGGGTACCACCCCTACTCTTTGGAAAGGTGCCCAGGGATCTTTTATGACCACAGAGAGTCAGGACCTCAGTTTTATGTGTCACCTGAAGGGCAGCATCGTTTTTACAGCACAGTGTCCCTGTCACTGGACTGAGGCTTTGGGATCCACACAGACCACAGGATGGGCTAACCTGCTGTTCACACCAACACCTGTTCTAGTAGAAACCCAGCTTTCCTAGTTGGTTTCCCATCCAAGTATTGGCCAGGCCCAAACCTGCTTAGCTTCAGATGGATTATTTTATCTGAACAGCAGGTGGTATGTCTGCTGAACATTGATTATTTTCGAAAATAATGTATATATAATGACAATATATTTAATATAAAACCCTGTGTGCGTGCATGTATGTATGTGTGTGTGTATATGTATATAAACCTGTGTAACATCTGCAGGTTTTTAAATTTCTAAAAAAAAAAAAGACTTGACAAATAAATGATTATGCTTGTGAGCCTGGGAAACAGAACATACGGTCAAAAGGTAGATGTCGGTGTAGCGTGCAGGCAGAGCTGCCCTGTCCTCCATCAGGCCGTCTGCTCCGCTAATCAAACGCGGCTTGTTGGGGAGAAGCTGCAACGCCCATGTCTTCTCCATTCACTGCTGTACTCCATGCGGCTGTAAGCCGGTAACGGCCACGTGGGCTCATGTTCGCCTCGATAACATCCATGTTTTCAACTGGTCTGGGTCAACAGCTGCAAGGAAATCGAGGGAGAAAAGCAAGTGATAAAAGTCCAACTCTGGTGTCACACAATCAGAATACTAAGGAAGTAGCGTCCCTTTGCTGCATGTTGATAGCACCCATGTTCTGTGTCTTCGGGTATGAAGCATAACTAAGAGTAGGGTTGGCATATTGCAGGGAACAATTTATTCCCTTTTAAATAATAATAATATGCCTAGCACTGGTTCATCACATTTGAAAACTAAAAGAAAAACCATTATCGGCCAATCTCATGTGATCATATATAACGATAGATACCAACTGCAGGTGCCGTGTGGCTGTATGCTTTCAGACTCAGTATCTGTGACCAGGAGACCGCCATTGTCCTGTTGAGTGAGGCCCCTAACCCCAATTGTTCCAGAGTTTGGCTAACCCTGTTTTCTAAATTATATGTCGTGTTGGATAAAAGCATCTGCTAAATAAATAAATACAAAATAAAGTCCTACTGACAGAAAATCCTTCTTTGGACCTGAGGCTATCAAACAAGATGCTGTCAGGTAAGTCTCTGCTTTTTTTGCGTATGCCATATGCCATATCGCCATACACTTCTCAAGTATTTGGGGGAAACGGGGGGCAATTGAAATTGTAATTAATTGGCAATGCCAGCAATGCGCATGTTCTGTGCTGGCACTTTGCATAAGCGGTTTGTTGGTGCCCTACATTATATTATAATGTAAAATAATACATTATATGTGTATCAGATATGTGCATTAACACGTAAGATAAGCAGGATGTGTTTTCTTTGCCCCCCCAAGCGCAAACATCAAACTCTGCTTATGTAAACATGCATATCTGTGCTAGAAATAGATGATTTTTTTTGCCTTGATTTTAATACTTCTTTTATGGCATAGAAGGTGAGTTATGCTGCTGTTTCCTGGTATCATCATTATGTGTTTGTGTGAGTATATATAATACACAATTTTATGCAATGAAACATAAAGCACGAGATAATATTTTAATATAATGTGAATATCCAGCTCCCACTTGATTATGCGTTTCGATTAGAGGGCATAACCAGAAGTTTTCAGCAAGAGATTCAAAAGTCATAATCTCAAGGGCAATACCTCTAATACCACGACCCCGAAACAGGAAATGAGTGTAAATAATACGGACGCACTCCTCTAAGGGCAGTCGTCTGGGAGAATTGTTAGTCTGGGATATTAATTGGAAAGGGGACATGCAGGTTATGCTGCTGAATTATGGGAGCAGCCCTCAGCTGACCCCGTGCCAACACGATAAGCAGGCATCAAAATTAATCACGCAAGATGCTGTGACGGGACTTCGGTCCAGCTTCCCTCTGCCAGGGCAGGCTGGTTTAATGAGGTATCTGTTGCACGTTTGCGACGGAGCTGCCAGTGTGTTCTAACAAACGGGTTTCGAGGGAGAACGCCCACGTGTAAACGTCGTGTGCCAGGAACAGCAGCCTCATTATGGCCGGTTCTCTCTGATCTCAGACTGGATGCGCCTGAGACATGTAAATATCCAGGGAGCTATTTTAGAGCTGGGCATCTGTGATTAGAGAGATGCCTAGTTTTATAGACACAATAAAAATAATGATAATAATAAATGTGTCGCGTCCAGCCCTGCCCTACCAGTCTGTTCCCAATGTCTCCCACAGGCGGGGCTGCAAATCAGCCACTCCTTTAGCTCATCATTGTTACCTCGTGTTCCTGCCCCCTTGTTAACCAGCCACAAGTGCCCCTTGTTCATTCCTCTGTCTTTCCTGTGTATAAGAGTTCCCTAGTCCTGTGCTCCCTTGTCCGGTCATTGTTGTAGCCTGTCTGATTCCGTGTTGTTGCCGCCTGTAAATAAAGTCCCCACACGGGCTGGTTTCTAGCACAGCTCTCCCTGGACTGTTTCCTTCCTTCCTTCCTGCCTGCGTCATGTCTCGCCGTCAGCCCCGAAGCCATGACAAAATGACACATGCAAGCATTATTCTTTCCCCACAGAAAAAATGATCATAGCTGTCATGTCGGCGGGGCTGATGGCGAGGCATGACACAGGAGGGAAGGAAATAGTCCAGGACCAGAGAGCGCTTTACCAGGAACCTCCCCGTGAGGGGACTTTATTAACTCAGGCAACACAACACGCTACAACAATGACCCAACAAGGGAGCACAGGACTGGGGAACTCTTATACACAGGAAAGACAGAGGAATGAACGAGGGGCATCTGTGGGTGGTTAACAAGAGGGCAGGAACACGAGGTAACAACAACAACGAGCTACAGGCATAGCTGATTAGCAGCCCCCCCCCACCCCGTGCAAAACATTGGGAGCAAACTAGGAGTGCAGGGCTGGATGTGACAGTAGCTCACACCTACAGCTACTTGGCAGGTCCACACTGCATGAATGCCTCCTGATTTAGCAGAGGACCACTTCACCTTTTGGCCGAAGTTTGAACCCCTCACATCCACATTGACTTATCCTCATAATAAGAATATCTACTGTTCTGATAATCCCCAGTGACTCACCGGGCTCCTCAAAGTCATTACAGCCAAATTCAGGATAGACAGGATAACTAAAAAGGCTCCACACAGCCCAGTCCCGGTTCTGTTGGTAGAAACTTGCTTTTCTGATTTCCACGCTTGTGGGAGTCCTACGACAGCAAACACAATGCTGGCTGAGTGTATCGATCTGTCAGTCACTGCCGAGGCGAGACCTGTCACATTACAGGGGCCATGAGCATGAACACTGTATCTGGGTCAGTGCCACAAGTAATTTGGTGTAAAAACCCCGGTATAAAATTGTGTAAAAATGATAAAGATATGAATAGAAATTGGGATAATATTGAGCTGGGTATATAAAACTAACAGACACCCAAAAACCAACAAACCAAACACAGAATAATGAGGTATCATGCAAGGTTTAAAAGAAAACTTTTCTGAGCTTGAAATGATTCTGAAGATAATAATAATGTCTAAATTGGGTTCAATGTAGTATAATGATTATTTTATAGTACTCTGTTATTGTCTTATGTCTGCACTGTCTTGCATCGCTTGCACATTTGCATACCTGCACTTTATGTAGTCCTGTGTTGTGCTAGTTTTTTATGTGGAACCATGGTCCTGGAGGAACATTGTCTCGTAACACTATGTACCGTATCACTGTATATGTTTGAAATGACAATAAAAAGCCATTTGATTTCACTTGGCACTTGACTGGAAAATCCTTTAAAATAAATCTTTACAAATAGCATTTTCCTGTTGTATGCTTTATAAGCATATTTTAATGTGGAACTGTTTCCACTTCTTAAGTGTAAATTTGAATTTCCCAGAAAAAGTACAAAATAAACATTTACTAGCTGCAGGGAGAGGAGCAAAGCAAAGGTGCCGTGGGCTGTAACCTCCTGTGTGATATCTCTGCTGATTATATCCCTTTATACGCTTGTTGCCGTCACTTATTGACCATGTGCAATTGGTCTCTCCAAATCCAAAAATACAATTACAGAGGAACAGGGTCCTAGACAGAGGCTCAGGCTGAGGGGCAGATGAGCGCGCCCTTCATTTCTGGCCAATTTCCCAGGCCCTGGCCCTCTCTTTGTCACAGAATGAACCCAGCAGTTACATGTGATTTTGCCAAAGACTCGGAAGGGGAGCGAAAATTGCCAGAGTAGCATGCCAGAATGAAGCCCGTCATCGCATGCTGGCACACCAAGCAGACAGCACAAAGGCCAAAAGGCAGCAGTCAGTGTCGGGTCAGAATCTAAATTTATTTGCCTTTTACCTGAGGATCAAATACTCAATTCAACTACAATATTATGTTTGTCAGGATATTATATTTGTGTACCACATGCTTTTTATGCGAGTTTATATGAGTTTATATGAGTTTGCACTATGCACACTGTCTCAGCAGCTGCTTGACACTATATGTATGTTTGCCTGTGCACGGCATTCCTGCTGCTGAATGCACCACAATTTCCCCCTTGGATCAATAAAATAAAGTTTAAATTAATCTAAATTTTAATCGTAAAAGAAAGTGTTTTGCTGGAATTTATGCAACTGTCACAGGGTGAGACACCAGCCAAAAAGCTAATTAGTGCAAGAAGAGAATAATCATAGAAATTATAATCGAGATGCATGCCCAGTTAGCGAGGCGCGGAAGAAAATTAGGCAGAGCGGAAGCTGATTCTTGGAAATCTCTGTGTCCTGATGATGCGAACAGTCCCATTATAATTATTAGTGTCCATAGCGGCTTATGGGACCTGGCTGCTATTTTGGACATTAGTGTGCACTGATGTTTATGTGCACGTCCTTCACGTGACGCTCCTGCACTGATGTTTACGTGCACATCCTTCACGTGACGCTCCTGCACTGATGTTTATGTGCACGTCCTTCACGTGATGCTGCGGCCTTTGTTATTTTCACTCAGTAGGGTGCCATATTTTCTTAAAGCGAACTTAATGCAGGTAATGGATACCTTGCCAATTACAGACGCTCCCCCGACCATATGAGATGATTTTTCAGGATTTATCTTGATGAATCACAGCAGTGATACCCACGCTGTCCGCATCTCAGAGCTACGGCAGCAGTGCCCCAGGCCCCCCCCTTTCAGGCTGAGTGGGAAGATACCTTCATGTCACCAATGAACTGAATTATTTATGCTGGGTAAAGGAATGTTTTCATTATCATATAATAACATTGTTTAAGATCAACATAATAAACTTGTAACTTGGTGATGAAAGAGAGTTAACCTGAAATTTGGAAAGCTTAGAACACACACACAAGAGCAAATCTTGCCATCAGAGCACTGGAATCGGCCATTTTTCCAACACCCTTGCAGCAGTCTTGGGGGTGAAGGACTTTGCTGAAGGATTCAACAGTGAGATACTTATTCTGCTGGCTGTGGGATTTGAACCAGTGACCTTCCACACTCGTAACCTGCAGAGCCACAGACCCCCTGCAGCCTTCCCAGCATGTATACATCGTTGGTCAGTAGAAAACACGTCACCCACCTGACGAATAGCCGTCCAAGCCTCCACCGTCACTCATGCTATGGAGATTATGTATGTGTGTGTGCGTGTGTGCGTGTGCGTGTGTGCATGTGCGTGCGTCCATGTGTGCGTGTGAGTGTGTGTGCGTGTGCATGTGTGTGTATTTCATAGGAGATTTCCATCGGCCCTCAGCCTGAGAGGCTGTCTGCTCTGCTTGCTTCCAGACACAAGATAGGGACCCATGTACTTGTGCTTACACAATTGTGAAAATGTATCAGGGAAAAGTATATGAAACTGATTCATCTCCTTAGTATAACCCCAAAGACAGGCATTAAATGCTAAATATTAAACAAACCATAACTAAACAAACTTGCAGACATCTAAAGCTGTAATTGGTGAGAATAAGCCCTGCCTCCTCACGAGTCACTCGGGCTCCTGTATCCCCACCAGACCAGTTACCTCTGACATCCACTGCTCTCCCCAGTGCAGACGCACCACATGGCTCCTCCCGACTTTTGCTATCGGATCCCCAGGAGCCCCTGGGGCTCGGTGCCGCCCTGAGGGTTATCCGTGCTTCTCCTCATTGTCACAGAGGATAAAGTGCCCAGCGTCTCTCCATTGTATTGCCTACTTCGCAGACAGCGGCGGCCGCGCCTCGGGTGGATCGATCTCTGTCAGCAAGTTCACCTTCGCTAATGCGCTTTGTCAGCCACTATCTGGGGCAGTTTGACGGGCAATACTAAGGGCGCCTCCTGCAGGCGGAGGCGGGAGATGCAGGGGCAGCGGAAGCTCTGCAGTGTGCCTTTGTCTTAGTTTTAGCAGGCGTCTGATCTTAAAGTTTACCAAGAATTTGTAAAAATGCTTTGACTTGTCTTAGATAAAAATCAACCGCCTTTTAAAATTATAGACGTCTAAATAAAAATAAGAAAAATGTTTAGATAAATTGGTATCATATACAGACAGCCGTCGGTTACCGCCGCTGTCTCACATCTCTGGAGAGCAGGGTTCAGGTCTGCATGCTTGGAGTTTGCATGTACTCCCCGTGTCGTCGTGGGGTTTCCTCTGGGTACTCCAGTTTCCCCCCACAGTCCAAAAACACACTGAGGTTAATTGGTGTTGCTAAATTGCCCTTAGGTGTGCCTGTGTGAGTGAATGGTGTGTGAGTGAATGGTGTGTGAATGTGCCCTGTGATGGGTTGGCGTCCCATCCTGGGTTGTTCCCTGCCTTGTACCCATAGCTTCTGGGATAGGCTCCGGCCCCCCCCCACGACCCTGCGCAGAACAAGCAAGTACAGAAAATGAATGGACAGACATATTATAGAAGCTGATATGACAAATATCTAGAATTTTTTTCAGCATTCTGCATAGTCACATCAAACTCATACGGTTCAATTAAAAGATATATCAGTTAAAATCAATAAAAGCCGAGCACAGAAAGTGGCAGAGAGACGCTCCCTGCCTCTGCTGATGGCCTCCAGGCTCTCGAGCCGCATCGCGCCTTTGGAGTGAGATGCTGATCAGGGTCATAATTAGCAGCTGCTCTTACACTGAGCTGCTCAGATTCCTGGCTGAAGCTGGAGACTAAGGGCTGAATGATGGATTCCGCCGCGGATGAAAGGAGGCGTCACACGGGTGGCGGACAGGCGGACGGGACCTGGGGTGGGGGCGGGGGCAGCACCCGCAGGGTCCGATCCGAGAGGCAGGTCCCCCTAGTTGCGACATGCCACGCTTCGGCACCTGCGGGTCCAGATGCCCCACGGGGACGTGCGCTCTCAGGGCTGGCGCTGCGTCCTTCCGCTGGCTCTGTCCCTGGAGCCCCCCCCGTGATGCCCGGCCAGCTCCGGCTCGGACCTGCCAGCCAGCCCGTTGAGATGTGCCAGAACTCCGGTCAATGCTGGCCATTGAGGACCCCGTCGGCCCCTCCACACGCAGCACCTGGATCCATCAGCACAGACGCGCAGAAACACAAAGAGAGGGTGTCGCCAGATCGCAACTAAAGCAAACATGCATTTCTATATCATATTTACTCCACGTTTGAACGGAGTTTGGCTGGTGAAGGATGCAGCCATCTTGTCTATTCATACCCTAGACCAGGGCTGAGATCCAATGAATGAACACACTGGGACCTGGATGACTATAACGTGCTGTGACTAGCAGCGAAAAGCACAGCAGCCTGGATACGGCTTGGATATCAGCCTGAGGTGTGCAGGGCAAATCAGGGCAAGCTGGGCAAGATTTAAGCCCTCGCTTGACGGCTACAGTGACTATATGTTCACTTAAAGCTGGACTCCCTGTAAAGAAAGATGTTTGAACATCTATTTTAGACAGAATTCACACACACACACACACACACACACACACACACACACACACACACACACACAAGTATCGTTTGTATCCAATGGCATCAAGCAAATATGACCTAAATGATGATTATTGCTGTAATATATGATAGATGCACCGCAAATGGCCCATTAAGACATATAAACCAAGGTAGAATGTTAATAACGAAATATTCTCCGTATTTTTAAAAATATTGTTCAAATCTTGCCTCTTACTGTGTGCTTGTCAGCTCTGCACAAAAAAATGCACAAAAAACTCTTCTGTGGACTAAAATCTCCACAAATATAAATCACTAGCAGCCCAGAAGCACACAGGCGTCCTGCTGTGGTGAGAATTAATTCTTTGAAGATATATTATTTCCTGAAAGAGAAAAATCTATCCACTACAAAAGAAAATCTGTACATCTTTACGAGGCTCATCCTCTCAGTGCTCTCATCTAAAACATGAACGATAGGAATCGTCAGGAACTGTAGCGGCTGATCCACATACTGTACCGGCGGGTGACGTGCTGCCTGTGTCATTTTACTGCTGATAAGTGTAGCACGCAAGGTGTGCAAAAAAGAAAGGGGGAATTTATGGAAGGAGTGGTGACGGAATGTGCAGCACTCTCTGACCGGGTAAATGTTCTTACCTATTTTGGTAACACTTTACTTGACGGTGCACAGATACTTAGTAACGACTCAGTTACTACTGAAGTACAAATCATGAACAAATATAATCGCTACTTGAGGTAAAACGATGCTTCATGGTTCATTAACAATGAACAAACATGAGATCAGTATTTCATCCATTTTCAGGGTCGCAGGGGGTCCAGAGCCCATGGATGCAAAGCAAGGAATAACCCATCGCAGGGCGCACTCATACCTACGGGCCATCTGGTAACTCCAGATAGCATCAGCATGTTTTTGGATTGTGGAGGGGAACCAGAGTACCCCGAGGAAACCCCACGACGAGAGCATGCAAACTCCACACACAGGGTGCCGTGGCGACCACTCAGACCCTGGTACCAGAGGTGTGCGGCGACAGTGCTAACCACTGTGCTATCGTGCCGCCCCGAGATCTGTGTTTCACTTGTGTTATTCATTACATGTTCCTTCAGTGGTTCCTTCAGTATTTCACAAAGGTTTATAGAATTAACAGATATAGTTATACACATATATATAGTTATACTCATATACAGAACAGTCAGTAGGCTGCTGGACCTGGCCGGGCTTTAGGTCAGTCTGCGTTACTTTTGCACTTGTCCGTCAAACTAGATCATGTGGTGTTCCTCAGGCTGTGGTCGACTCCTTTTATCTTAACAGCATTACAGTGCTATTATGTAAGTTGTGTTTTTGTGTGAGAAAATATGCCAATGACTGCGATTAAACTAATAATCATTCAGTGCTGCCAGCCAGCGCAGTCTTCCAAAAAGGAGCCTTCTTGTTGACATACTGGGAGCTCCACTGCGTGCGATTTGCACTGTGTTTGATAAGCACTGCAGTGCTGAATTCCTGATGTACTGTTAGCATAGTGCCTGACAACATGATTTGACCACCAGCGGCAGGACTGAGAGCCCCAGGCAGCCCATTTTGATGAAAACTTAATTAAATCCACTTTAGCACCGATAACAGCCACATGAAAGCTTAAACTATCACTCTATTAGGCGATAAACGGAAAGCAACGTTCGCATGCAGCAACATTTTGAAATATCGACAGCATTACTAGTTATCTGTACTGTACTGAGGCTACGGAACAGAGACACCTCCCAAGAGTAATTACTAGTCAGCATGCAATTACAGAACAAAGCACACTAATTTCTGCTTAGGGTGATGTGTGACCCCGTGGCCCTAACCAGAATAAGAAGAAGACTGACAGACAAACAGACGATCGATCGTTCAATTGATCAATGTTAACAGTGAAACATTAAAAATCTAGATAGTTTTCAGAGGTGTCAGTGGTGCCCTCAGTACACTGTGTCGCCCCAGGCTCCTTTATAAAAATGATCACAGTATATCTGAGTTATCTCTAGGCAACACTAACCCCCCACTAACCTCATATTTTGAATCTTTGGCAATGGGGGGGGGGAGGTCCTCCACAATAGGGTTCAGCTTCAAAGACTTCAAAATACCACAGTATTCTCAAAATACCACAGTGTACCGTTCTACCATATCACCAACCAAGCCTAGTTATGTCTTTTTCTAATTCTTCTAATTTTTGAGAAATATTTAAGATATACTAAGTGTATATGAATGACTGTTACTTGGAGCACCATTAGATTGAGATGTGATGCTTATGGCTGCCCTGTATCTCAAACAGCAGACTTGTAACTAGTGAATTACCACCTGATGTGGGCGCTATTGTAGCCAGTAAAAGGGTTGTTTTCTCCTCAGTAACTCCTGCTGGGAGTCATTTACACCACAAGTACTTGCTGCTTCTTGCCATTTACAGGATGGGCTCGGTGAATGGGCTGGCTTATGAATTCCCACGCCAGGCCCAGGATCTTCATCGAAGGATTACTGCCTGTCAGCCCGCTGCTACTTCTTATCCAGGCTGCGACCTTTATAAAATAAACATATCGAATACATAAGCGGTGGGAAGCTGACAGGCTGTTTCCGGCAGCTGGGACTGCGAGGTGGAACTTATCAGCTCAGCGTAGATTCATGACCATTTGCTCAGTGGAAGGATGTGGCCATTTCATGTTTTAGACCGTCCGTTCCATGATAACAGAAGGCAGAATTCACTCTCGGGGTTGGGCAAGTGTTTATTAAACAAAGAAAAAGGGATGACATTGATTTTATTAGAATTTTGACATTTCCTTTGATAAACATAAATCATTGATTTATTTCTACTATAGCGTTATAGAGTATACAGACTATAGAAAGTGACCAGCGTGTTATAGGTTCATGTATGTTGCTGTTACGTCTTCCTCTGCCATCTGGTGAATTGCACCTCTGTGCCCTTCTGCCATTTTCAGCTTCAGTTCTGCGGTGGACCTTTAATTCACAGGCGTGGGGCATGGCGCTGAGCTCCAGCACCCTCCCGTATCGGTGTGCAGTGCTGCTGGCATGATCTCCCATCCCATCTGACCCCTGCACCCAGCACAGGCCATAGTGACATCTGAAAACAAGCAAATGTCTCCACCCAGCGGCGCCCTCCAGGGGACCATCCTGTGGCATCAGCCAGTGGCAGTAACAAGGTGACATCTGGGGAGGGCACCAGCGGGGGCAGCAGCTCGGATGGGCTCTCAGCATCCTGAGGAGCCGCATGGTGACAGACAGGCAGCATGCTGGGACTGTGCTTAAACCTAACTGGGAGAGAGGTACCTTCCAGCTTCCCCCACTAATATTCGGTGTGTGGTTCAGCAGCTGAATCTGCGTGAAATCTCCCTGCCAGTGAGGAATCTGATCTGTGCGTCACACAGCTATAATGAAAGGGAATGAGACACTAATATTTTTAGCATACCTCAGCCTCTGCAGAAGAGCCACATGTCCGTGGGCCCTCGACCTTCAGCTCCCCGAGCACCGCAAGGTGGCTACCCTTCGCTGTGACCCCCAAGCTTGCTCTCTCCTGTGTGTGTCTCAAAGAGAATTTCCCCACAGGGATTAATAAAGTATCACTATTCCATTCTAATACCAGCAGCAACTGGATACTTGATTTCTTATTCTCAGTCCCATTCTGTGGTAGAAAGGTTTTTTGAACAGAATGATGGCAGGAATAGATATGAGGCACCAGGAACTGATCGACCAGGGATGCCTTAACTGCTAACAAATTAATCAAACAGTCATTCACGAGCAAGGTGCCTTATTCCACAGAGCTTAGTCCACAGAGACCAATGTTTGAATAATTCACCCTGCCTACCATAAACCCAGATGTTTCTTTCATATATTTGCTAGAATACAAATTGTTAAAATTGTTAAACAAGTCATGGTTTTCCATTTTCAAGCACATTCTAACATTTCAAGAATTCATTATAATCAGTTATGCAGATCATTATAATGCATGGGTGTTGACTTGGCCATGTTTCCGCCCTGTCGCTGCAGTCTCCACCATCTGTCTTTCCTTTTGTGTCAGGTCCATGTTTTTCCAAGTCCAAACTCCATAATGGGCTCTTCTTTCAAAATTTCCAGGGTCCAGTTATTGTGATGACCAGGAAAGCCATTGCCTTTATACCTGCCTGCCAAAGGAACAGGCTCCTTCGCTTCACGAGGCAGGAGAGGGGGCATGAATGTAAAACGCATTTTAAATATGCTCGAGGAGAACAACACAGCACTTGATACGGCCGTACAGACACGCGGGGAAGCCGAGTTTATTCCCAAGCCTTCCTCACCGGTGCCGAACATCCGTTATTCTCTACTTTTATGATATATTCCACCTCTTGAAGACGGAGGCAGTTTTGAACTGGGGTAGGGATCCATTGATTTTCTCCTATTCTTGTCATGTTCAGCGGAGGATGCTGGAGACCAGGGGGCCGAGCGCGGCTCTGTGCGGCCTTAGCGAGCTGAGATGCTTCTCTCCACATCCCGTTGTCTGCGCTTTTCTCTTTCCCGGCACTGCTGCGAGAATATTCATACCACTGCTTCCTATCCAGTCAAAGAGCTGCCTGTTTGTGTGAGTGGAGATGAAAGCCAATAAGAGAAGACGGAATTCTAAAGCTTAAGCTTAAGTGTTATTTATTCATTCACTTATATATACATATATACTCTCAGCAGAACTATGTGCGTAAGTCTCAGAAGTAACAGAAATGTTCACGCTTGCTGGACTCAAGGCAACACTGCAGAAGATGTAGGAGAAACTCGTGGATTTTCACCATAAAGGTAGGTTTCGGGTTGTTCTGACCTCAGTGACCATAAATCTGGAAAACAAAGTAAGTTCCCTTGCTTGTTGCCTTCTTTATGAATATTGAACAGCCAACTTGGCCAAGTAGGAATTTTTGTTGTTATGTTTCAAGCTCTTCCTTCAAGTCAAGGAATTTGCGCACGTTCTGAGCTGACAGTGTTATTTACGACCGCCGGACTGTGACTGTCACTGTCCCATCACTGCGTGCGGCACGATTTCACTGGCTCTGCATAGTTTTACACGACATGAACTTTTCTAATCCCGGGAGCTAACAGCTAGGGCACTAGCAATAGGAGCGAGGCTTCACCATGATTACTGGAGATATGAACCGGTTGAAGGGGTTTATCAGTGAGGGTCATACAATACAGAAACCTTCCGTCATTTTATTACAATAATAAGCCATTGAAGCCTTCAGTGGTCCATGCTGTTTACCATAGTTCAACTCTTTCAGTAGTATCCATTTTAAAAACCAAACCATTGTACATGGAATACTGAATATGCTATATTTTGTCAAAATTGTAATTTGTAAAATAAGTATCCTGACTCAGTTGGAGAATGTTGCGGAGCATTCCGTACTCTGCAAAAAGGAAACATGGTTAGGGATATTTGTCATAGAAGATGGTGATTTTACTGGTTGTCATGTTGGGTTCTGATCAGTAGGGATATGGGATGTGTGAGGTGTCATGGCAACCTTCTCTTAATATGTCAGTTAGCACACTATTTCCAATGTGATTACTTGTAAGTGATATGATTATGCTCGTTAAACATTCTAAGCTCCAGGTAGGATATATAATGAGCAATTAAACTGAAGTTGGCTTGTTTAATGACCACGTTGCTCTGCGATGATGGTTGTACACAAAGACCCACCTTTGTTCTTCAGCTCGAACGACGATTTACTAGCTCCTTCTCCAGCAATGTTCAGCACCTTGGCTTGAATCAGACGTGAATTCCATCTCTGTAGGAGAACAAAACCTTCACTTTTTTTTATTGGGACTCTGAGGATGGAGCCGGGAGATTATCTTCATGCGGCCTTTTGAAAGTTTATAAAACGGTCTATGTAAACGGGTACCTGCAGGCGCTGACTCGCTAACAAAGGCCCGCTTTTCGTTAGCAATTCTTCATGAGCGGCGAGGCTGGATTTAATTAACCTTTGTCAGTTTTAAAAGGGCAATTACAGCTGTCAGTCATTTATCATGTTAAAGTTCACAGTTTTTTAATGCTGTACCTCTTCCATCTTTTTTCTGTCCCACCCATCGCTCATTTTGGCGATTCGACGCTCACTGCACTTTAAATGACTTCCCATTATACAGGGGTGGTGTGCGGTTCTACAGGTTAGAAGTCAGCGTCTGCTCCAGAGCCAGTTTAAATTCCAGAGGGGGCAGAGTAATAATATCACTGTTAGGGCCTTGAGCAAGGCCCCTATCCCCAACTGCTCCAGGGTACCAGACAAATGGTTGACCTACTGCTCCCACCTGGGTGCATCTCGTTAGCAAGATGGGAAATGTGCAGTTTGAAATTTCACTGCTTACATGCCAGCTGTATAATCCTACTAAAGTTATCCTATGACAGCCCTGTGTGTCGGATGGGTATTAGGACACTTCCACCCCCAAATGGGCAATCAGAGAGATTTGCCAGCACTTCCTGTCATTGATTGATGTGCCAATGAAATAAAATGACATCATAATTAAAAATCTCACAGCTGTAGCTTTCGTTAGCTTCATAATTAAACCCTAATCGTGAGCTGAGTCCATGGCTTCTTATTTAATCAGCTGCAGTAGCTTTTGTTAGCGTCGCTCCTGCCCTTCTCCATCTGCTTACAGGAAGAAGATGGTCAGGATCACGCCTCAGCCACCAGTGCTGCCCGAATCCTGCCACCAGCTATGTGTGCGACATCTGCATGTCCTCCCTGTGCGAGTGTGGGATTTCTACAGCTCCTGTCTTCTTTTTGATTTGGTCTTTGCATGGGCCGGTGTCACTAAAGTGCCCTTAGCACATGGGTCATGGTGTGTGGTGTGATAGGAAGGTCGTTGGTTCAATTCCCAGGGTCTGTAGATCAAGGCCCTTAACACCCGATTGCTCTAGGGACCGTCTGACCCTGCTATTTCAAATAAAGGTATACCTAAAGACCCTGCCATGGGCTCACTGCTCCTTGGTAAGTGGTTTTGGAAAACTGACAGACGGATGGATGCCTGGCGATCTCAGCAGGTACATGACAGACAGCCTGATTCATGCATCATAAGAGCTGTTTAAAGGCCAGAAACCCACTTTTTGGGGTCTATATGGAAACTCACTCCGAACTGTGCTGTTAAATTGGTTCAATTTACTGAGCTCCACAGAGCAAAAATAAGTGAATGAAAGACACCTTCAGGCATTTAACAACATCCATAGCCTTAAACCAGCACCCTTTCCTCACTCTTTGCCCATTCGTCTACAGATGGGTATTTGCTCATATGCATTTTGAAAGGTGAGTCCACTGGTCAGCTATTAGAAAATCTATCATGTATAATCATCATATATATCATGCATTGATAAGAATGTTAACTGCAAGGACATATTATTCAATGGATTCCTGAGGTTGATTTTAAAATGAAATCCTGAAATGTTCATAAAATGAAATCCTGAAATGTTCATAGTATATAATAATGGCATGTTTATCAAAATTACACTATAGCAAACTGATGATAAAAGCACAGAAGACAATATCCAGGAAAAAATATCTGAGGAAGAGTTCAATCGTGGGTCTGATGTACCTGGCCAGTGCATGAGATGAGATGAGATAATCTTGTATTGCCATTAAATATCTCCCGAAAATCTATAGAACATTTATATGTCAGAACAGAACATTTTTGGTTGCCACAAAAACGTCTTACAGATTATAACAATATTGTTTTGCCCACCAGAGTGATGGTTTGCTTTATTTCTGTATTTCTTTTCAAGTAGCCGACTGTGTCTATCACATGTAATCTAGTGACAAGATCTTTGCAGGTGATTTGCTCCAGCCCATCGACCCCGTGTTTCCAGTTAATAATTGTTGGAAAATAACATGGGAACATACCGGCTAGTTTCAGGTAATTTTTGTAACTTCAGATCAGAGTTTTTCTCCCAAATCTCTTGGTAAAATCTATCAACTGTTTTGCATCATGAAAAAAAATAATTCAAATTCAGCTTTCACCCTCCAAGTGCCGAGATCATGTAGAAACCACAGCAGAATGGAAATACACTGAGGGCAGGCTGATATTTTCACAGCAAAGTATTCTGGGTGATTCAATAATAATAATAAAAAAAACATTCTTTTGGGTGATGTCAGACTTCTCACTGGGTGACCATTCTGCCCTCCAGCTTGATATTTAAATTTCAGGCAAGCGATTTCAAAGGCTGGGACATTTGCTGTAAGTGCCTGGCTTAATTCAGCAAGCTGTGTGACTGTCCCCCGAGGTGCTAGTGTCCGCTAAGGTTTCTGTGGCCATTCTCCAGCTGTGGATCTTGAGAGGCTGATGGAAATCACATCTTGTCCACTCACCATAAATTAAATTCCCTGTCAGGTTCTTGAAGCCTTAAATGGTTCATCCTGTGCCTACCACAGTTATGCAACATTATGCATTTTAAAAACTGTAGAATGATGTATGGAATACAGAATATGCCATCTTTTTTGCCAAATACTATTTTGTGTGAAAGGGTACATAAGCACGCATTTCAGTCAAAATATATAAACTTGTAAAAAACCTTTAAAGGTTAAAGCGGGAGAACATTTTAAAGTAAATTTGAGGAAGCACTTCTTTACACAGCGTGTAATTAGAGTATGGAATAGTCTTCCTGCTAGTGTAGCGCAGG